>CM052436.1:37830330-37886251 GCA_028533085.1 Varecia variegata | reverse complement strand
GTTGGGAGGGGCATGGGCAATATACTTAACCAGAACGGTTGTACCCCCATAATAAGCTATAATAAATAAATAAAAATAAATAAATAAATAAATAAATAAATAAAACATTCTAGACAGATGTCCTTTTTATAGAATGTCTTTTTTTCCATTTGGGTAGATGCCCAGTAATGGAATTGCTGGATCAAATGGTAGTTCTACTTGTAGGTCTTTTAAGTATTTCCATATTGCTTTCCACTGTACTAGTTTGCAGTCCCACCAGCAGCATATGAGTGTTCCTATGTCTCCGCATCCACGCCAACATTTATTGTTTTGGGAATTATTGATAAAAGTCATTCTCACTGGAGTTATGTGATCTCTCATTGTGGTTTTAACTTGCATTTCCCTGATGATTAGAGATGTTCAGCATTTTTTCATATGTTTGTTGGCCATTAGTCTGTCTTCTTTTGTAAAGTTTCTGTTCATGTCCTTTGCTCACTTTTTGATAGGGTTGCTTGATTTTTTTCTTGTTGATTTTCCAGAGTTCTATATAGATTCTAGTTATCAGCCCAAAAATCAAAGAAATGGTCATTTTGAAGTGTTGTCTTCTCTAATGGTATGCAACAACAATGAACCATTTCTCAATCAGATTGTGACATGCGATGAAAAGTGTATTTTATACAACAATTGGTGATGACCAGGTCAGTGGTTGGATCAAGAAGAAGCTCCAAAGCACTTCCCAAAGCCAAATTTGCACCAGAAAAAAGTTCATGGTCACTATTTGGTGGTCTGCTGCCAGTGTGATCCACTACAGCTTTCTGAATCCCAGTGAAACCATTACATCTGAGAAGTCTGCTCAGCAAACCGATGAGATGCACCAATACCTGCAATTCCTGCAGCCAGCATTGGTCAACAGAAACAGCCCAATTATTCTCCATGATAATGCCCAAGCACACATCACACAACCAATGCTTCAAAAGTTGAAAGAATTGGGCTACGAAGTTTTGCCTCATCTGCCATATTCACCTGACCTCTCACCAACTGACTACCACTTCTTCAAGTATCTCGACAAAACACTTCCACAATCACCAGGATGCAGAAAATGCTTTCCAAGAGTTTGTCAAACCCTGAAGCACGGAATTTTATGCTACAGGAACAAACAAATATTTCTCATTGGCAACAGTGTGTTGATTGTCATGGTTCCTATTTTGACTAATAAAGATGTGTTTGAACCTAGTTATAATCATTTAAAAATTCATAGTCCAAAACCGAAATTACTTTTGCACCAACCTAAATAGATCATTAACATTCTATAAAGGTACTATTATTAAAATGATTTGGTGTTTCCCTGGGAAAATATACACAGATGAAAAGGACAGAATGAAGAGTCTGAGAACAAAGCTAAACATGCAGGGGAATTTCATTTATAATAAACATGAAATTTTACTTCATTATGGAAATGACAAATTATTCAATAAATTAAGACAACTAGATAGCCATTTGGAGAAAAGAATTAAAATAACTGCCGACTTCATTCCTTACTACAAACATATTCTAGATGGGGTAAAGATTTAATATAAGCAAAATTAAAATGTAGAACTTTAATAAAATGTGAGTAAATATTTTTATAGATGTAGAGTGAGGAAAACCTTTCTAAATGTCCCAAAAAAATCCAGAAACCCTAAAAAACAATTTGATCAATTTTGGCATATAAAAATTTTAAAGTCAATGTGAAAAAAATAATTATTACAAGGTCAACATGCAAAGAACATACTAGGAACAGCATTTCCAAAACATATGAAAGTATATGAATAATTTCCTTAAAATATAAAAAGGTCTGAGAAATAAGTACAAAATAGTTGAGTAATCTATTACAAAATTAGTCCAAGGGCATAACTAGCATTCAGAGAAAAAGAACTTAAATGGGAAACAAATATAGAGAAAGATCTTCAACTTATTCTTTATTAAAGATATACAATATGTAACAATAGGATACCATTGTTCACTAGCAGATAGTTTGATAATATACAATTCCATTGAAAGTGTTAAGAAACAGTCTCCAGAACTTTTGTTAGAGAGCAGATGCTGATACATCCTCTGTAGAGGACAATTTGGAAACATCTAATAAAATGTAATATTCACCATTTGGCCAAGAAATCCTACATGTAAGAATTTTTCTTCCAGGTATATTTATATGAGTATGTAAGGACATATACAAGGAGATCAACCATAGCATTGTGTGAGAACATATTCATGTATGCACACACATGTGCACAGACACACAGCAGGAGAAACAACCTGTTTATCAATAGAGAACTGATTAAATAATTACTGTAAAAACACAAAATAGAATAATGTGCCATCATTGAAAAAGAGATAGGTCTCAATGCACTGATGTGGAAAGATATGATGACCAAGATATTCTGGCCAGTAAAAATGGTAAGGTACAAAAAAGTATGCATATAATTATTTAATTTGTATAATCACAAAGATATGAGATTAAAGAAAGCTTGTATGCCCACAATAAAATGTCCTTATTGGAGAGTAAAAATTTTCCAAAGGCATAAAATAAATTTCATAGTTAACATCTGAAAAGTGAATATAGGAGTCATGGAAAAAGATATTTTTACTTTTCATTTTAAACCAATTATGTCCTATTCAAATTTTTTATTATGTGCATGATTTAGCTTTTTAATAATAAAAAATTAATTTCAATAACAAAAATATTTTTTCATTAACCCAGATTCCAAAAGGTGTGATCTCAAAACTTAAATTGTGTTTTACTGACCTAATCACTTGGGTTAATTTCTTTTCTCTTCCAAGTATTTTGAGATAAAAATAATTTAAATTGTCAGAATACAACAGGATTATACTCTAAAAGTTTTGTAAAGTGAATTCTCAGTTAGTACAAAAAGTATTTCAAAAATCACATTTGGCAATAAAAGTTTCTATGAAAAAAAAACAACCTGGATTCAAGTTCTAACTTTACCTTCACTTTTTATGTCTATGAGTGAGTCAAAACTTCAGTGATTTTACCTGTCTTTATAATATTTACCACCAACCAAATACCTCAGAGGTCTATGAGTCTTACACACTCTGTAAAGCACACTGAGTCCTTCAGAAAAATAAATTGATGTGTAACAACTCTCCAAGGGCTCTATTAATGCTTTTTTCTCCTTTAATAGTTTCCTTGGAATGTGTTCCTTACCAGCCAGTACGCCTAGGTTAACAATATAGCTACTTCCTGTTTCCCTTCTTTCCACAAATTCTAATAATGCAGTTCTTATGTAGCCAAGCTCCCACTGATTCCAATCAGCCCAGCCTTTGGTTTTAGTGGCATGTTACTGATGATATTTCTCAGACATTGCTTTTTCAGTATAAAGCCATTTCTTCCATCTCCTACTAGTAATGCTAAATTACACCCCAGGGATATGTTTCTAATAATGCCCCATTCTTCTTACCCAAACATCTATAACACGCACAATGCAATAGCAATTTTCACACAATAAAAAGTAAATACAAAGAATTCAACTCTTTCTTGGTTTGCAGAGAACTTCAGTTGAATGGGAGTTATTGCAAAATTCATTCCCTCCAGGAAACAGCTTCAGTTTATAGCAAACATCCTCCTATAATCATGTATTGCTTTAACACCAAAAAATACTCAAAAAATACAACTATGAAACAGAGCCATCTCCTCATAACTTTTAGGTAGATGTTTCATTTCATCAGAAGCTTATGTTTTTAAATTGTCAATAAGAGCTAATAAATCCCAGCATATGGATTGTTTTATTACTGTGATGGAGGTATTTGGCTCCAAAGTGAAAGTTTGCCCCCAACTAGATTTTCATATTTCCCTTGATGAGTTGTTCTAAAATCCCACTGATTCCAGAGAGAAGTCTCTTTATGAAACAGATGCATATCAGTGGGAATTAGGCAGACACTCTGAGGCCTATTCACAGGAATATTATTTTTTCCTAAGGAACATCACAACATGAATACTTCTATCCCAGAAAAGTTTTTTTCCACAAATGAATCTTCAAAACCAACTATGGGAGAGAATATTGTTCTCAATTGGTGGAACATGGACAAAGGACTTATGTATAACAAAGGGAAAGTATGACCACATCCTTACCACAATAGGCAATTTAGAAAAATTTAATGGGAATGACGGAAACAGAAACATACAAAGAGTGAGCCTCCAAGGTGAGCCTTCTGGGATTCCTGCAATGTGCACAAGATTGAGAAAGACATTTAAATCCCTTCTGATGCGGGGGCGGGGAGGGGGTCCCAGTGAAGGGAGGAAGGCCCCCCCTGAACTCACCAAGTGGATTCTTGGCTTCGGGGAGGAATGAATTCCAGAGCAAGCCCACTAGCTACAGGAAAGTTTTATTGCCAGAGAGACAGACAACAGATGCTACTCCTGAGACAGAGTAGAAGTCCTTTCCTGAGCAGGAGGGAGACACCTTATGGGGCAATGGTAATGTTTTTATGTGTTCAAAAACCCTGTTAGGGAACAGCTATAGGCAACCAGCATTGTCTTATGATCAGATCATAAAGGTTAACTATAAACTGTTGTCACAGAAACGTAAGTGCAAACAGTTTGTAAGGCATCAATTTAGCAATTTATCCATCCTTGGATGGTCCTTGGCCAGCCACTTGCTGGCAACTTCCTTGTTCAGGGTGGTTTGAATCTCATATTGGTCAAAATGGCTCCACTCAGGCTCCTTCAGCCTTCCTTTTCTGCCTTATCCCTACATTACTTCCAACTCTAACAGGCTACGAGTTTATGACTTGCCAATAAAGGAAATGTATTAGAACTGTCTGTCTTGTTTGAATCATAAGCCAGATTAAACAAGAAGGGGAAGGAAAGCCAAGTTGTGTATTGAAGTGACTCAGTGACACAGGCACCAGCAATGAGGGCCAGATAGTGGCAGAGCAAGTTAGAAGAAAAATGGAAGTAAGGGAGAAAAACATGCCAAAAAGGGGAAATGAAGCCCAGTAAAGTTGTTTTCCATCTGTAGAACACTTCACTAAAATGTTCCCATTTATTTTCTCACAACAATCCTACATGGATGAAGTTAGAACAGGAATAATACTCTTTATACTACTGATGAGTCCAAGGCTCAGAAAGGCTAACTGCCATGCCACTGTTATTGGACCCATTCTTGGGGTGGAAGCTGGGATAAATTTAAAAACAAAATCAAACACAGCTTTTACCACTCTTGCAACCATATCTGTATTACACAGACACAGTGATTGCCCAAACTGCTGGGACCATAGCAGGTGCTTAATAAATATTTGAATGAATTTTTCATGAATGAATGAACCTTAATTAATAATTGTACTTTTTAAAAATTCTGCCTCATTTACATACCTTTTTCCCCAATACGCCATAAAATTTTGAAGTAGGGTCTACGTCCTGGTTAACTTTGTGTCCCCAGTGGCCATGGATCTAACCTGACGCACAGTCTTCTCTACTAGACCTACACAGTGATCAACCAAAAAGGGTAGGGCACCTCAACTCCTAGTACGTGATCATCGGTCCAAGCACATTCCTCCTTTTATTGCCATATCTTTCATCTTGGTTTTTTGTCCCAATTCCACTATCATCCCTGATCATAGTCCTCTCTTAATAACCCCATACATACCCATTTTAATGTAATTAATGTGAATTTTCTCAATTCACCTTCTTAACTTTATTTTTACATATATGTACCTCCAAACTATATATATTTATGGGTATATTTGTATCCTAACAAATAAGGTGCCATGCTACATATCTCATTCTGTTTTATATCTTAACATATTTAGAACATATAGTTTATTACTTTTGAATAAAGTATGCATTTTTATCATAAATATTTACATTTATTTATGTATACCCATATTTGATAGACATTTAGTTTGTTTCCAGTTCTTTGCTATCACAGACAATGCTGTGATGAACCCCTCCATTCACATCTATTTGTGTATTAATACATGGGCAAAAGTTTGTTTTTATTTGAGATAGTTGTAAATAATTAAATAAAAACAATAACTTTTATGTAGAAATCTGGGTTTTCAACTTACTTTGAAAAATGGAAAAATCTGGTGATTCTGAGCCCTTATTCCCTCAAAGAAATATTGACTAGAGCTGCAGAGGGGCTGTGTGTTTGGCAAGCATCCTCCAGATTGCCACAGTACCCACCACTCCACTTTGTCTCCATGACTTCCCTTCACCTTTTTATGTAATTTGCTATATTGGTTTCTTATTACATCTATAACAAATTACCACACATTTAGTGGCTCAAAGCAACACAGATTCATTATCTCGTAGCTATGTAGGTCAGAGTCCAAAATGAGTCTTACTGGGTTAAACAAGGTGCCACAAATTATCAACCTAACATCTCACTTCAAGGAACCAGAAAAATAAGAAAAAAACAAAATTAAAGTTAGCAGAAAAAAATGAAATAATAAAGGTTAGAGCAGAACTACATAAAATAGAGACCAAAAAACAATACAAAAGATCAAAAACAACAAAAAAGTTGGTTTTTTGAAGAGATTTAAAAAAAATTGATAAACCACTAGCCAAACTAATGAAGAAGAGACCAGATAGATTCACAGCTGAATTCTACCAAACACGCAAAGCAAAACTAATACCAACCCTCCTGAAAATGTTTGAAAAAGTTGAGGAGGTGAGAATTCTCCCTACCTCATTCTATGAGGCCAGTATCACCCTGATACCAAAACCAGACAGGGATATAACAAAAAAAGAAAACCACAGAACAATATCCGTGATTAATGTAGACATAAAAATCCTCAACAAAATATTAACAAACCAAATTGAACAGTACATCAAAAATATAATACACCATGATCAAGTAAGTTTTGTACCAGGGATACAAGGGTGGTTCAACATACACAAATCAATAAATGTGATGCATCACAGAAACAGAATTAAGGACAATAACCATGTGATCATCTCAATAGATACAGAAAAGCATTTTATAAAATTCAGCATTCCTTCATGATAAAAACCCTCAAAAACCTTGGCATAGAAGGAACATACCTCAAAATAATAAAGGCCATATACAACAAATCTACCACCAACATCACAACATCATACTTAATGGGGAAAAGTTAAAAGCATTCCCTCTAAGAACTGGAATAAGACAAGGATCCCCGATTTCACCACTCTTATTCAACATAGTGTGGAAGTTCTAGCTGAGCATTTAAGCAGGAGAAGGAAATAAAAGACATGCTAATTAGAAAAGAGGACGTACAATTATCTCTGTTCCCTGATGATATAATCTTATATCTAGAAAACCCTAAAGACTCCATAAAAAACTCTTAGATTTGATAAATGAATTAAGCAAGGTTTCAAGATACAAAATCAACATACAAAAATCAGCAGCATTTCTATACATCAATAATGATATATCTGAGAACCAAATCAAGAAGGCAATGGGTGGGGAATCTTGGCTACAAAAACAAAATAACATACCAAGGAGGTGAAAGATCTCTACAAGGAAAACTACAAAATGCTGATGAAAGAAGCTGTAGATGAAACAAACAAATGGAAAAACAATCATTCTGTGGATCAGAAGAAATGATATCACTAAAATAACCATACTGCCCAAAGCGATATACAGATGCAATGCAATCCCTATCAAAATACCAATGTCATTTTTCACATAATGAAAAAAATTCTAAAATCAATAAGTAACCAAAAAACAGCCTGAATAGCAAAAGCAATCTTATTCAAAAAGAATAAAGCTGGAGGCCTCACATTGCCTAACTTCAGATTATACTGCAAGGTACAGTCAATAGAACAGCATAGTAGTGGTTTGAAAATAGACACAAAGATCAATCAAACAGAATTGAGGACCCAGAAATAAAATCACAAACTTACATCCAACTGATCTTTGACAAAGTCAACAAGAACATACCCTGGGGAAAGGATACCCTTTTCAATAAACGGTGCTGGGAAAATTGGATTACTGTATACAGAAGAATAAAACTGGACCCCTCTCTCTCACCATGTACAAAAATCATCTCAAGATGGGTTAAAGACTTGAATATAAGACCTGAAACTATAAAATACTAGAAGAAAACCTAGGGAAAACTTTTGTGGACATTGGCCTAGGCAAAGAATTTATGACTAAGACCTCAAAAGCACAGTCAACAAAAACAAAAATAGACAAATAGACTTAAACTAAAAAGCTTCTACATAGCTAAAGAAATAATCAACAGAGTGAACAGACAATGTTCAAAATAGGAGAAAATATTTTCAAACTATACATTGAACAGGGGACATACATCAAAAATATACAAGGAGATCAAATAACTCAACAACAAAAAAAAACCACAAATAATCTCATTTAAAGTGGGCTAAGGACATAAATGGACATTTTTCAAAAGAAGACCAATAAATTGTCAACAAACATATAAAAAAGTGCTCAGCATCACTAATCATCAGAGAAATGCAAATTAAAACCACAATGAGACATCATCTTATACCACTCAGAATGGCTACTATTAAAAAGACAAAAAATAACAAATGTTGGCAAGGATGAAGAGAAAAGGGAATGCTTATACACTCTTGGTGAGAATGTAAATTAGTACAACCTCTATGCAAAACAGTATGGAGATTTCTGAAAGAACTAAAAATAGAACTACCATTTGATCCAGCAATCCCACTACTGGGTATCCACACAAAGAAAAAGAAATCATTACATCGAAAAGATACTTTCACTCATGTGTTTATTGCAGCACTATTCACAGTAGCAAAGACATGGAATCAACCTAACTGTCCATCAGCAAATGATTGGATAAAGAAAATGTGGTATATACACACAATGGAATACTATTCATCCATAAAAAAGAATGAAACCATGTCTTTTGCAGCAACATGGATGGAATTGGAGGCTATTGTCTTAAGTGAAAGAACTGAGACATAGAAAGACAAATACCACATGTTCTTACTTATAAGTGGGAACTAAATACTGTGTACACCTGGAAGTAGAATGTGGAATGACAGACAATGGAGACTCAGAAAGGTGGGAGGAGGAGATGGGGTAGATGATAGGAAATTACCTAATGGGTACAATGTATGTTACTCTAGTGATGGATACACTAAAAGCCCTGAATTCACCACTGTGCACTATATCCATGTAACGAAATTACACTTGTACCCCATAAATTTATAAAAATAAAAATAAAAACCCAATCAAAAATAAATAAGGTATCAGCAGGGCTGCATTCCTTCTGGAAGCTGTAAGAAAGAATCTATTTCCTTGCCTTTTCCAACTTCTATGACCTTACTGCATTTCTTGGCTCATGGCCCCTTCCATCTTCAAAACCAGCAATGGCTTTTTCACATTGAGTCACAGTGACTCTTCTGTTTTCCTAATACATCATTTAAGGACACTTGATTACATAGGGTCCACCCATATAATCCAAGACAATCTCCCTATTTTAAAGTCAGCTGATTATCAAACTGTAATCCCCATTGCCATGTGACATGACATACCCATAGGTTCTGATAATTAGGACATGGACATCTTTGGGAGGGCTATTACTTTGCCTACCAATTTAGGATTGTTGATTTCTATCCTACAGCATATAAGTATTGGCCACAGTTATAGAGACTTAATAATTACCTCTTAATTGAATTTAATAACAACTCAGATGCTTCCTTTGATGCACTGACCATAAGATTATTCAATATTGAGCAAAGAGTTTATTCTTTGAAACACTGATCACTCTTTTATCAGTAGCCATATGATTAAAATGAATCCTCGGCTACATAGTATGTAGAATCAATCTAATTCCTCCTCACTTTTATAGTATTTTAGCAGTGGGTCAGAATGGTAAGCATTAAAGCCATATTGTTAAGACATGCAATAACCTGCAATAACCTGGCTAACAGTTTATGAGAGGTTATTTGTTTTCTTCTTAGCTAGACTGAACTGCTCCTATAGTGATTCCCTCAATAACTCTCACAATTCCAGAGAAAATGTTAACAAATCTTTACATACTGCCTTATGATGGAAGTATTTTACCTTCCTCAATGTCCAAGGGAATAATTAGACAATGCTGAGGTCCCTTCAAGTTCCAACATTCCATAATTCTGCAATACCTTAAAGGATGATGTGAAGAGGGCTGCTATTTGGTCTTCTTGCTTAAGGGTTCTCTGCTCCTGCCTGCCTAAATTTTCTTACCAGAGCCCTATTCCATACTCAGATTGGGAAACACGATTTCCTAAGTAGGGACAGTTTGCTGCCTTCCAGCCAGTGTTTCCTCCCTTTGTAACACAGGAAACACAGAACCAAAGTGACACCCAGACATGTGACCTAAATGGCCCCTCCTGCATTGACTTACTGGCCTATCTTGATCATGTCACCTCTCAATATATCTCTAACTCATCATCTTTCTTCAGCAACTTTCTTGTGATCTAGGATCTATCCAAAAAGCCATCTCTGTGGTTCCAACCCCTGGTTGCAGAAACTCTTTAGAAGAAATCACCAAATTCTACAGATTTGTTTTCCTATGAATTTTTAGTCTCCAATGTCAGCTGCATCAAGGATGATCAATATTCCTGGTTTGCTTGAAACTGAAGGAGTTCCTGGGATGTGGAACTTAAAAACTGAAACAGTCTTTAGCCAGCCAGGGCAACCCGACTGCATCTTTAACAAGGCTCAACAATCCTTTCCATGACTTGACTCAGTTCTCTTCCCCATTCTATACTTCACATCCCACCACTACCCAAAACTTTCTCATGCACATGACTTTTTCTCTTTCTTTACAGAGAAGACTGAGATCATTAAGCACTGTGTTTAAATAAAAAATGGTCTGTAAAACAAAGGAAAGTCAACAGTAAAAGGCCAGATGACTGCCTACAATGAGATTGCACAAAGTAAAGTTGAGCTTAATGAATTCACCACAGTCTAGGAACTGGCATTTAGTTTGCAGGGACAGGGTGAGAAATATGGTTTTATTGGCACACTGACTCTGAGGAGTGGTAGCTCATTAATCAAGTTCTCAAAGAATGACAATATACACCAGAATGAGATTATTTTCATTTACAAGAGGCCCAGCCATCAGGCAAAAACACTCACATCAGCATGCCAAGCCATTCTCTTCCTCTGAACAAGTGCCATGAACAACCAAGTTATCATCAGAAGGCCACTTTATTAATGTTCAATTGAAAAACATAGCTATCAAGCAGAGCATGGAATCTGATCCATCAGTCTGACGCAGTATCCTTGAATAAGTGCAAAGTTAAATGACCAAAAAATTACTCTTGTGAATATTTACCAGAACAAAGGAAGATGGAGAATCTTGAAAACTGTCCTCCAGAAAAAGCAATATGAGGTACTGGCTCACACCAGGGGATGTCACCTAGAGTGTATGCAATGCATAATTTCAGAGCGGCATCATTCACATATTAATATTAGTGTACAATCCACGTAGTTATTCATCATAGCCCTGGCAGCATAGTAAATACTTATTTACCTTGTTTTTTGTATTCACAATATATATTCGAAACTGTTCCATATCAATTCTAAAGAATAATATTCTTTTTTATAGTTGTATAGCATTCCTTGCTTTATGTACCTTAAATTATTTAAATTTCCAATTCAGGAGGCCAAGAGAATCTCAATCCAATCTCCCCTTGACTTCTCTAGGTCCTAGGCCACCAATTAATCTTTCTTGCCTATATTTTGTTTCCCCACTGCACTGGCACCTTCCCCATGGTGTATTCACAATACACAAGTCTTACCCTTAACCTTTTAAGCCTTTATCTCATATAGGCTTATATAGAGCATATATCTAGCATATATCTCCCCTTCCTTTCACAATCAATATCCTCAAAATAATGGTCTTCACTCAAAGATTCCCTTTCTCCACCCACTCACTACTCAACCTATTGCAGTTAGGTCCCTGCTCCCATATGTAATGCTCCATCATTACACTGAGACTTGGCTGAATATAATCCCTAATGTCCCACTACTTGACAAAAACAAGTTAATTTTAAAACCAGTATCACTTGACCTTCTTACCAACCACTCCCTTTTGGAATCCTCTCCCACCTTGGTTTCCATGGTATTTCTGTCTCCTGGATTTACTTAGATCTTCCACTTTGTCCTTTCTTACTCTTCTTGCTAGTTTTTCATCCTCTTCAGACTGATATAATCCAGGATTCTGCCTTTGGCCTTCTTCTTGTCTCACCCTACATCCTCTTTAGACTTTCTCAAGCCACCAATGTTCATCTACATGTGACTATGTCAATATCCACATTTCTAGCCGAGGCCTCTCTGAGCTCCAATCCGTGCACCACTGCCTGCTAGACACTTCCATCTGGATATCTCACAGGTACCTAAAACTCAACATGTCCAAAACTTAAACTGTTTTTTTTAATGCCACCATATCTGTCCCTTCTCTTTCTCTTTTGTCTTTCATAGTTTTCAGAGACCTACAGTATCCTTACAACAGCAAATGCATCTTTTTTTCAGGCTTGCCACTTATGTTTTTTAGCCTCCAGAAATCTGCTGCCATGGCAGATAGCTTTGTTGGACAGGGCCTAAGACGAAGTTTGTTGGCTCTGCTAGTATGTGGCCCATGAGAAGTTCTCACACATTCTTCTCCTGACAAACTCCAGGAGTTCAGATTATCCTTGTTTAGCAATTTCTTCTTTGTGCCGTGAGCACAGCATCTAACCAACACTCACTCATCTCCTAGGTCTCTCAAGTGTGAGTAAGAAACGGGTCCCCAGTGGTTTGTCATTCAAACCAATACAGACACATTAAATTATCTTAAGGTAAGGTGAGGAGCAGGCATATCCCGTTCAATTCCAGGAGACATAGCAAATGAAGACCTCACCCCCCAAATTCCCTTGAATATTCAAATTATGACCCTTTAATATTCTTGATGTTATAAAAGGAATAAGACCAACATAACTGGCTTTTAATAATCTCCTTGTATGTTATCCCTTGTACCTTGTTACCTCAGCCAAAACTTCCATTATATCATCCCATTGTATTCTCATACCCTTTAACTAAAAATTCTACTCCAGTGATTCAACTCTAGACAAATAATCCAAAATACCAAAAAGCCTTGTTCATAAAGATTTCCATTGCAGCTCCATAACAGTAGCGAAAAATTGAAAGCTATGAAAATATTCAACAATATGAGAATGGTTGGGTAAATTATGGAACCCCCACTCAATAGAATACACATATCCAATAATCATTTGTGTTATCATAGGGACAGTCTTAGGTTATAATATTTTGCTAACAAAAAGTGTCCAAAACTAAACATACAAATAGACAACAACTGTTCTGCATAGAAATGTTCTGCATAGAAAAAGTATAAATAAATAAATAAATGTTAATAGTTTTCTTTATATGGTGAGATGTTCTGCAATTTATTTTTCCTTTCCAACTCAAATTATCCATGATGAGTACTTATTACTTTCATAATCAGAAAAATAAAACAGGTTTTTAAACATATGGTCATAAAATCCTGCTCTGCACAATAAAATAGATTTATCTCTACAGTAGGTTTGAGGTCACTTTCTTTGAGCCAAAGCCCCATGCTGGAAGTAGAAAGAAACTTCTAAACTGAGTCATCTTTCTTTTTTCTCCAAATAACAAAATTAACTGGCCACTAAGTATTTTAATGGTATGCACAAATAAACCTAACAGCTGGTAATGAGACATTGAGTTTTTCATCTCACGCCCAGGAAGGATGTTTGAGGAATGACTGGAAAATATCAAAAGCTGAATAATCCAATATTTTCTTAATCATACAAGAGAGTTCTCTAAATCCTGGAAAAGCATGGGAATTTTTATTTTTTGATCAATACACCAGTAAGGAATCACAGCTCCAAAGGATATTACCTTCAAGCTTCAGCAATTAACCTACCCATGTTTACCACTTTGCAGAATTAGTTTACCTGCCAACCTCAATCTGCTGAGACTCTCTTAACTTTTTAAATGGCTAGTAATTCTGCAAAC
The DNA here is from genome assembly GCA_028533085.1 of Varecia variegata. Taxonomy (NCBI): domain Eukaryota; kingdom Metazoa; phylum Chordata; class Mammalia; order Primates; family Lemuridae; genus Varecia; species Varecia variegata. The sequence continues at coordinate 37,872,275 of CM052436.1, read as the reverse complement.
AAGTCTATTGGGCAGTTTGTCAAAAAAAATAAGTGCTACTGTTTATTATTGTCTTTCCTGATGGAGTTATTGGGGAGTACTTCAGGTTTTTAACATTTTTAATTGACATGTTTATTGATTCTTACTCTTTTTATGTGTATTACACACAGTGCTGGCATGCTATGTCAAAATGCTAAACTTTATAATTCAAACTCACCGCCACAGTAGGTAACTTCCTTAGGTTATTAGCAAATGTCACTAATGCAATTGAATAGCAAATATTAAAAGAAAATGTCTGTCTTTACATCTTCTTGATAATCCAAAATAGTAATTATATGCATTAGTGATATACTCTGACAATGAAGCTCTTAATTTTTAAAATCTGAAGTGACCTTTTCCACAATTTCTTAGCAAAAATGGAAAGAAACTGCAATTAGACTATCAGGACCATGTTATCATCATCCATCTTCTTTCAATCCAAAACAGTGGGTGACATAAGAGGGAAAGTTCTAAAGTTCTTTAGTTAGAACTAATTCCCATCGATCTCTAGCAACTTTGGCAAAGCTCAAAATAGCAGATAATAGGGTGATGATTAATGTTTTAATCCCCTAACAAAAGAGTGTTGAGTCTGTTACTATCGCTTATTCCCTTCTCAGAATCTATTTAATTTTGTTTTTCTTGATTCAGAGCTGTTGTCTTTAAATGGAAGAATCCTATATAACCTAACAATATGCTTGCTGCTTATAGCAAGAAGAAATACAGTTCAAGAATAAGACTGAAAAGACAGGGATTTTGTTAGAATCTGAGAAGTACTTCCTTCATCTTTGTGGTGCTATTATATTTAATATGTATTAAATGCCCCCATTACTTAGTGAGATACATCAAGAATATATAAATCCTTATCTGTGAGGACTTTCTCTGCTTCCACAGTACTTATCAGTGTCCAAGTGCACTTACTACGTGTCTACAATGTTCAGGTATAGAAAAGAAGTGTAAGATGCTCTTGCCCTCAAACAGCTTATTATTTCAAGTTGAGATACGTAACTACTTAATTTACACCTACAAGAGATTAGGAAAGACATGGCTCAAACAAGTCCTAGTAGTGTGGGGTAGATTATTAATATGATAAGAATTCAGAAAAGGAAAAACTCAGGAGGCTCTTGAATGGTCAGAAAGGCTGCCCACAAACTGGTGAATGGGATACCCTTGAAAGACAGCTTGTCATGGTTTGAATGTTTGTCCCCTCCAAGACTCATGTTGAAACTTAATCTCCAATGTGACAGTATTAAAAGGTGGGGCCTTTAAGAGGTGATTGGGTTCATTCATGGATTAATGGGTTAATGGGTTATCACAGGAATGGGTTAGTTATCACAAGAGTGGGTCTGTTATAAAAGCCAGCTTGGTGCTCGGTTCACCCCTCTGCCCCGGGATGCCCTCCGCCATGTTATGAACAGCACTAGGCCCTCACCAGAAGCCAACCACATGTGGTCACCCAATCTTGGACTTGCCAGCTTCCAAAGATGTAGGAAATAAATCTCTTTTCTTTATAAATTACCCAGTCCCAGGTATTTAGTTATAGCAACAGAAAATGGACGAAGACACAGCTCAAGTGGGGATGCGTGGGAAGGAGGGGTGTGTGCTAAGCCCTTGTAAGACCTGTGACCTACCTCGATTTTGGCTTTGCTTATTTACTAGCTGTGTTTTAAATTCAAAATACATTTAAATTTTTTTTAGATGAAGGAGATAACTATAAGGAAAACAAATGACTTTTGTGGAAAAATCACAGTCTTTACCCTACTTCTCTTCCTCCTTGATGCAGAATTTGAAGAATTGGCTTGGGTCAGGAAAAAAAAAAGTTTCAGCAAACATCCAAGGAGATGCTAGAAAAGCATATCCATAACCGGTGGATGGAGACAAGTGCACTATCTTTCTTGTTAGTGTTTAAGTCTTTACAATCAGCTTCATAAGTCTACAGCCCTGCTCTCCCACACCATCCTTAAGGCAGGCGACAGCCAGACCTGGCGTTCCAGCCATCTGCACTGCTTCATTTATATGAGACAGATGACAGGCAAGCAGCACAGATTTACTAGTATAGGTTACAAAGAAGATTTCTCAGTAGGTTCTCAGCAGCCAGAGGCTGCAGGGGAGCTGAAAAATCTAAACTAAATACAACATTAAAAAATTTTTAAATATACATCACCTTGTACTATCACAGAAAATAAATTCTTCCAGTATGCTTTGGGTTAGTTTTGAGTTTAAAATCTCATGGTACTTAATGGCTTTGCTTCCTGCCTTAATCCAACACTTTACATGAGAATAAGTTAATTTCTGCCTTGGAGAAACTGCAATCCTTCTGGTTTATTCTCAGTCCATTCGGTCCCCAGCATTTATGTCATATGACTACTCTTGCCACCTTCTGTCTCAGCTCCCTGAACAGTAACCTTGGAATAATCAGTTCTTTTTAAGCCACTTGATTCTCTCAGAATGTCTTTAAAAATTCCCACCCACCCCCCAAAAAAAACTTTGAAATTCTGTTCATGTTTTCCTTTGCACCTCAGAAATTGCGTATAGCATATTGATTTTTCCCTTTTTTGCTAAGAAGTCAAGCAAAAGAACTATGAATCTCAGAAAAAGCTTCCCTGAGGTTGAATTTTCATTTTGGTAAAATGAATATTTTACCATTTCTCCCTCGAATCCAAGGAGATTCTTCTCTGATTTCCATTATGGTGAGTTACAGTTCTGGCACGTTGCCAAATATTGCCCTGAGCTTCTCCAACTGGACTGGAATCTCCTGTATGACAATATCAAAGTCATTTTCTGGAGTGCTAAGGAAGCAAGGAACAGTGGTGCTGACGTTTGCTGAGTGAGAAAGGTTAGTTCTGCTTCATTACAAATATACTAAATGAAAACTAAAAAGAGAACTGAGCAGATTGTCGTTGAAATTAGACTCTCAGCATTTTGACCTATGGTGCCTCTTCAACTCCTCACAAAAAATGCAAGGAGAAGTAAGAGGCTTATACTAGAAATCTCCCCCAGGTGTGTGTTTGCTCTTGTCAGCAGACCTGGACTGCTCAGGATCGCCACTCCACTGCTGCAGCCACCACGTTCTGCTGCCTGAAGCCAGACCCAAGGACGCAGATTGCCACAGGGCATTGCTCAAGGAGCCTCAGTGTGGAGAATTGGACACTTGTCACAGTGGACAGCCCATGGTGGATCAGTGGCCTTCTGGGTTTAGAGCCCCAATCTCAAGGTCAAGTTAAGCAGAACTGTGTAAGTATGTTGAAACATGACATACCTGCTCCTCTCTCTAGATCTGGGATGTGTATGGTGTGGGGTGCTCATACAAGATGTTAAATCTTGCCACTAATGCTGCTATAAAACTGTCTTTTAGTTTACTTGTTTCCATATCTCATTGGTAAAGGAGTATCATAAGGCCAAATAGATATTTGGGATTTGTGGAGGTAAGCACCCAGGTCCAGGTGTACAGCATGGTGACAGAAGTCCATTGACTTACCCAAGTGATACAAGCATCAGAAAACAATAATAGTAATTAATAATAATAACCCCCCCATAGGCTTTATTCTTATATTTAGAAGTATTCTCCTCTTGATGAAACATTTCCTCAGGGAAAGAAAAACATGAATTGTATTTTGTTATTAAGAATAAGCAGAGCACTGTGACATTATAAGATAGTCATTATCATTTAACCACTTTTTTCTAATTAATTCTTTTTGAAAGCAATTGATAACTTCAACCTCACTTTTCACATGAGGCAAATGAGACATTTAGGCTTATAAATTAATGACAAGGCAGTACTTGAAAGAATGATCAATCTGATAAAAAAGTTGAAAGTAATATAGAATAAAAAAGTCTATATGCATTTGAATGTTTTAAGATTTTTTTTCTGGTTTTAAAAAGTTCCTTGTCTTTGTAGTTGTCATTACTTAAATCTAAGCCAAAGATCTGATGAATTCTAAGGGAGGGGAGGAGTACTGTATGAATCATAGAGCAGTACTCTCCAACTCAAAATCCTCGTTAATTACACAGAAAATGAAGCACTTTTTCTTTTGAAAAAAAAAATCATTTGAATAAAAATAAAATCCTCCTGAATTATTCTACTTTCCCCCAATTATGTTTATATTCATTTGCCACTTCAATGATTAGAAGCACATTAATTCTTTCTTTCCCAATTTGATCCTGGATTGATGACTAGTACGTTTATAAAAGAAGAAAGTGCAAAATATAAATAATGTATTCTTGTTGGCTATAGGTCTTAAGCTGATAGCACAAAATATGAAAATGTTACTTTTATATTCACTCCAATAATACTTTGTATATAAACAGGCACCAGTAATATTACCAAGTTCTTTATTATATGAATATTCTGGTTGAAAAGCAGAAAAATGTCAATTGTAATACATTAAACAATTAACCTATTAAAAAATCTTTCCCTAGAAGTGGTAAAATGTTCATTGCTCAGACAGTTGAATGAGAGTGTATAAAACATAGTCAACAGGTAGAGCAGGAATAAAATCCTGCTCTGTCCGGAATAGACATAATAGGTCTCTTTTCCTTAATAGATCTCTTCCTTTTCTTTTATGAGGTTTCAAGATTCTGTCTCCTTTCCTTGCACTTGAAAAATATGCCCTTTTTGTTGTCAGTGTGCTGTAATGTAATTGCTAGTCATTAAAGTCATTTGGCTCAAAACTAACTCAAGGCAATCAGCCTTGAGGTTTTCTGCAGTTTAGTAAGGATCAGGACTTAGAGGCATATGCAGGTATGGGAGGCAGAGGTGTTCCAGAAATCATTTACAAGTAGAGTCTGGCATAATCGCAACCCTTTTCTAAATGTCATTTAGAAAGGCGACAGCACAAATACCCCACAATTGCTAAGGAGGAGAAAGAATAAGCAGCTCTCCTGCTTGTACTCCCTACTATAAACCAACCTACACCCCTGCAAAAGGAAGCTTCCTAAATCACTGCTTGGGACAGGTTACCCTGGCTCAAAAATCACCCGTGGCTCCCTATTGCCAACACAGTAAAATTCTAGGCTTTGATGTAAGTATCCCTGATGACTTAATCCTACTTGTGTAAATGTTTTTCTCATGTGTTTCCTTTTTTGTACATTAACCATTCCTTGAGCAGCTCCATGCCTTTGCTCGATGTGTTCCACCTGCTTAAGATGGTCCTTCCTGTCTGCTGCATGTCCTTCATGACCCGGCTGAAGTCGTAACTCCTCCACAAAGTCTTCTCCATTTCCCATTTCGTAATCATTTCACTTCTCTTTAAGTATTATTTGTCCCAGCATATGCTGCCCTGTCCTGCCTTGAGATTATAACTTCGGCATAACTTTATTAAAGGCAAGAACTATATGCCAGGCAATATTTCTCCTGCATTCACCATAGTGCCTGGATTGTGGGATTAATAATAATACAATATATATATGCAGAGCACTTTGGAGTATACAGATCACTTGTACAGGCAGCTCTCAAGGTAGCCAAACTCCCAGCCATATAATCACTGGACCCCACCATTCCAGCCGTGTCCCAAGAAGCTCCCAAGCTTTTTTCCCACTATTTCACCAGTAACTCTTTATCTGAATTTTATAGATGTGAACACTTAGACTCAGAAAAGTTTGGTTCTCTTATAAGTAAGTCAGAACCTCAAGACAAGCCCTGATCTTCCAAATTCAAATCCAGTGATCTTTCCACTTACCCAGGCTGCCTCAATAATAAACATTCAAAACATTTTTGTGAATTTGTACCATGACTATCAGCACAATCACCAACTCCAGGAAGTCAGTGGAAGAGCAAAGATATATGTGTGTTTTGTGTGTGTGTGTCTGTGTGTGTGATGTCAATGATTAAGTGTGGTAGAGAAAAAGTGTAGCAGTAGCAAAAATATAAAATTAAGAAAAACAAACAATAGTTGTGACATTTAGGAGCTTCCAAGCTCTAAGCCTGTCACTGACTAGGTGGATGCTCTTGGGCAAATCATCTTCTAAGCCATGGTCCCTTTATCTGTAAAATGTGGAGTTGAACAAGATAAACTCCAAATGATGATCTTCTAGCTCCATCATCCTTTGAATCCATGTTTAGCCTTGGAAGAAGGTTGTGTCAGAACCTCGCCCTGTCCATTTCTAAGCCAGCATCAAACAACCTAGTGGCTCTTCATCTGTGCATTATATTCATACCCTTCATGCTATCAAACAGGAAGTTCATGTCAAAGTCTATTGGAGGCTCAATCCACACACAAGTGCTCTCTTTGTTCAAAATCCCTGCCTGGTGCCCCACCCCAAGGCAAAGGTGGTATAACCTGAGGCCCTGGTCCTTGTTCCCTCAGTCCAAAACAAAAGAGTCTACAGGCCTATAAAAGGTGGCATCAATACTTAATCAAGAAAGATAAGGATGATTCTTATTTAAAATGCCCACAGATATCAACTGAAGTTGAAGCTGAAGCACCAAGGAATCATATTACCTCCTTTGGAATTGTTTGTAAAGAGAGACAATTGCATGTCTGGGATGCTTCAGACGATTCAGACATATTTAGTTCTGCTTAAAGCAGGTGTCTGGACTCAGTAGGCTATTAATATCTTCTATAGATTCTGATTCTAGAGCTTACATGTGAAAACAATATGAAACTCTGAGCTTGGAAACCAAATTCTAGTAAGAATTAGCTGTATAACCATGTGGGACAATTCACTTAATCTTTTCACACTCAATAATCCCATCTATAAAATCAGTGGATAGACCAGAGTATTTTTTACATCATTTACATGTATAAAAATCTATCACCTAAATATTAGTGATGAATTCAAGATAGCTCCTTCATATAAAGTTTTTTTTAATCTAAGCTTGAGTTTTAACTGATCTTTATAGATTAATTTTTAAATAGGGTAGGAGTGTTAAACAGTATATTCAGCAAGTCTGCATACAATTTTAATAACTTAAATGCTAACTATAATGAATTTACTCATTTCATGCTCGGCTATTTCCTGTGATTTTAGGCAAGTAGGGCCTCTCTATGATTCTATTTGAAAGAAAACAGAAGATCAAGAAGCCTTCAAGAAGCTTTCCTTTGGAGCTCTGCTGTGAGGATTAATGAAGCAAAGTTCCCTGCTATGAACTTCAATTCCAAAGAAAGCTATGCCTCGGGAAGGGGTGGAGGGATATCTGCAGAAGTCAGAACTACACATTCTCTTCCCATCTGTATCACTGACCGTTAGATAGAACAGCGAATTTCAGCTTGCATTTCCTCATTTTTTTTCCAGCTGTAAAATGGAGGTGAACTTCCAGCCAGGAACTCTTTCACCTACTAATATGGGCAGAGCAGCTCCCACCTCCATCTCTTGTGTAATTCCTAAACCACTGGCATTTGTTTTCTACTGCTAAGTATTAATATAAATGACCACAAACTCAGTAGCTTAAAACCCCACACATTTATTATCTCACAATTTCTGGGCATGGCTTAACTGGGCCCTCTGCTCAGGGTTTTACAAGGCTAAAATCAAGGTATCTGCTGGAATGCACTTTCATCTGGGAGCTGGGGAAGAATCTCCTTCCAAATTCATTCAAGTTGATAGGATTCATTTCCTTGTGGCTGTAATACTGAGGGCCCTGGATTTTTGCTGGCTATTGACTGGAGGTCACCCCCAGGCCCTGGAGGTTGTCTGTCATTCCTAGAGGCCACCTTCAGTGTGGGCTTCTCCAACATGGCCACTTACTTTATTGAGCCCACATGGAGACTCTTATATAATGTTAGGTGGTCATAGAAATGATCCATCACTTTTGCCATATAAATACCTGATCATGAGAGTCCCTTCCCATCACCTTTGCCATATTCTATTGCTTAGAAGCAAGTCACAGGTCCTACCCACAGCCAAGGGGAGTATATTATACAAAGCTATGAATTCCAGGAACAGGATTAATTTGGAGGTCACCTTAGGGTCAGCCTGCCACACTGTCCCCTAATAGCAAAATCAACCATCAGGCCCCATGACTGAAACCCTCTACTCTTACCAGGGAATTTCTCCCTCACCACCTCAATCACCATTGTGTTCACAGTCACTCTGACTGCCTATTGCCAGGCCACACTCACTACAGACCCTGTCCATTCATTCTTCAAAGCTTATTTATGAGCCAGATCCTATACTAGATGGTAGGCAGAATAATGTCATCCCTGATGCCACCACCAAAAAAATTTTTAAATATGATATCCAGGTCCTGATTTCCAGAATCTATGAATATAATAGGATAAATGGCAAAGGAGAATTTAGGTTGCACATGGAATTAAGATTGCAAATTATCCAACCTGGAGATGGGGAGATCAACATGGATTATCCAGGAAGGACCAATATAATCACAGGTCTCCTTATAAATGGAAGAAGGAAGCAGAAGAGACGGTGTCAGAGTGTTACACTGTGAGAAAGATTCACCCGGCCATCATTGCTGCCTTTGAAGATGGAAGGGTACCACAAGCTAAGGAATGTGGGCAGCCTGGGAAGCTCGGAGGCTGGGAAAACATAAGAACATGGATCTTTCCCTAAAGCTTCCAAAATGGAACTCAGCCCTGTCAACACTGTGATATTAGCCCAGTTATCCCCATTTCTAACTCCTGACCTCCATAACTATAAGATAATAAATTCATGTTGTTTTAAGCCACTAAGTGTGTGAAAATTTGTTACAGTAATCATAGAAAACTAAGATTCCTAAAATCTGGGAATACAAAGATCAACACACAGATAACCTGAGGGTAGGGACAGAGCTGCTATTTGCCTCAAACCAACACCAACTTCTCAGCACTGCCTACAGCCCTGTTCCCCCTGAGGCCATTGCTTGGCCTGCCTATGGCTCTGGAGTAAGAGCTTTCCCTTCTTCTATACAACAAAGATGACATTTTCTGCCTTACCTATTAAAGAAAAAAATGACAAGGTTTGGCACAGCCAGTTCAACACACGACTGCAGAGCATTTTTCTAAGTGCCAAGAACAGGAGATACACAGAAGAATAAAACTGATCCTTGCCTTCAGAGATGCTAAACCCTTGAAGAAAACAGACACATGTATTCATGAATTGTAATTAGTGGTAAGTGCTATAAAATAACTATGTATATAGTACCTTGGGAATACAGAGAAGAAGTAATTAATTATACTGAGAAAGATGGCCAGGAAGGGAGTGAGAGAAGTTTCAGAAATAAAGTGACCTGTGAAATGGATCTTGAAGAGTCGATAGGAGTATGTCAGGTACACAGAGAAAGTCAAGTAGTGAGAACAGCATCAGAAATTCCTGGCAAATAATAGAATGTGTTTCATTTGAAAAATCTGAAGTGATCCAGAGTAATTAGAGCCTGAGTGGGATACAAGTGAAGGGAAGGGAATAAAGGATATCAAAATCAGACCAGCAAGTTTAGAGGAGTTGGTGAAGAATGGATCTATTTGCCACTCCCACAAACATGGACTCCTTCACGCAGCCCTTGGGGACACATAAGGGACCTTGCCATGAAGCCTATAAGCCCACATGTGTTTTGGAGGGTTGCTCTCATCACAGTATGGAGAATGGCCTATGGGGGCAGGGGCAACAAAGGAAGCAGAGATACCTCATGGAGGCCACTGCTATGGACCAGGAGAAAAATTATAAGGACTGACTTAATGCAATGGACATGGAAATGGAGAGGGAAAAAAAAAAGGATTTTTGAGAGCTGTGTCTGAGGTTTGAGCAAATGAATTTAACGTAGGAGGTAAAGGAAAGAAATTAGAAAATTCCTTCCAGGTTTCTGCTAAGGCAGCTTAGGGGGTAGTGATGGTATAAACCAGCCCTGCTCAAACATGAGAATGGCCAGCACTGCTGGTTAAAATGCACTCTGGTCCACCTCTAGAGTCCCAGGTGGAACACTGCTGTAAACTGAGCTAGGGAGGGCAGGTGAAGGAGCAGGTTTTAAGAAATGATAACGCAACTAAATTACTTAGTAAAACAATGAGCAATCTGAATTCCTTAAGGGAAGGAGCTGTATAAATTTAAGCTGTGTTATCTTTAAAAGAAAACCTCTGTCAAAAACTAATCAGGCTTGGATTAATTGGTTTTTTATTATCTGAGAAATTTGTCAGAGATTGTTAAGTTATTGACTAGAATCTCCTGGTTACTTCAAATCTAGCACATCCTAATGTCACCTGTAAGAAAGTTTTAACAATGTAGAGATAATTATTTAAAAGATGTTGCTAAAATAAAAAATTTTGTAATTAATTATGCATCCATTACCAAAATAACCATCTTCTTTCATTTAAGAGGTAGATGGGAAGAAAGAGAAAGTAAAATAGTGAAAAGAGGTCCTTGTGGAAATTACCTAAAATTTATATTTAAATCTGAGATTAAGGAGACTCTCGCTAATTCATACTTATACCTCATTGATGACTTTATTTCTCACTAATCTTTGTTTAAATTTCCAGAAGTCCATGCTGATTCAAAAGTTCACATTTATCTGTGCAAATGTATGGCATTTGATTTTGTTTGTTTGCTCGCTTGTTTTACTGTGTAAGCAATAGACTGGAAAGTCATAGCTTGAGGTCATAATTTTACAAGATCCTACTGAGAGCTGAAGAAAATTTGACAATCCACAGTAGCCCAGGCTCATCTGTTACATGAGTGTGGTTATGAGGATATAGACCTTTCTCACCAGTACATCAAATTCAAGGGAGCACTTTAGAAAAAGTGTTGAGAGGTATAGGAAGAAGAGAAAGCCTGGAAGATGAGCATGTTGCCACAGGAATTTTGTTAGATCAGAGTAGGGATGAAGCAACTTCTTTACTGTGAAATCTCACCTCAAAAAGAGAGAAATCTTCAATGACTCTAGAGCCACCATTCTTCCAACTCATTTATTGTTTTAACTACTGATTATTGCTCACCTACCATCTGCCTGTGTCTTGGCTATAATCACAGAATGCTTTCTACCATCATTGTCGGTACTATCAAGAATTTTAGTACTTACCCTGTACTTGGCATTAAGCCAAGTGTTCTTACACTCATGGAATTAACAGATTGAAATTTAAGTAAGTGGATCTATAAAACCCTGAAAAAATTATTAAAGTATAATTGACAAAGAAGAATTTTATATATTTAAGGTTATAACATGATGTTTTGATATACATATACATTATTAAGTGATTACCCCTATCAAGCTAATTGATATATCTATCATCTCACATAGTTACCGTGTGTGTGTGTGCATGGTGAGACCATTTAAGATCTACTCTCTGAGCAAATTTCAAGTACACAATACAGTATTGTTAATTATAGTCACCATGTTGTACATTCAATGTACAGAACTTATCATCCTGCATAAGCAAAACTTTGTACCTTTGACCAAGTCTCCCCAATCTCCCGCCCCCTAAACCCAGCTCCTAGCAACTAACGTCATTCTACTCTCTGATTCTATGTTTTAGGCTTCCACATATGAGTGAAATCACACAGTATTTGTCTTTCTATGCTTTCTGTGCTTCCTCCAGTTTCATCTATGTTGTTGCAAATAACAGAAATATTTTCTTTTTTAAAGCTAAATAGTATTCCATTATGTGTATGTATATATATATTTATATATATATATAAATACTACATTTTCTTTATCCATTCATCCATTGATGGACACTTAATTTGATTCCATACCATGGCTATTGTGAATAATGCTGGAATGTACATGGGAATGCAAATTCCAAGATACTGATTTCATTTCCTTTGGCTATATGCCCAGTAGTGGGATTGCTAAATCATACAGTAGTTCTATTTTTAATGTTTTGAGAAAATTCCATACAGTAGTTTTCCATAATGGCTGTACGAATTTACGTTCCAACCAATGGTGCTCAAATGTTCTCTATTCTCTACATCCTCCCCAGCATTTGTTGTTTTTTCATGATATCCATCCTAACAGGGGTGAGGTAATATCTCATTGTGGTTTTAACTTGAATTTCCCTTGTTATTAATGATATTGAACATTTTTTATGTACCTTTTGGCCATTTCTATGTCTTCATTTGACAAGTGTCTTTTTAGGTCTTTTGCCAATTTTTTAATCAAGTTATTTGATGTCTTGCTATTGAGTTGTTTGACATCCTTACATATTTTGGATATTAACCCTTTATCAGATTTGTGGTTCACAAATATTTTCTCCCATTACATAGCTTTCTCTTTACTCCATTGCTTGCTTCCTTTGCTGTGCAGAAGCTTTTTATTTAATAGTCTGGTGCAATCCCATTTGTCTATTTTTGCTTGTGTTGTCTGTGCTTTGGGAGTCATATCCAGAAAATTATTCTCCAGACCAATGTTAAGAAGATTTCCCCCTATGATTTTGTCTTGTAATTTTACAGTTTTAGGTCTCATGTTTAAGGCTTTAATCCATTTTGAGTGATTTTTTATATGGGGTGAGATAAGTGTCTAATTTCATTCTTCTTCATGTGGATATCTAGTTTTTCCAATGCCATTTATTAAAAAGACTATCCTTTTCCCATTGTTTGTTCTTCACAACTTTATCAAAGGTCAGACTGAAAATGGACTTATTTCTGGGCTCCCTATTCTGTTCCATTCGTATGTATGTCTATATTTGTGCCAGTACCATACTGCTTTGTTTATTATAGCTTTGTGGTGTATATTGACATCAGATACTTTGATGGCTTCAGGTTTGTTCTTTTTGCTCAAGATTGCTTTGGCAATTTGGGGTCTTTTGTGGTTCCACGTGAATTTAAGAATTATTCTTTTCTACTCCTATTAAAATTGTTATTGGAAGTTTGATAGGGATTATGTTGAATCTATAGATCACTGTGGGTGGTACGGACATTTTAACACTATTAGTTCATCCAGTTGATGAACATGAGATATCTTTCTCCTCTTTAATTCAATTTATTCCTAAGTGTTTATTTTTTGATGCTATTGTAAATGAGATTGTTTTCTTGACTTCTTTTTCAAATAGTGTGTTGTTAGTGCTCAGAAACACTAATGATTTTTGTATACTGATTTAATATTCTGCAATTTTATTGAATTTGTTTATTATGTCTAACAGTTCTTGTGGAGTTTAGGGTTATCTATTACAAGATCATGCATATACAAACAGAGACCCTTTTACTTCTTACCTTTTTATTTGAATGTTTTTATTTTGTTTTCTTAACCTAATGGCTCTGGCTAAGACTTCTAGTACTATGCTGAATAGAAGTGGCAACAGTGGGCATCCTTCTTTTATTCCTTATTAGAAGAAAAGCTTTCAACTTTTCACCATTGTGTATAATGTTAGCTGTGGGCTTGTTATATATGGCCTGTATTGGGTTGAGGTACGTTTCTTCTATACTTAATTTGTCAAGTGTTTTTATCATTAAACGATATTGAATTTTGTCAAATATTTTCTTCTGTACCTATCCAGGTGATCATATGTTTTTTGTCCCTCATTTTGTTAATGTGGTGTATCATACTTATTTATTTGTATATGTTGAACCATCCCTGAAACCCAGGGAGAAGAAGCATTGTCATTAGTTCTTTAAATGTTTTGTAGAATTCGCCAGTGAAACCATCAGGTCATGGGATTTGTTTTCCTGGAAGGTTTTTGATTACTGATTCAATCTTTTTACTCATTATTAGTCTATTCATATTTTCTATTTCATTATGATTCTGTCTTGGCAGGTTGTATGTTTCTTAGAGTTTATTTCTTCTAGGTTATCCTATTATTGGCATGTAATTGTCCATAAAATTCTCTTATGATTCTTTGTATTTCTGTGGTTATCAGTTGTAATGTCTCCTCCTTCATTTCTGATTTCATTTATTTGAGTCTTCTCTCTTTTTTCTTAGTCTAGCTAAGGATTTATCCATTTTGTTAATCTTTTCAAAAAATCAACTTTTTGTTTCTCTGATCTTTATTATTTCCTCCCTTCAACAAATTTTGGGCTTAGTTTGCTTTCTTTTTCTAGTTCCTTGAAGTGTAAGGTTATTTATTTCATATCTTTCTTATTTCTTAATGTAAGAATTTATTGCATAAACTTCCCTCTTAGAACTACTTTTGCTGCATCCTATAAATTTTGGAATATTGTGTTTCAATTTTCATTTGTCTCAAGATATTTTTTAATTTCCCTTTTGACTTCTTTTTTGACCCATTGTCTGTTCAAGAGTGTGTTGTTTAATTTTCATGCATTTTTGAATTTTCCTCCTGTTAGTAGATTGCTAGTTTCATACCACTGTAGTTAGAAAAAATATGATTTTATATTCTTAAATTTTTAAGACTTGTTTTGTAGCTTAGCATATGATTTATCTTGGAAAATGTTCTGTTTGTGCTTGAGAAGAATTTATTTGGCTGCTGTTGGATGAAATGTTCTGTATTTATCTGTTAGGTCAGTTAATCTAGAGAAGTGATCAAATCTATTCTTTCCTTATTGGCTCCCTGTCTGTATGATTTATCCATTATTGCAAGTGGAGTATTGAAGTTCCCTACTATTAATGTATTGCTGTGTATATCTCACTTCAATTTTGTTAATATTGGTTTATGTATTTAGGTGCTCCAATTTTGGGTACATATATATTTATAATTGTTATATCTGCTTGATTAATTGACCCTTATTTATAAGGATGTTCTTTGTCTCTTGTGACAGTTTTTGACTCAAAACCTATTTTGTCTGATATAAGTATAGCCTGTTCTCTTTTGGTTACTGTGTGTATGGAATATGTTTTTCTATCCCTTCACTTCCAGGCTACATGTGTCCTTAAAATGGAAATGAGTCTCTCGTAGGCAGCATATAGTTGAATCGTGTTTTTCTTTCATTCAGCTACTCTGTCTTTTGAGTAAAGAACTTAATCTATTTACATTTAAAGAAATTATTGATAAGTAAGGACTTACTATTGGGTCAGGCCTGGATTCTGGATCCACAGGGATATCCATGGAGCCAGGGGCTATGGGGGCCACCTGGTTTTAGGGAAGGCCCAGAGCCTTCAGTCCCAAAGGTGGCCTAGTGCTGGTACAGGCCTAGAGCATGGTACATGGGGGATGACTTGTAGCTTGGGTACACCAGGGCCAGCCTGGTACCCAGGTTCACTGGGGTGGGCTTGGCACTGGGTCCCTGGCAAAGTCAGATACTTACTTTACTTTCCTTCCCCCAAACAAAGGGTACCTCTTTCCATGTTGTGCTGCAGAAGCTTGGAGGAAGTGTGGAGCAGGTAATATATAAAACTTTCCTTCCTACCCTCTTCAATGAGTCTTTTTCTATTTCTGTGCTCCACTCAGCTACCACAATATCTCACCTGGATTCCTCAGCTTTTCTGAAGGTATTTTCATGCATGGGTGCTTATTCAAATTGATATTTCTGTGAGGTGATGAGTGCTGAAAATTCTTACTCCACCATCTTGTTGATGTCACTCTCCCTGGAAGCTCTATTATTTTTAAATTGATCCTTTATTCCACTAATCATTTACTTCTACTCTGACTGATGGTCCAGCTTACTTTGTTGGTTGTTATTAAGTAGCAGTCAGCCCACCAGAAACATACATGACACTGCAAATATCTATGTTAAGAAGACAAGTAAACAGGAGTATGCCCTTCGACAACAAGCATGGCTCATACTTCAAAGAGGAAAATTTGAAGTTCAAGGAAATGAAATGCCTTATCTACAGTGAATTTGCCAAGCAAGGGAGAGTTGGATCCAAATGCAACCTCCATATTCCTGGTCTAGAGTTATTTTCAGTTCCTCTGACTTAATCATCAGAGGTGCCTTTGACATCTTTGACATAAGCTAATGAATACTGTGTTTTCCTGCTTATGAGCATGCTAATTTTACCTGGGTACTGTTTTCCACTGATAATGTAAACACATATTTACCAACTTCTTGTCAGTGTGTATTGAGCTATTTTTCCAGCCCCAGAAAAGAGTTTGAATCAATGCTTTTATTCACTCTTACCTGGACTGATACCACAACATCAAAGTTGGCAGGATTTAACAGTAAGTTTTGTAGTGATAGAGGAAGATTTTTTCAAAGCAAAACTAACCAAAATGAAATCAAATTTATGCCCTAGCACCTTGCTACTCAAAGTGAAGCCCAGCGGCATTAACATAACTTAGGAACCTGTTAAAATACAGGATCTCAGGCCTAATCATAGACCTCCTGAATCAGAATTTGCATTTTAACAAAATGCCCAGGTGATTTATATGCACATTAAATTTTAGGAAACATTGTCCTAGACTGCATGAGCACCAAGTCAAGAGAGTTTCCCAACTACAGTGTGACAAATGGGTTATAGTCCTGCAGAATTAACGATTTCCTCAGCCCTCAGCAGAGCTGGGCAGAGCCCAGATCATTCAAAGCCACTGGGCCAGCCTCCTCCAGCCATGTGTTGCCTTGCCATTTACCCTCATACGCTGTACAAACACAGGCTTGAATTTTATATGTGTACTTTGTACACAAAGGAAAAGGTCATGTACTTTTCATGTACTATCTACGGAAAATAGGTTATGTAGCAAACACTGTCCTAACCAACTGAATTTGAACAAGTGTTAGAAACATGAGTTCAATTTTGTAGAGCACTTTGATGTCATGAAACATGTCATAAAACCATCAAGTGGTTCAATACTAACATTAACAAAACCCAACAAAATTCTAGAAGTAGCATCACTGCTGCTTTGTTTTGAAGACTTACTATTTGGTATCCTAGGACACAGGATGATATCTCAACCAACTGCTTTCTGAAAAGTGACTTTTGGAATAGGTTTGAGGTATCTCTTTTTTTCTGATGGGAAATGAAAGCCACTCTATCGAATTAGAAAAATGATAGTACACTCCAAGAATGAGAGGAAGTTAGGCTTAAAAACTAGTCCCTTATGTTTTCTTTTCAAAAAAAAAAAAATCTACATATTACTTCTTCCCTAGAGAGATTTTATTCTATATGCTTGTTGGAAAGGGAGCATCACTAGAAATAAAAGCATGTCAAATCCATAACTAAGATTCTTTATAATGCAGGGTACTTCAGAACAAAACATTTGATGCACTCACCCATCTTCCTCTCAGCAAAACCCATATCCTCTAGACCTATATAATATAGTCTAATACGGTAGGCACTAGCCATTTGTGGCTATTTTAATTTAAATATAAATTAATTGAAATTTAAATTTTATTATAAATTCATTGAAATTAATCAAAATCAAAAATTCAGCTCTTAATTTACATTTACTTCAAGTGCTCAAAAATTGCATATGATTAGTGGCTACCATAATGAATTTACAGATATACAATATTTCCATTATCACAGAAAGTTCTATTGGAAGGTAGTACTTTAGACTTTCCAAATACACTATGCTCCTCCTCTAAATTCCTGCATGAAAAGAGGCAAAGGGCCTCTCTTTGTTGTATTGCTGTTCTTTAACATAACTGACTTTTAAGCCCAGTCACAAAAATAGTGAGCCAACCACACCTTCACTTTCAAGAGTTCCCTTCTTCTTTCTCCTTGCCCCCACCCCCGCACTAAGGATTAGAAGCTAGCAAAACTTCCCCTATCACTATGTAAAGATCATGGATTCAGGGCACACTCCAGGAGAAATATAGTTAAAGATTTTTAACCATGCTCCGTATTCTCCCTTTACAGTAGAGTCTAGAATCATGCCCACTCCATTCCTGCACCACCCAAAATACTCTCTCAAAATGGCTACCATTAAAAAGAATTAAATTATGTCTGTTAGCTCACTTTTTCAATTCTCACAAATATTTCCATTTATGAGGTCATCCATTCTATAAATATGTATTGAATGACAACTATATCCCAGGTACCGTGCTAGGCACAGAAGACACAGTGATGGACAAGACAGATGGTATCTCTTTCCTTGCACTCTATTAGAAACAATGAACAAGCGATTACAAGTATGATAAGTACAACACAGAGGAAGTAGCAAATAATAAAATAGGGAGGCCTAACCTAGTCTTTTGAGTTAGGGAAGACTTCCAGAGCAAGTGATATTTGAGGTGAGGTTTGAAAGATAAGACTCTAGAAAGATAAGAGAAAGAAGAAGGTAATAACACCAAAGAGTGATAACATCATGGCCTTGAGGTTAAAAATAACAAAACAAGAATTGAAAGAGAATCAGTGTAACTGACTCAGAGAGATTAGCAGAGAGTGGTAGAGATCAAGATAGGGCCTAAAGTGTCACCATCTGATTTGCATTTTTAAAGGTCACTCTGACTGCAGAGAACAGATAGGAAGAAAGCAAGAAGGGATTCACAGGGAGTATTTCAGAATTTCTGTGTGAAATCATGGGCTGGGATCAAGGCAGAGTAAAAGCAGGAATAGTAGTAAAAAACTTGGGAGGTAGAAAATGAACAAGCCCTAAGACTGAATGGATATCAGAAAGGAATTCAAATATGACTTCCAGATTTCTAGTTTTAGGGATTGATTGGATGGTAAACCAGCAAACGCTGAAAAAAATGATAGGTTGCAGGGGACCCAGCATTAAAGTCAGGTTTGAGACCAGTGGAATTAAAGATGCCTGTGAAACCTACTAAAATGGAGGTATTGAGTAGGCAGTAGATAGATCTGTGGGTCAATAGGAGTATATTAATAGGTAGGATTGAACCACAGGGCAGATGAGATCACCACAGGAGAGAATGTGAATTGGGAAGGAGAGTGCCCCCAGTTAGAGCCTCACACCCTGCCACGTGAAGGGCTGCAGCCTGTGTTCTGAGAAGGGTGGCTCTACCTTCAAGAGATTCGAGGTCTAATTAATAAATGAAATATTCCATGCAGAATCACCCAGGATTCAATCTCAGCAATCAAGCATTTGTAACTGGATTGGCAAAAGTTGTTTTTTCAAGGTTTTCTGCAAGATTTGAGATACTTGAACACTTTCAGATCTTCATCCCTGTCTTCCGGCTTAGTGCAGCGAGTTAGCGCCCTGCTAAATTGCGGGCAGCTGCGGTGCGGAAAAAGCCACCTTCCCGCCGTTCCTTGAGAAGCACTGCCATCTGGTGGCCATCGTCGGGCAGAACTCTTACCTCTCTTCCTTTGCGTCGTTTTCAGATCCGCACACCTTTTAGGTTGTCTCCTATGAAAACTAAGTTATTTTTAGTGTTTTTTCATGGTATCATTTACCTTGAAGTGTAATTGAGCAGGAAGGCGAAGTGAAAGTGGAGACAATGACACTTCCCCTCCTCCTTTCTTCAAATACTGTTTTATGCAAACATCAGAACCTGTAGGCATTGTTAATGGAGACAAGAAACACAGACTGCAGACGTACTCGTAAATTGCTGTAACACCATAGACATGTTCCTACAATTGATAATAATTGATATCACATTTTAATTGATTTATGGAATTCAATTAACTTGGGGTTGTGTTTTTCCCCCAACATTAAACCAAGTTCTGGGCAACAAAATGTATTTAATGGCTGATAAAATAAGCCAAAATGATTGTTTTACTTCATGGTTTCTGTGTCATTCACAAGCTTCCAAATACAGCTTCAATTTTAACAGACCATAATAAACTAACTCATAGTCTACTTTTCTATCCCTTGCCACATTTCTCCATTTGCAGATAATATGTAAATGCATAGAACAATAAATTATTTTGTACTTTCAGGGATGGGCTATGTCATGACAGTGGTGTCTTCCATATATATGTTATCATCTATATCGCCAGCTAAGGAAATAGGTTTCAATTTAGGCTAAATTTCAGCCAAAGCAATAAACTGAGATGAGTTAAGGTAGAGAAATTGATATTTTCACCACTATTTATTGTAATTCAGAGAACCACAAAAAGGATCTAGCATTAACTCTTATTTCTGTTCAATTTTTCAAGCTGCATAGCATGCAAAATAATAAGTTGTATTTTTCTGATATTTCTAATTGGCAAGAGATCAAGCATCCTTTTATCACCTGAGTCTTATGTATACCATTTGACTGTTTTAAGAGAGATGAAACTCGGAGTCGAAAATCAAAGAAAAACTCAACAAATGACAGAATCATGAAATAAAACCAGAGGACCAATGTAAAATCATATGCTTTCTTAATTATCTGAGTTCCCTACAGCTCAAATGTTTTTAAAATCATTCCTATGGAATATGTTTGGTATTTTATCTGAAAGATGCCCAGAATTTTCATTTTTCTAAAATCTATTATAATCATTGACTGACTCATTGGTGAATTAACGTAGAGAGTGCTGGGCTGTGTAGCATCAAGGAGTGAATTACATAAAACAATTGCTGTCCTTGCAATAACCTGAAACCTGATGTGGCCAATGTGTGAATCAAATGAGAGAGAAGATGGGAAAGCATGCTACAAATTATAAATGGTGCAAATAAAGAAAAATTGTGCTCACAATAAAGGAGAGTTACATCACAAACGTCATTGTAGAGGAGAGCTCCACCACACACACACACACACATACTCACAATTCAACCAAGTTGATGAAATAAATCAGATGAAGAAATACACAGCAGAAGGTAAAAACTTATGGCAGCTGTGAAGACTCAGCTTTCATACTTCCCACTAATTATTGGTTTAGGGATTCACTGTAAGGCAGCTTAATGAAGCCCGTTATCCTTGCTTTTTTCATTGTAATTCTCTGGTTTTCTTTCCATCCTAATTCCCAGAATAACTATGGAAAAGCAACCAAAATTCAAACAGAAGTCCATATTGCCAGCAGCACCTCCCTGAATACAGACTGGTGTACAGTGGGCAGTAGGGTGTGTCCGGTCAACGCATGCAGTAAATTATGTGAAATTCCCATCCCCAAGTGTCCTGTGCTACCATATAGGGAAGTTCACAGTGCATAGCCGAAGGATCTCTCTGCTCTGGAAGGTTTAAACAAAGTTCAAACGAAATTTGCTCCCCAGTGGATAATCTTAAATCAAAATCAGGATGCCACAGGCTTCATTCATGAGGCTATAAAACCCTATGAGCCCTGACATATATGGACACATTCTTGGATTTCTAGTAATTCTTTTTTTTTTTTTTTTTTTGCTCTTTCCTTTAACGGCATCAACTCCCCATGGGTCATCTTCACATCCTAGCAGTTTGTGTAGGAAAAGCAGAATTGCAGGAGAAATAAAAAAGCCCCTCTTGTAATGGACACGCTTGAAGCTCTGACTCGGGGGGATGGGCGGGACATGGGCAATATATATAACCTGAACTTTTTTACCCCCATGATAAGCTGAAATAAATAAACAAAAAAAAAAGCCCCTCTTACAGTGCATTTCTTTAAAATACTTGAATGTTTCCTTCAGTGATTATTAGGGAATAACCTAATATCAGCTTGAGTCTTCAGCCAAGGACATACTTTCTTGCTGCTCTAATTTTGTCACACAAACTTTGAGATGGTCTGCAACACCCAGTAAGCTAGGGGGACTGATATTGACCTTCATGACCAATGTATACGAGAGATGAACCCTCATGTCCACCTAACTCAACTCTGTACTAGCCAGCTAGGGCTGCCATAACAAAATACCACAGACTGCATAGCTTCCCAGCAGAAAATTTTTTTCACAGTTCTGGAGACTGGAAGTCCAAGATCAAGGTGCCAGTCGTATTGAATTAGGCACTCACCTAATGACCTCATTTAACCTTAATTACATCCTTAAAGACCCTACCTCTAACCCCTACCATTATATTGGGGGTTAGAGCTTCAACATATGAATTTGAGAAGCCCAATTCAATCCACATTTATTGAGAACCTAATAAGAGAAAGATATGGTGCTAGACCCAAGAAATACAGAAATGACTTAGGACATTGTACCTGGCCTCAGAAAGTACACACCTTAATGTGGGGAGATCCAAGTGTGTACAATTATCTAGGGAGAAAATGCAAACATTAGACTCTAAGAGAGTGGTAAGATGCTATGAAAGAGAGAAAGAGACAGTGGATGAGTTTAAACTAAGGGTGCAATACAGTAACGGGTCCTTTGGAAAGACTGTTCCAGTAACTGTGGAAAGTGGATGGGGTAGGAGACTGGAAGCAAGGTGGAAAGTCAGTAGATGCATATTAACCCAGGAGACAGAAAAAGAAAGCTTCAACTAAAACCATGGAAACGTAGTTGAAGACAAGAAGACAGATTTAAGAGATTTTCAAGAAAAAAATGCAAGAGAATTTGGAAAAATTGATGATTTCTGTCAGACAGGACTCTGAGGGAGCATTAGTATTTTTTAACTTTTCTCACTTCACTCATTCACTTAGCATTTCCACATCCCCTTAGTTTATATTTCTATTGATATCAGTGGCAAAATACCTTTAATTGAATCAAACTTTCTTTCTAATATATTTTGATCACCCTTCCCAAGTTTACACAAAAATATACTTTAATTTTACATATTTAAACATGGTGGATATTGTCAGTGGATATTGAGAGTAAAGACATAGTAATAAATTTCCAATAGCCAAATCTATTAATATATTCCTTAATATGTATTTAGAAATTATGTCTCTAAGTTAACCTGTAAACTCTAAATTTATCTTACTCTCGAAGTCAAAATTATTTGGCCACCATTTTGGTCTCCTTTTATGTCCATGTCACCACCATTCTACTGGGCACCCAGTTCTAAGCCTTGGAACCACCACAAACTTCTCCTTCTCCCCTGATTCTTTGCACAGGGAGTCACAGAGACATGCAAGCCTTCCTTTAGATTCTAAAGTCTAAAATGACTTTAGTATTCACCCCTTCTTTTTCATTTCCAGGCCCAATCCTTAACACCACCAGAATTCTTGCAATCCAATGTGCTGGCAACAACCACATAGACCTTACAGAGCATGAGTTTATCAAGACACTCAGATACAAGGCTTCCCCACACACCCTCAGGCATAGTTAACACCTTCTCTTAGAGACTGCATCATAATCATGTTTCTATGTGCCTCCCTCCAACTAGATTGTGAGATCTGTGAGTCCAAGAGCCATATCTCGTTTAATCAAATCCACACCACACGATTTCAGATCTGTATTCACTTTGTCTCTGCCAGGTTAACAAATTGATTAAGAGAGCCCTTGTGCTAAGGAGGTTTACATTAGTGCTGCATAAGAATGTGCTGCTTCTCTTACTTGCGTGTAAAGTACTTGAGTGCCAGGATGGGGAGTCAAATTTATTCATATCCAAAAGAACTTGAAGCAATGCCTTAAACCTAATAGGGATGTAGGTGATGCTTGTGTCTTATGTGGGCAGTATCTACTCACCACTGCAAACTGGAACTGGGTTAGAGCCACATCTCCCTACTTTCTCTATATTATTAATATATAAGTTCCAACCAAAAGATCATTTAAGACAACCACTTCTCAGATCCTCTTCCAGAATCTATTAGGCAACATGAAGAATTAGCCAGTCCGTGAACCCTACAGGGCTTCCATCCCTGCTTTGTTTGGGAGCAAAGAGTGAGAAAAGAAATACAGTCATTGCAGGAGATCGGAAGCCCAGCTTAAAAACTGAGCTTTACAGCCAGAGCCAACTACTACTCTCCTGTCTTCATTGAAATGTTGTCTTGCTCAGGCTCCTAAAAAGCTTTTGCCACCAGCTAGCTGCGAACTGCCAAGTCATCTGATCATTTATTTCAGAGCCAAATAGTCAAGCTATGGGAATGAAAAATAAGCCCTGTCCACACCTCACTCCCACTCCTTTTCTCTAAACTGAATGTTTTATTTATATAGGTTGCCTTACTAAAAGAGGCACAAACCATAGAAAACAATATCAAAGCAACTCTAATATTTTATAGGTTGCCATTGCACTGTAAGAAACCATTTTTTAACTTGGTACTACTGAAAATACCAGACTAAGTTCACATACAGCAAATGAGAGCAAATGGATGGTTCAACACAGCATCCAAATGGCTTATTCATATCAATGATAGAAAACGTTTATTGAGGGTGCCTCCTGTGCATCAGGTACTACACAAAGTGTTTTATATACTTTCTATCCTTGTGTGCACATTCTCCCATTTAAACCTCACAACCATCCTATGTGGTTATGATTATTCCTATTTATGGATTAAAAAATTAGGTTGAGAGAGGCCTAATACCATGCCCAAGGTTACACAACTGGTAAATCAGAGTAGCTAGGATAAACCCAGTTCAGTCTGATTTCCAAACCTTCTATCCTTACCACTACTCCTGCCTAAGTTTAGCTGGGAAATTCAAATTCAAGGAGTAACTATCAGTGTGGCCAAAAGGACTCAAAGTCACAGGATAGACATTATGCATCTTCCTGGAGCAATTCTACTCATTGGCAAAGTAATTAAATATATTTTGATATATTAAAACAAACATGGATACATGTTAGTAGAATGGAAACCTCACACATATTTTTAAAATAAAATAGAAGGCATCAAAAAATGTTGAGATGGGACTGATTCAGGCTGACTGACTTTGCCAGCCTCCTTTCCTTTCTCTCCCACTCCCAGGCACAGGTTTTTGGTTCTACACTTCTTTAAACAGCTCAGATGTTACCCAGACAATTGTCCACATTAGCAGGGACAGTCTACGGGCAGAGGCACATGGGCAAGACATTGACATGGTCAGTTTTATTTGGGTGAGCTGTTCGTGTTCATAGAACTATGCCCCCCAAGCAGGGGGTGGAGGATTGAGTAGCAAAGCTTCCACGACCAGCTGGAGTTCCAGACAAGGACTGAGTAGAGGAATCCCAGGCAAGATAGAACCAGGGAGAAAACAAGAATAAGAGAACCTGAAGCTGTAAGGGGACCAAGGACTTCCCCTTCAGGTTCCAAATTCAAGGTCTTCCGGACAGTAAAGAGAAAAGGAAAGAGAAGCACAAAGGTGGGGGGCGGGGTAGTTATTTGGGATACTATTAAATAGTTAGTACTTGAGTGTCATTCCAGTATCATTGTCATTAGTTGCCTGAACCAGCATCTAAATCTTTTTTCTGTTTGATGAATTCTGTACCATATGAATCTTAGTAAGATACAGAAACTAATCCCACCTGAGAAGCTGGAAATGCCAGGCCCTGGAATCTATGACCTCAACGCTGCTGATCAAACACAGCCGCATGGAGCCAGCTGCTATCCTTCCTGCTCCTGTCAGCACTGTCTCGGGACTTGGGGCTGGCCTGGACTGAAAGTGAAGCCCAGCATTAAATCTAGCTGTAAAAAGCTAAATGATGCCAAAATCATAGACAGGCAGGGACTGCCATTTGATGGTGGGGAAGGAGTGGAACTTTTGTACAAAATCAAAAGGTCTTAGAAACAGCCTTAAGCCTCAAGTCAATGTTTTCCACTAGTGTTTAAAGATATGAAATCCATAAATTTTACCTATGGATCTTCCCTAATGACAGATCAGCTTCCCCCTTAGCATCTATGCAGTCAACAAGATTAACAGCCCAAGATGATTTTTTTATGTGCTCCTCTACCTCCATCTAGTGGACAGAAAGTTAACTGCAACCCTGGCTTCTCTCATTCATAACCAGTGCAAGGCTTTTCGTACAATCTGTAACTGCGGGTCTGTTTAGGCTTTTGTGGCTGGAAAACATTTCTACCTTTCATGGGGCAAAGTATCCGTTTACCTATAGAAAATCTATACCTTGAGTTATCCGTTCTTTCCAGGGATAGAATTGCACATTCTGAACAGGTTAGTTTAGTAATAACTGGAAAAATTGGGTTTGTATTTATGATATTTCTTATTGAAAACTCTACTTTTAGAATATTTTGACCTTGACAGGAATTTTTGCTGAACTGCAGCACAAAAATATAATAGTAAGGCACAAAGATCTACACAAGGAATAGAAGCTCTTGTTCACAAGTAAGTGTGGCTCCAGATGCTCTGGAACCTAACTTGCACGGAAGTCAAGCATGGTACAAAGATGTGGTCATGGAGAATCAAAGAATTTTTGAGTTTAGGAAATCTTAATGACCATCTGATAAAGGCCAAAAAAAAAAAAGCAGAGCAAAAGAAAGATGGAGATATTGCCCAAGGAACTTACTTCTAGACCATACTCACGAGTGCAGAATACATGTTGCTGACACTGCTGCTGTCTCCTTCTCTCTTTTCTCTTAAGGTCATTACACCTTTCGCTCCAGCCCTTTCCTCATTCCCCAAATGTGGCTTTTTTCACTGGCAAATCATTACCTTTTCCAATGACAAAATTACTTAAATACAGAATCACAGAACATTAGAGAAAAAAATATTTTTGTGGAACCTCTAATTTCTCTTGTCCTATTCTATAAATGGGATCTAGGTATTTTCAATAACTTTCCTTTCCTATAACAGTCACAAAACCAGTTAGTTAGAAAGCCATCTGAAGACAGCTTAATGCAAATCTGCAACACTGAAAAAAGGAAGGGCCATTATAAGGTAAAGGCAGCCATATGTAGGAAGGTGCATAAGACATGTCCATGTTTTGATTTAGGGAAAAATATTTTTAAGAAGCAATAGATATCAACATTTCTTTCTTCACTTTTTTCCCCATATGTTGGTTTCTGGCCTGGAGAAACGCCTTCAGGGAGCTGGCAGCTATGCATGCAGTAGGCCACGGAGTGGCAGGGATTACCACTGGGAAAAACTACACAGTGTTTGCCCATCTGAAGGCATGCAGCTTGAAAATTTTGAATCCTGATAGCCAGGTTGCAGCATCTCGTTAATGGTGTCACTAAGACAAGTTTTCAGAGTAAGGCTTCCAGGGTGACTATCAATGAATCATTTCCCATCAAGGTTTTGGACATCATTACCCATTGTCATGGAAACTGAGTTGTACTACACCCATCCTCCCCAAATCTGTGTTGAAGGAGAATGATAAAAAGAGAAAGAAAGCAAAACATAAAGGGCCAAATACAACAGTACATTTTTTTAAGTGTCTCTCCCAGGGAGACCAAGCCCATGGCAGAGTAGAAACCGTGAAACAGGGTAAACTTGAGTAGAGTTTATATTCCATTGTCAATCCGTTCAGGATACACTTTATGTGCCATCTGTAGACTTATATAATTGATTGCCGCAGGACATAATTATTTTAAAAGACAATTAATTTGATTACCAGAAATGAAGTTTTTATCTATACAAACTAGGAGAAGGACAATCTGATGAAGAAAGTAATAGAGTTTCCAAAATCAAAATGCAAGATGCACCATTCAGGAGGCTGGAGAGAGGAACCGGCTCCTGGGAAAGACGGAGCTGAGAAATACTGCACCTCAGGGACTTGCGGGGTCTACCTCGTCCACCAAGTGGTAATCCTGCTTCCAGAAATCAGATCTTGGACTACACAGAATGTAAATCTCCTCCCTTACATGCACAATCTACTGTTAGAGATTTCATACATTGATTAAATCAAGGGAAAAGAAAAGAATGTTGCTGAGCACCTACTGTGTACCAGGCAGCTTGCTAAATACATTTTATCTAGCCTCTGTTTTAAACCTCACAACCCATTCTGTAAGGTAGATTAAAATGATTAGACCAAAATCACATAGCTGGCAAGGGATTGTGGTAGACTGAATAATGAACCCCCCAACATGTCCATGTCCTAATCCCTAGAACCTGTCAAAGTTACCTTCTATGGCAAAAGGGACTTTGTAGATGTGATTAAATTAAGGATTGGGAGACAGCAAGATTATCCTAGGCTATCTAGGTGGCCCCTAAATGCAATCACATGGACTCTTACATGGGGGACATTCGGCTCTAGAAGAGTCAAATAACTCATTTAACCATGGATACAGGGATTTGAGATATGTGGCCAAGAGCCAAGGAATGCCAGTAACCTTTAGAAATGGGAGAGTCAAGAAATGGATTATCCGCTGCAGCCTACAGAAGGAACCAGCCTTCTGACACCTAGCTGCCACTTAAAATGCATTGTGGACTTCTGACCTGAAGAAATAGAGGAGAAAAAATTTGCATTGTGTTAAACCACTCAGTTTGTGGTAATGTGTCACAGCAATGATACAAACTAATACAGAGATGGAACCAGAATTCTAACTCAGGTCTACTAAACCTAAAGCCTGCATGCTTTTCACTGCTTTACACAACCTGTAATTTGATTAAAGACTGGAATTGAGTACACAAAGATTCATACATACCTTGTCCCAATTTGAACATTCCCAAAATGTAGAATTGAGTATTGAATTGGATGACTGAGTTGTTGGTCTTATTAAGTCATTAGAATCATCCCACTTATTAATTATTGCCAGGACAGTTATAAACAATTGATTCAAAGAGAAAAACATCAAAGAAATTCACCACTTAAATGTAGCTAAAGTCAGTAACTCTGACTCAGATAATTCCAAAAAAAATTTGAAACTTTGAACTAAAATATACAGATATTGAGCCAAAAGTGTTTTGATGCTTTTGACTCATATTATTCAAAAAAACACTAATTTTTTGTACCAAGCTTATCCTTATCAAGAATTTTACAGATGTGCATATTGATTTTTCTCTGACGACACTGTTATAACAACATAGAAATCTAAAAACCTGGATTCTGTCGTTAGTGACTTTTCTATCAATTAGCTCTTCAATTTTGACCAAGTCATCCAACATCTGCAGGCCTCACTCTCCCCACCTGCAAAATGGGGCAGTGGCTGGGGAGCCTGCTGAGCAGATCATTTCTAAGGTTCCTTCCAGCTTGAAGATGAAATGATGGTAGGATTTCCACAGCAAACCTTTTAAGTGGGTTTCGAGTGCGCTTATTAACTCAGTGGGCCACTAGAGGTCAGATTAAGTTTGGCAATTCTACCTTATCTGGCATGCAGATGGAGCAAAAGCAAAAGCCAAAGTTCACCTTAGGTTGGTGCCTTGCCTGCCAGACCTAAACCTACCCCCTTCTGAGCTAATGAATGTTGATCCCGGTGCTGTGGAATAAAATAGGCGAATCTCTGAAACCAAAAATTACATTCATTAATCTGTAATTTGTAATTGCCTGGTAGCGGAATGCTTATCTTTCTTTGCTTGCCTGAATGCCGTTAATTAAATGTGTCACCTGAAGCCCTGGTGCTTCACGTTTGCTCATGTTACTGTGTTAATTAATCAGTTGCATGGACTTATAATAGAAGCTGCAAGAGGCTAAAATAGCCCACAAAGTCTTCGTGCATTTAGGTGTGACAAACGGCGTTAAGAACATGTGATGTGTATATGGCATTTGACTCACAACACATATTCACAGTGAAGAATAAGGTAATGAATGAAAAACAGAAAGAATGAGAGAGAGCACACATCATCCTTGGATGCTTGCTTTGTCAAAGCTACTGATCAGGACCAGCCCTAAGCACAACTGTGAAGTCTGTAGAATTAGATTTTTTGTAGCTACCATTCTCTGTGCAGTTCTCCCCTCCCACCAGCTCCCTTTCTCTCTTCTCAATATCCTTTTTCAAACTCTGCTCTCAGGAAAGATCCAAAGACCTCAAATGCAATTAGATTTTAAAAACTGATGACGTGATTTTGCTATCATTTGCATTTTGTTGGAGAACAATGCCCATTAGAGGATAGAATTCTAAAAGTAGAATCATAATCATCCAGAAAGGTAGTAATTTGGGAACAGAACGACATTTGCAGAATCATCCCACTTAGCTGACACCAAAGGCCAATGGCAAAGGCCAGCCTTGCCTTCCGTTGATGCACATGGCATGAATTGCTGGTCATTCCCTTTTTTTAAAATTACAAGCATGCAGTCACTGTATGCCAGGATCCTGAATGCATAGGGTTGCTGCACAAGGGCCCCATGATTTCTCCCTGCACGACACAGAAAGCAGCAGCTGGAACCTCAGCACCATCTCCATGACAAGGCCCTGAGGAATAGGATCCTCCTACTCTTCCACTATCTCCCCTCCACAATATTAAATGTGTGTCTGTAGCCAGAGGCAGGGGTGTGGGATTCTGAGAGTGGGGCTGAGAGGATAGATGTACAGGGTCCTGACCTGACCACCCAGTTGGTAGCCTCGGATTATCCACAATATCCAGATAGTTCTGTGGTATGAGGACAAGGCGAAATTTCCTAGTGGCTTTCACTTAATAAGACCAGAGGCAAGCCAATCTCAAAGCCTCAGGGATCTCTAAACTCCTAAGGAGCTGACGCACTAACATTCAGGTTCACATGCCTGACAATCCTATCTCCAGCTTCTTCTATGTGGGATCACCATTCATGGCTATGTCCACCTTAAAACACAGCTGCCACAAGTACTCAATTCTCTTTGACATTTAGACTCTCAGTAAATAGAAATAACACCTTACATTTACTTAATACTTGGTAGTTTACAGGATGATTTAGAAAATCCCTTCATCTGTCTGAGGTTAAATATTATCGTACAGTACATGTGCTCACATTTCACAGATTCTCGGAGTTGGTAGGAGATCATCTACTCCACCCTCACCTCCACACTTAACCCTCTCACATCGCCTCATGCAATGCCTGGCACTTGCCTACCAAACCTCTTTGTTCCGCACCATCCAACACCTCCTTTTACAAGCACAACCAACCGTTGTATAGATGACAAAACTGAGACTCAAATATGTTAGGTGACTCTCTCAAAAGCAGAAAGCATGAAAGTGGAGGAGCAGAGTCCCAAACTAGCTGAGTGTGTTTTCAATTCTCATTACATTAAACCTCTCAGCAGCATTCAACAAACAACTGCTTTCTGGAACTCTCTCTCTCTCTCTGAGTCTCAGTGCCACTACACTCTCAATTTTTACATCATCTCTGATCCCTTCTTCTGATTCTCCTTAAGCACATTAAGATTGGTCAGGCTTAATACGGGGCTCTGCTCTTTTCTTACTCTAAGGTCTCTCTCTCATTTATCTCCTTCATTCTCATAGTTTTAAATATTATCTATGCTACATCTACTCCCAAATTTATCTGTGTCCCTAAACCACACCCGCTTTTTGAGTTCCGGGCTTATTCAGCCAAATATTAATGTGTCATTTCCATCTTGATATTTCACAATTGAACTCTTTATTTTCTCACCCAAATCTTCCTCTATAGTCTTCCTCATTTCAGTATACAATACCCCCAGAATATTGAGTTTCACACTCAAACTCTTCCTCTCTCTTTTCTCCAACATTCAACCAATCAAACAGAAACTCCTGTGGATTCTACCCCCCAAAAAAGTATTCTCAGCCCATCTCTTCTATCCTCAAAAATAAAAATAAAATTATAGATAATAGAAGAAATTTGAGCATTAAACATTTATTAACACTTAAAATTTATTGTTAATTTAGTATGCATTTAGTATTATGGTCTTTTTAAAGACATGTACTGGAATATATATAGATAAAATGATATGCCTTCTGGAAACTGATATAAAATAATCTGAGGCATAGGTGAGTAGGGAAATGTAGATAAAATAAGATATACCATTCTGTGATAATTACTGAAGCTGGGAGATTAGTATATCTGGTTTATTATACTCTTCTCTCTATTTTTGTCTATGTTTTCAAAATTCCACAATGAAGTCATAAAAAATTTTTAAATGGGTTGTTTCAAATAATGTAAGGAAACAAGATAATGTTAGACTTTATATTTTCATTCTAAGTAAGTTATTTTCAGCCATATTATGAGGTTAAAAACAATGGCCATTTAACTTGACAAGAATTGCCTAAAATAATTCAAAATTATCGGGAAGACTCTACGAAATATATTTTTATATCCACTGTCTTTAAAGATTAACCTTGCTCTAAGTAGATATTGCACCTTAAAATGTTAATTAATGAGCATTTGCAAGTCATCATAATTACTAAGACACAAATTATCATATAGAACATGAAGACAAATAACAGTTTTAGTAGTGGTTGAAAATATCATGTCATAGTTAACCCAGGACTTTACAATATGTCATTAAATATGTAATACATATTTAATCTCCTACTTAAGAATTAAAGAAAAACTATACATCATTGGGAAACATTGTCCTTCCTGCAGTAAAAACAGCTGAAAATATATGAGAAATAAAATGGCTACAAATTAAAATACAATTTTTGGTCAGAAAATACTACTGGAAGATACAAAAACACCGCAGATTCTAAGAAATAAGTATTACCTAGTGTGGGAAGGTTGCTATACAGTTGGTTGAAAGTGTATCTGCTTTTGACATGTCTGTGCTTGTGGTATATTCCAGATTTTTTCTAATAATGACATATATGAAACACTAATTTTCTAGAGAATAAAGGGAAAATGTATTCAAAGATGTACTCTACTTATAAATTATTTCCCTAATGTACCTATGAAAATAGGTTAAGCTAACCATTGATGGAATGGCAGCTTTGAATGTTATAAGAAATAATAATAACTTTCAGAGTATGTTAGGGAGAAAGTAAATCACATGAAATTTATGCATGCCACTATTCGGAGACAAGCAATTACAGCACAGCCGATGAACAGAGGTGCCCAAAGCGCTACAGAATGTCATTGATGTAGTTGATTTTACAAAAACAAGATCTTGACAATACTTTGTAATGAGATGGAGAGTAACTATGAAAATCTTTTGTACCTCAGGAAATTCCCCCAGTAATTCTGTGGCAAAGTACTTAAAAGGCATCAAACTTACAGATGAGATATCCACTTTTCCTATACAAAAGGAGTGATCCAAATTTGCTGAATTTCCTTTAATGTTATGTGGCTATCAGTAGCATGCACTCTTATAATCTTCAAAATATAAACAAAATCTATCTCTTCGAGTTAAAAGTGATGCTTCACTTGTAATTTTTTTTTAAAAAATAGCAGCCATCTAACAGGTAAGGTGATTTGTGATTTCAATTTTCATTTCCCTGATGATTCCCTGGCACCTTTTCAAATACCTATTGGCCATTTATATTTCTTTGCAGAAATGTCTATTCAAATCCTTTGCACATTTTTAAGTTAGGTTACTTTTTTTCTTTTTTGCTACTGAGTTAGAGGAGTTCCTTATATATCTTAATATTAACCCTTTATCAGATATTTGTTTTGCAAATATTTTCTCACATTTCACAGATTGCTCTTTCATTTTTTAATTGTTTCATTTGCTGTGCAGAAGCAATTTGATATGGTTTCAGTTGTCCATTTTTGCTTTTATTGCCTGTGCTTTTGGTGTCACATCCAAGAAATCATTGCCTAGACCAATGCCATGAAATTTTTCCCCTGTTTTCATCTGAGTTTTATAGATTTAGGAGACAACAAATGTTGGAAAGGATGTGGAGAAATTCGAAACTTTAGACACTTTTGTGGGAATGGAAAACAGTATGACAGTTCTTGAAAAACTTAAGAATATGATCCAACAATCCCACTTTTGGGTATGTATCTATAAGAATTGAAATCAAGATCTCAAGGAGATCTTAGCACTTCCATGTTCATTGCAGCGTTATTCACAATAATCATGATACGGAAACAACCTAAATATTTATCGACAGATGAACAAATAAAAAATATGTGGTATATACATACAATGGGATATTAATCAGCTTTAAAAAGAAATAAATCCTGTCATATGTGACAACATGGATTAAATTTAAGGACATTATGCTAAATTAAATTAGCAGTCATGGAAGGACAAATATCACACAATTTCACTTATATGAGAGATCTAAAATAGTCAAACTCACAGAAAGAGAGAATGGTAGTTGCCATGGGCTGGGGTAGGGGACATAAGAAGTTGCTGTTGAAGTATAAAGTTCCAGTTGTGTAAGAGGAATGAATTCTAGAGATCTGCTGTATACATTGCACTTAAAGTTAACAGCATTGTACTGTGCACTTAAAAATTTGTTAAGAGGGTGGATTTCATGTTAAGTGTTCTTATCACAATTTTAAAAAGTTATGCTTTAATTCTAAGTGAGGAAGTAGCTGATTTCAAAAGAAATTTATTTTTAAGAAATCCTGAAAATGTATATTGAGAAATATTTTCATCATTATGGGCTTGTGTTGCTATAAATGATGTTTATCACTTATAAAACCCTTCATATCTGCACACTTAAAAATATGGGAACAAAATTATTTAATTCAGTTAAAAATCCTCCAAATGGGCTGGGCGCAGTGGCTCACGCCTGTAATCCTAGCACTCTGGGAGGCCGAGGCGGGTGGATCGCTCGAAGTCAGGAGTTTGAGACCAGCCTGGGCAACAGTGAGACCCCATCTCTACAAAAATATAAGAAAAATTAGCTGGGCATAGCAGCATACGCTTGTAGTCCCTGCTACTAGCCCAGGAGTTTGAGGTTGCAGTGAGCTATTATGACATCACTGCACTCCAGACCAGGCAAAAGAGTGAGAGGTTGTCTCAAAAAAAAAAAAAATGAGCATCACATAAAGCCATAACAGCTAATAACATACTTCTTCATTTGTATCTATATATCAATATGAGGTATCTTTTCCACCCATAACATTATGACACTAAAACCAAGTATTGAAATGAACTAGACTTAGAATTAATAAAACTTTGATTCTTAATATCTTATTGTTTCAAAAATAATAAAAATATTAAACCACAAAAATATTCTCTATTATTATTATTACTAGCAAAAGAATTATTTCTATCATTTACAAATGGTTTTAAATATGATTTATTCTATCTTGCCCTTTTTTCTTTCTACTTTTATGTGTGTTTTGTTATAGATATATCAGTAGAGTAATACATTCATATAAAATAAGTATACAGTTTTCGGAGAGTGGGCTCATTTGTTCATCTGATGGGTGCCTCCAGGATTCAAGCTGGAGGGTGGAAGCTTAAAGCAACCTCATGTTCCACCTTAAACAATTCAGGATCTCTTTCCCTCTGTTTACAAAAGTGAAATCAAGGTACAAAGAATTTAAAGGACAGATGTAGAGGGACAAGGAAGAATAGGGGATGTCAAGAGAGTTCAGCACATAGATTATGTTTAAGCTATTTGTTGCCAGGTAGCCAGAATATGTGCCTTGGTGAGCACTGATTGAGGTGGGATTAGGAAACTGCATCTGATGGTGGAATAAAGAATTGTTAACAGCTAAATCCTCTCTGCTGTCCTAATTACGTAAATCATCTATAGTCTCAAACTTTTCTTACATACACGGACAAGAACAAGAAAAGGCATTTATTGCATAAGATTATTATTACTGTTGGGAATGTGTTATGATTAGTTCTACTCAGAAAATCTACTGGATGCCAGTTGTCTTATGAAATCCTCTGGTAATGGAACTTTCCCTATACCTTTGACAAAGTGGTTTGCTAAGCAAATAAATAGTGTAAAGAAGGGCCTTCTCAAAAGAGAAGACTTTAGAGGAAGTATTCTATCAAACAAATTAATGTGTCAATTAAGAATTATTCCCATTTACTTACTAAAATACAAGAGTCTCTAGAAAATGGCTTCTTTACTTTTTGATGAGGGCTCACAGTAAGAAATACATCTTACAGCCTATCTTAATACACACATGAATATGTAATTGAAAAGAGTTTCACAGAATAATTTTTGCCCTCATTACATAAAACATAATACATATATTATTCTGTTCCAGTTTTTAAAAAATCTTGTCATAGTTTCCTAAATTGATCTTCCTTTCCACTAATGAGTCCACCCCTGCAATTTGGAGGCTATTGCTCTAGCACCAATTCAGATCGTTCCCTCAAATAAGAGTAAGTTTACAAAGTTTACAAAGTTTCACTGTTCCTAAAAGGTCCTGATGGAGTCAGGGGTTTGGTCCTCCAGGACAGAAGGTGAGTGGGGCCAGGAATGTAACACAATGGGCAAAGCCTCCTGGTTCTGAGAAGCACAAC
Organism: Varecia variegata; assembly: GCA_028533085.1. Lineage (NCBI taxonomy): Eukaryota > Metazoa > Chordata > Mammalia > Primates > Lemuridae > Varecia > Varecia variegata. The sequence continues at coordinate 37,836,697 of CM052436.1, read as the reverse complement.
AGCATGAAATGATAATAAAAGGCAACTGATTAACAAACACGTAGAGCACTTACCACGTGCCAGGTGCTGTATATATATGCCAGTTTATTTCTGTAACAGCTCAGTGAGGTAAGGGCTATTGTCAACCTCATTTTATGGATGAAGAAAACAAGGAGTGATGTGATCAGTTAATTCTTTCACAGTAATCCCATTAGTAAGTTCGGGATTTGAGCTGGGGCTCCTGGCTCTAGGAGTCATACTCTTAACCACTATACTGTTTACTTCCCAGACCTCATATGAAGTGCATCATTTTTAAATATTAACAAATAATTTTTGACCTGATATGCAGGTCAAACAAAACTTTTCCTTGAGTTAAAATGGCCCCTAAGCTGGGAATCTATGATCTCTGCCTTAGGGTCAGAGAGAAGAAAGGAAATCTCCACATGGAGAAGCCCTGGCCTGGGAGTCAGAGGATGGGGCTCGTTCCTGCCTCTGCCTGGCAGTGGACTTTGGGAAAATCGTGTTACCTCTCTGAGCTTCAGCATCTGTATCTTCAAATTATTGTCTTGAGGCAAATGTCTCTAGGGACGTGCCATTTCCAACATTCTATGAGTCTAATGAGCTCAAGGGACAAGGAGGTACAAACCAAGAGAGAACCTTGGAAATAGAGGAAGAGAATATGTCTAACAGAAGAGTGCCAAGGAGGTCGAAACAGGTGAGAAGAGAGAGAACGGGGAAAAGGGTGAAGAATGGGGAGACCACAATGAGGAAAGTTCCATGGACACTGAGATGGGATTAGCAGGTTCTTTCTAGGATGCTACTAAAGAAAGTAAAATGCTATAAATAAAATTATAGTTGAAGAATTTTTGCATGACTTTTTTTTTTCTCTTTAAAATAAGGACTGGAAAGTAAGATATTTAATAATAAAGCCAAACAGACAACTAAAGATATGGCATGAGTTGTGAAAGAGTCAAGGTCAAATGTAACTTTGGCTGGCTAGCTGAAGAAATTGGCAGAGAGGCCTGCGGATTTGGGGATGGAAGAAACAAGAATCCGCAAAAAGATCTTGGGCAATCTCAGAAAAGAAGTATGTCCTTCTGGCTCAGAATCGGGATCTGCAAACACTTTACGTGGCCAAAATATCTCCTGTCACCAGGCCATCATTCCGAATCTCTCAGTTTTTCCTCAGAAATATTTTTGGCAAGATGGAAATGAAATTGCGGGCTGAAAATAAGCCATGGAATGCCCAGAACTGAATTTATTCTGAGAATTAATTGCTTTTTGAAACCCATCTGTCTAGAAAGGTTTTGAAGTGAGCTGCCTGGAAACTGGGAGTCAAGCAGATGCTCCCCTGACTCCCCTCCCTGGCCCGGGAAGCCCATCCGCCTCCTTCTGGGAATGGAGCAACCCCAGCATGTCTGGAAACCTTTAAAACTGGTGCAGGACATGGATTGCCTGCAAAAACTAGTGCCCTTCATTTGCACACAAATTAGTTCAGTTTCTTTAATTGTGGCTTTTATCTAAAACAATCCCAGGCGGGGCAAGTTAAAATGCAGATTTATAGGCCCTGCCCTTAGAGTATGGGACTCTGCATTCTTACCACTCTCCCAGCTACAATATAGGCAGAAGTTTCCGGCTAAGCCCTCCGCCATGCTGCATTCTGAGGGGTTAACCTGAGGCCCTCAGGCACATGGAACTGCTTTTATAATAAGCACTGATCCGCCTCACATATTTGAGAAGTGAAAATGTCCCAGCCTGAGAGGGTATTCTTTCACATCCAAGGTGTCTAAAGATATTCTTTTTCTCAGAGCACATTATTCCTATGTTGTGTGCTAACCACAATGTTGTCCTTTTAATTGTCATTTGTATGTGCTTCCTCTCACTCTCTAAGTTGCAGGAACAATTTTAAAGTCAGCGTTCGATGGTTTTGGGAACCTTGCTGTATGGCTTTCTGTCTTGTCTTTTGATACCAGGATATTGACATCAATATGTCAGTTGATAGTGAGGGGCCTGCCCCTTGACCAGCCCTCTGCCCCTTCCCCACACCACCTGCAGAGACAGGTGGTGTGGGGAAAATGAGAAAAGCCAACATTAGACCTTGCTCTTTGACCTCATCAACAATTGAAATATTGTAAGATCAAGCACAGTAAATGGTAATAAATTGGGGGATAAGTTATTGCCACAATAAATTCCGTGGAGGGGGCTGGAGTGCAGACTGCCTGGGTTTGACTCCTGCTCCACCACTTACACCACTTGGACAAGCTGCTTACCTTCTCCGTACCTCAGTTTCTTCAAGTGCAAAATGGGAATGACAGCAGTACATATTGCATAGGATTACTGGGAGGATTATGTGATGCTATACAAGCAGGGCAGCATACAGTCCTGGCTGGACACAGTAACAGCTAAAGAAATGTCACCCATTTATAATTTATTTGTTATTATTTTAGCTATTTATTTATTTACACTTATTATTTTTTGAATACTCAGTGAGACCAGGAGTCAATAAGAATTGGTGTTCTTTTCCCAAGCAGTGCTATTAGACTGCCTTATAGGAGCAGAAAGTAGATACTCTGTGTCTTGTGAAGGCTCCACTCAAAAAGACCTTGCTCCTGTCTCACATCCATACTCCCTCCTCTGCTGAACAATTGTCTTGTCATCAGTGTAGACCTGAAAGAAAGACAAACTTGGAAACTAAAAGGAATAAAGTCTGCCACTTTTATCCCAGCTCCCATAGTTTTTACTAACTTTTGTCGTTATTGCATTGAGTTCTCATTTTGTACCCAGCACTTCACTAAATGACAGTTTTACTTAGTTTTGCTGATGAGCCTATGAAGTAGGTACAATTATTATTTCCACCTTATAGATAAGAAAGCTGAGGTCTGGAGAGATAAAGTAATTTCAGGCTCTCACAGATCCCAGGCTCCTAAGTGAGTGTGCTCAGGCATTATGCTTTATTGCCACCCAATGCTTGGTTGGTTTTTGTTTCTAAAATTAATCAACCATAATATGTAACCAATTGTCATTCAAAAATTATTTATTGAGTGTCTACTATGTTCCAGGCACTATTTTTTTTCCAGAGACACAACAGTCCACTCTTATGGAACTTATATACTATTTGGAGGAGATAGACAATAAAAGATTGCATATAAAAAAGTCATATAGAATGTTAAGAGAAGATGAGTTCACTGGGAAAAAAAGAAAGACAGAAAAAGAACAGGGCAAGGAGATGACTAGAGTGCTGAGGGCACTGCATTCAAAATAGGATGATCCAATTGGGCCTCATTGTGAAGGTGAGATACGAGCAAGGACTTAAAGAAGGTGAGGGCTTCATTTGGAAGAGGATTCTAGGCAGAGGGAACAGCCTAATGCAAAGGCCCCAAAATAGAAATGCATTTCGTTTGGGCTAGGAGGCCAGGCTGGCTGGAGTAGGGAGTAATTTCAGTGAGGCAAGAAGGTGGGGAGAGTGTTTAGGCCTTTGCAAAGACTTTGATTTTACTCTTGAGGAAATGGCAAATTATTAGAGGGTCTTGAGTAAAGTGAGATGATAGACCTGCTTTTTAAGAGAACATCTTTGTATGCTGAATTGAGAAAAGACTGTGAGCAGGCAAGAGCTGAAACAGGGAGACCAATTAGAGGATGCTGGGATAACTCAGGCAATGGATGATTGATAAAAGATGCGCGGGATGGCAGCAGTGAAGGTGGCGAAAATTTGTTGGGTTCTAGATACACCTTAAGGGTACAGCCACAGGGATTTACAGATAGATTGGATGTTGGGTATGAAAGAGAAGTGTCTAGAAAACTCCAGTGTTTCTGACCTGAGCAGCTTGACAGATGCATCACCACTAAGAAGTCAATGACTGTGGTGAAGCCAGTTTTGGTTGTGGTCCATTTGCACAAGTGTGGGAGAAGATGCAGGCTCTGGCTTGGTACATACTAAGTTTGAGATGTCTGTGAGATATCCAATTAGACATAACATCTAGGCAGATGAATACACAAGTCTGGAATTCAAGGAGCTTTAGGCTGCAGATGTAAGTTGGCTGTAGATAGATAAATAACTCATGGGTCTGAATGATATCATCAAATGAGTGAGTGCAGACAGCTCTGGAACACTCCATCATCACCAAATAAGTCCAGAAAGAAGATGAGAAACCAGTAAGAGATGGAAGTAAACAGTGAGAAGAGGCACCTGGCAAGAACTGGAACCAAGTAGGAGCTGGGACCACAGAGAAAGTTCATCTAGAAGGAGGCAGAACCAAACAGAACATGTAGCCACTACTGGAGGCCAGAGTGGACAGGACGGGGAGAAATACTCTGGCTTCTCCTTTCCTACCACCCGTTAATATCCCACCAGTGCTTTCTTCTGGCTGAATCCAGATGGCAGCCAGTTGACAAGGGAGCTTTTGCAGAACTCGGGTACATGTAATAGAGAGCAGAGGAGAGGAGGAGCAAGGAAAGGCCTGAAACAAATGGACAAATGATCATCACAGGAATCCAATGAGCTGATGCTATAAAGATTTGGCTATGGTATTCCATGAGTTCCAGAAGGTTCAATGGAAAGATTTCAGGAGTTGGGAAGGGATCCGGCATGGCATAAAATTGGAGATATGCAGAATTATATGAGAAGTGTGGAAGATGAAAGATGACCAGGGAGTCTGGAGCTTCTTACAGCCACGGAAACAGATAAGAATTAAGAGAATAAAGAGATGGGTCCTGGAAGGATGCAGACAGTGTGAGTGAGTGGTGGGTACCTAAGTTTTACTATTTTTTGGCATTAATGTTAGAAGAGGCCTGAGCACATACATAAGTCAAGGGCAAAGAGGCTATGGAAAGGAATAGAGATGGGTAAGAGGGGAAAAAAGGAAAGGAAAGGAAAGATAAATAAGAAGAAATGATAGCTAATAAAGTGTGGGAGGAATCTTAGTCCACAAATTCTGATATGTAAGAAATATAGCTTTGTTTTTTTCAGAATCCAATCTCTTTCTTGGGTTGCCATTCCACTGGGGTACTAGAAATGTCACCTAATTTCCCCTAAATTTTATATTTTCATCTGAATTATAAAATCTTACCTAGTGCTAAGGTGCGTATGCATGTGTGTGTAGTTGATGTGCATGTGTGTGACTGGGGTGGGTGTGTGTACATTTGTGTGTGTGAAAGGAAGACAGAGAAAAAGAGAGAGAGAGAGAGAGATGGGGGTGGGGAGTTGAAGGAGCATTTTCATTTGAACCTCACAGCCAAACCTCACTGCCATCTGCTGTCCCATCCATCATCACACCTCCTCATCAGTGGCTGGTCCATCTGGGTACCTGAAGAAATATCCTTGGTTTCCACCTGCACAGTCCCTTCGGGGACTCCTTCCACACCATTTTTGCATGCAGAAGTGTCATCTACTACTTCCTCATGACAACGTGGTATGAGAAACTCTAGCAGATTATCCAAAATCACATCTGGCTGGAACCATACCACAAAACCATTTTCTCTCCTCTCACCTGCCAGAGCTCTGAAGGGAAGTGAGGCACAGGCCCTCTCTCCTCTCAGATCCCACAAGCTATCTGGAGCTATGGCCAAAGCTTCAAGCTTGTCCCGGAGCTGGGCACAGAATCTTTCTCAGGAACCCCTGACCTCTCCCGCCTTTTCTCATCCATTTCTTATTCTTATAGCCCAAGGACTCTTCGGTGGTGGGGGGGAGGCCATTGTTCAGAAGTTCTCCCTACCCTTCAAGCCACCTCTGTCTAGGTCTCTAAGCCCTAAAGCCCTTTCTTTCTCCTGAGGCAATAAATATGGGTTAGTTATTTGTATGGGGGCAAGGAAGAGACAAAGAGGAGAAAGAAAGTGCCTGAGGGAAAAAAATAACACTGGATAACTTTTCAAAAATATTATACCCCCACACAATCAAGTTCTAAGAGAAAGTCGCAGGCTAGACTAAGCATCACAGAGGAGAGGAGGAACATGGAGAGTAAAGAAACATTCTGAGATGGTGATTAGAATTCATACTAAATGACCATATTTTCTTAGATGTTTCCCTTTGCATGCGACAAGCTTGTCAATCAGGAAAAAGGTGAGGTACTTTCTTGGAGTAAAATGAGATAGAGTTGGAGAAAGCTTACAAAGCAACCACCAACTCATAGCCCTGTGAACCATCGCCACATGAATTTCTCACAGCAGGCAAGGTTAGCATCACAATTCCTTTTCACAGAGGCAATGAAAGGTTTGGGATTTGTCCGAAGTCACAGAAACCCGTGGGGGTGCAGTGAAGGTTTAAGGTGAGTAGAAAAGTTTATTTGCAAAACCTCCTGGCTCACTTCTTCTCTCATGACTGAGCTTAAAAATATAACTTGTTCTCAAGTGTGTAAGACTCTTTCATCAGTAGTGATAAAAAAAAAAAAAAAAA
>CM052436.1:37808287-37824480 GCA_028533085.1 Varecia variegata | reverse complement strand
AGGGCTTCTAGATGAATATGAGTGATGATAATAATAATAGTAATAACAGCATCTAATATATCCATAATTACAATGTACTCTACATAGATGATCTCATTCCATACATGCAACAATCCTCTGAGAGAGATTACTATTATCACCATTTCATAAAGTAGGGAATTTCTGTTTTAATTAGTCCTTACTCAAGAGACAATGCCCTTACTCTAGTGTTCTACTCTTAAGACTGGAAGATGGGACTTTGGGGCCAGAAAGACTCATCATTAGAGTGGGCGGGTCCTTTCCCCCACATGCCACATCCACAGGCAGCTGCCTTTCCTTTCCTGCAGCAGACAGGCCCCGTCACATCCCACAGATGTGACCAAATGATTTCATACTGCTTTCAGCAATTGCATGAAGAGGCATATGACTAAAACAGACTGTTATCCTCATTTCTCAACACCCCCCACAATAGTGCACTTACAGAATTTTCCACTGGAACAAGTTCCCTTTGGTTTAAACTTTCTAGAAGAGATACTACTTCAAACACATTGGTATCATGGCCTTTTTAGAATAATCTGTTGCAGGCACAAGTGTGTATTAAAACAAAGATCATGTTGTCTGGTAATAAAAGCCAAGGCAGGGTATGAGAATTTAGTCTCCAGGTTACCAAGGACAGGATAACCCTGAGCAAGTAAAACACTGCATGGTACACTCCCTAACCAAACTCTTTCCAGGGTAGCAACTCTGAGGAGAAGCCAGCCTGAAATGTTTCATTATTGTTTATGCTTCTGCGTGTGAATTTGTGTTACCGATAATACCCTGTCAACGCATTGAGATTGCTGTTTATTGCCTAACAAGAAAGCGTTCATGGAGAGGTAGAGCATCAAAGAGTGATTCCACAGGCTAGACATTTTGGAGAAGAAAAAAGCAAATGAACAAAAAGAGGGAAGTGGGGAAACCATTTCAATAAAGGTATTTGTCCTGAGTCACATTTCTTCCAGAACCTGATCTCTCTGTCTCTTCATAAAGGTTGAATTTTGAAAGCCTTTGTTGCACAGTGAGTTTGAGAGGTTTTTAGAGTCATCTGAAAGAAGAGGCGTGGCCAAGCCGGCTGCCTGTTTTGGCTCCAACTTTCACATAGGCAACAAGAGGTCGGTCTCTGCACGGTGAAGTGTTAGGAGGTATTTTAATGTCTGGAGAGTCCCTTAGCCTTTGACAATCACCAGCTCTTTAAAGACAAGAATTTTATCCATCTTTCTCAGGCCTAACACATTGCCTGATACCCAGACAGGCGATGATTATTTGATGAATTTACTTTTGAGTCAAAAATTTTTTTTACAACAAAATTAGTCCCTTTTATTTAAAAGAAACATTACAAATAAGTGTACAAAATTAAATTTCATGATTAAATACACATTAAAGTAATACGCATACTTTACATCAAAATCCACATACAAAGTTAGTTGACTACAGGGCAGTAAAGGAACTGGCAAAACAGAGAACTTGCTGTTATGCAGATTTTAAATGTTTGCTACCTGAAATCAAAACCATAAAATTAAGTTGCTTTAAGGGAATTTAAGAAAATTAAATATATACCTCAAGTAGCTGACAATATAGAGCCCATAACCTACTTTAGTTACCAAATGTTAAAAGAAGTATCAAATATTCTTACAAGGGTCCCTTTTTCAGATGCAGCTGCAATTCTTGTTCCCCGCGGATTAAGTGCAACGCAGCTCAGAATGCCGTGGTGTGCAGGAAGGTCCATGGAGGCTTGTGTGTGCTGGCCGGGTCCACAAACTGCACACGGCCCGTGTATGTGCCAGGGAATTGTTACTATTAGAACACAGGGCACACAGGCCTTAAGGATTATAGCAGATTTCAAAGCATGCAACTAATGGGGATTGTGTGCGAATGTAAACACCTTAACACATGAACTGCCATGTGAGTTGTATTTAACTCAAGCTAGTTTTGAGCCCAGGGCCTCATGAAGCATGTGTAACTCACACGTCTCTTTACCTTGGGAGCTGTGTGAACTATTTTTCAAGTTGCATATAACTCACGCACAGAAAACAATAAAAAATAACAAAGTTTTCATCAAATTAGAAAGGATCGTTTTGTTTTCAAAGTTTGTATTCTATTTTTGTAATAAACACTGTGGCCCCAAGGAAAAAAAAATTTTTTTCTCGTGTGTCAGTCAATGTGTTAATCACCGTGTCCAAAACAACCACAATTCTATCTTGCGGCAATGTGACTGCCTTGACTTCTGTAGAAAATTCTATTTCAATAACAGTCTTCTGGTCGTCCCAGATCATCACTTTTTTGGCAGGGTATTTTGGCTTTTTTCCACCGACAACTGAAGCTAAACAGCTGCAGCGGAAATAGCGTTTCAACATAGCCTAGTCCTCCTTCTAGAAATCTGTGGTCCTGGTTGAAGCCAGTGTAAAGTAGCCCTGTTACTGCGAGGGTTACCCGGTAAGAGGCACCCAAGGCCGCGCAGGTGTGGTGTGCGCGCGGCGCAGGGCCACCAGCCGCTTCTGGGCGCTTGGGGCTGCTCCGAGGCCAGCCGCACCAGGAAGTGCAGAGCGTGCGTGAGCATGTGTGCACATGCGTGCATGCATGGGTGCCTGAGTCAAAATTAACACCCAAATGGTAACCCCACCCAGGAAGAAGAGAAGCTGTTTGGGGCATAGTCAGCCCAGGTGGTAACAAACCCAGAAGAACTCTCAGGACCTTCCCAAGCAGGTAAGGAGGATTATTATTAATTATAAATCTAGACATGACAAGCTTCTCGCTTTAAACACAAGGAAAAATATTATCAAAAAAAATCAGGAAATACAAAGCAATTAAAGTAGCCATGTGTGTACCAAGGAAGGTTAACAGTTAAGCACTTTGATGCTGAACTTGGTGGGGAACCTGCAGCCTTTTGATTTCAAGATTGTTCTTTTATAAGCACCAAAGGAGGCAAGAAAAGCTTCATCTTTCTTTGCTGCATCCCTTTTAATAAAAGGATTTGTTCTGTAAAATTTGGTTTCAGTCAAAAGGCTGCACTTAAGGACCTTGAAGGCCACAGGTTCCCCACCCCTGGATGTGAATACATGAGGTCAACACAGATTTTTGTTACTGAATTTTTCAGAACTGATCCAAATAGAAATCAACAAGATCTCTGGAGTCTGAAAAACGTGTATGTTTTGCCTGTGGGAGCAAATCTACTCTTTTGGTTTGGTTTTGTTTTACTCTTAATTTTAAAGAGTACAGTTTTCATTATTCTGAGTTTAGCAAGGACAATTGAAGCAGACAGCGGACCTGAGGAAAAGGGGGACGGACCATTTTCCCTCCACAGCCTCTCACTTAAGTAAGACACTTTCTTTTGCTGGAGCAGAAGCACCTATTTGACATACCTTACATCAACCTTGAACTTGAAATATATGGGAGTTCTTCCTCATTCTAATATTTAAGTAAAATGAAAACCAGTTAATTTGCTCTGTTTGTTTGCCCTTCCTCCCCACTTTCATTGCTACTTTGCAAAACCAGGTCCTCATCACTTCAAGAATGATTCTGGCACCATGACTTTTGATTGCCTCATCCCTGCATCCCACCACTCCAGGCTTCTCCCTCAGACTACTTCTGCTTACTTGTAATTTTCTTAAGAGCAGGCACCATATTTATTCATTTGCATTCCAAACACTTTGTGCAGCCTCTAATATGCAGTGAGATTGCTTTAAATGTCTGATGATTGAGTGAATGAATAATCAAGTTAGCTTCCTAAATATAACTCATTGCATCATTTTACTGCTCAGATACCATTGGTGGTTAGCTACAGCCTACCTTATCAAAATATAATTGATTGTATTATTGCAGATTTCATGTCTGAGAATTCACCTACTTGATAAAAATTTTTTGTAACCCCCAAATCAATGCTCAGGTGCTTTAAGATCACTCATGGGCATGCACAGAGCAGCAAAAAATTGGAGCCACCCAACATGCATGTTCCCAACTAAGGTCAAACAGGACAACTCTGCCTTCTTGTTTCAGCTCTCAGACTATAACTAGGAGCCTTTTTGTGGTCTATTTAGTGCCAGGTGTTCTCTCATTTTTGTGTTGTTTGCTGGTAATTTCACTGTTTCAAATGGCCACCAATTGTAGTGCTCAAGTGTGTGTAGTGTTCAAGAAGTACAAGAAGTCTGTGCTGTTCCTCAAGGTAAAAATGCATGTCTTAGACAAGCCCTGTCCAGGCATGAGCTACAGTGTCATTGCTCATGAGTTCAATGTTAATGAACCAACAATATATATTAAGTAAGGTATCTTTAAACAGAAACACACATAAAACAAGGTTATATATTGATCAGTTGAAGAAAATGTCGTGACCAAACAGGCACCTAACCCTATATTTCCCCTATGAACAATGATTTAGTATTTGCTAATTCAGTATCCATAGTGACTTTACAGAACATAACTTCCATGAATAACTAGAATCCACTGTAAATTGTAATTACTTCCCAGGGCCCTCAATAATCTGGTGGCACGAGGCCTATTACCTCTTCCCTTAGCAGGAAGACTTGCCCACAATACCAGCTTTCTGTAGTCTGTGCCTTCTTCATGTTTAACATCAGAGTCCTCTCCCAATCCCACCTTCTCCATGAAGTCTTCCCTATATAGTTTGGCCCCAGTTAATTGGCTCATCTTTGAACCTTTAATGTAACTGTGACCTTGTCTATATCATGCTACTTAACCTTTAACCACTTGCAATCTTGATTGAGTCCCTACATAATTAATGTTATTTGCTAAAGGGTTTGATTACAGTCACCTTAAATGCAGTTATTCATCTCATATTTATATCAATTTTATTTACTTATTCCTATTTATATATATACTATGTACCTAATAACACCTGTGGTTTTAATCTGCCTTTTTTCATATTATTATAGAATAATAAAGCTATCAAAAGCCTTAAAACTCCTCTGGGCCACCCTCTATTTTTATAGATAAAAAGACCAAAACTGAGCAAGTGATTTGCCCAAGGACATGTTATTTTTATGTCTGAAACAGAAGTAGGGGCCTTGATACCTGACTCTGTGCAGTTCCCATATAGTGGCAGAAGGGATCAGTGGCCTCTCCCCACCTCCTTCCCATCTCAAACCACAGGCCGCCATTCCTGCTTTGTACTCCGTCATAACTGACCAGCAGGACTCAAAAACCAGCCCTGCCACTTAGCTGTGTAGCTTGGTGTGAATTGCTAATCCTCTCTAAGCCCCAGTTTCCTCATCTCTAAAATGTAAGTCATCATATTAACTTTTGTCATAGAGTTGTTGTGAAGATTAAATCAGGTAATGCTTATGACACACCTGACACAGTGCGTAGCACATAATAAACACGTGATAGTTGTTTTGTTAACTGAAAATGCATTTCTAGCTCATGCTGAAGACTGAGAGAAGACACTTTTTCTCAGGTACCATAAGACACATGGCCTGGACTAGGACATTGGACTAGTCTAACATAAAGTCATTCTCCGATCCAGGACATTTTATCTCAGTGCTGAACGCAGCAGAGCAAACCCAAATCGGTAATGTTAACATCTGTTTGAATCCATTCTTCAGCTGAAGGATGACAGTAATTACAGGCTTGGCTATGTGGTCAGGAAGATTTTGATATTTCTGTGTTAACAGCATAATATTAGTGTCTTGACCTTTAGAAAGAAAACAAAAAATCATATGAGGTTGATATATCAAAGATCAAAGGAGGATCCAGACACACAACAAAATAAGCTACACTTAATGGAGCCTGAGCTTCTCAAGCCTCTTGAGGTTGCTCAGAAATTCTTCTTCTTGAATGAACAGGAACAGAGTGTTTGCGTGTTGACCCAAGCACTAGATTGGATGTGGTGGTAAAATATTATCTAGCAGGATTAATTATTCTATCACATTAGACCAGATGCCTTTACCATGCATCAGTTTTCTTGGTTGGTCACTTATTAATAATCATCGTCTTGACATTCTAAACATGCTTCCTGATTAGCAATTCCTGGTAGCAGTGGCTGATAGCAGTTACTGGAATCTCTGCTTACTGGGCGATTATGTAATATCTACACCTAGCTGCATAGCTGGTCACAATGTGCCACGATGTTTGGCCTAAAAAGAGTGTCATGTTCACCTGACTGATCTCCTTATTATTTACTAATGTGCTTCACTTGTCCCACTTTTGTACCGGGCTCACTCTCTTTCCTTCTCTGACAATGGCCTATCTTCCTCTCTAACTGTTCAAATTCTAGAAGTCTTTTAAGGCCCAAGTCAAATGCCCCTTTTGGCCACCATCATCCACCCAAGTAAAAATAACTTGCTTCTGAATTCCCACTGCACTGTATTTTCAGTACAGTGCTTTTTACTTTATAACCTGTGTTTTCCTTACTAGTGCAATGCCTCACACAATAGGCACTAAGTGAGAGTTTATTGAAGGCATGAACTAGTGACCCACTACAACTAAGGCTACTGTAGATTACCTGAAAATATAAATAGACGTATCATCTTTATGAAAAGAAAACACTTTACTTCCTATGAGGAAATCCTGCTTTGTAACCAACATCTACTTCCTGCTTATGTGCCTCCCAAAGGCCTTGGGAAACAGACTCCAGGCAGAATAATTCTATTAATAAAATTTCATCCATAGCTTAGCACCAAAATAGCTTGACCTTGCTGTGGCTTTGTGGATATTGAAACACTTACCTGAAGTAGTACCAGCTGAGTTCAGAATTAAGGATATTTTGGAAATGATGGCTTTAAGTAGAAGCTTTGAACTGAAGAAAGAACAAAAATACTCTCCACTTGTCCCCTTTGTGGATCTACTCATTTCTAGAAATAAGTTCTAGAGGGGTTAGAAATGACAAAGAGCTGGATTAGAGTAAAAATTGAGGGATTAATAGAGAAGATTTATATGGACTCAGCATTCAGTGATATTCAGGAATTATTTTCATGTTGTCAGAGTGAGTAATGGCATGCTTGTTATGAAATATAAAAGCCTCACCAGTTAAATATGCATGCTGCAAAATGACATGATTTCTGGGATTTGCTTAAAATACTCCAGAGAAAAAATGAGGAATGAAGAGAGAGAATATTTGCAAAATATTGATAACTTTTGAAGTGATTGATTAGTATATGGAAACTCCTACTATTTTCTCTACTTTTGAGTATTACATTTCTACACTAAAATGATTTAAAGGAAATAATCTTTCAGGACAATATTTATCCTCATATAGCTGATCTCTAAATAAGAGTTTTGTCTGAAATGACAAATAAGGAGGAACGGAAATTTTTATCTAAATCACCACCCTGAGCAGTTTAATTTCATCCAGACAACTCTAAATCACTGCTGTGTTATGAGCTCTGTTAAGAAATCAAAAACTGTGTGCATAATGACCTGGAAAAAATAACTGTGGTTTTAATTTCAAACACACTAAAAGTTATTTACATTGTATCCTTAGTCAAGATTTCAACCTTATCTCAGTAGACCAGTTCTTTGGTGCCTGTTCGTTTTGTTTGTTTTGGGATGGAGTAGAAGGAGGGGAGATCAGAAGTAGCCTATGGGTTAATAAAATTCTTGGCAGCATACCTGGTAATAACCTGGGTAAGCATTTAGTTATTCAGCATATCTGCCCTAATTTAAGTTTAGCTCTGAGCCATTAATCAAATAAAATGTTTTCTACAGAAGTTAATTAATAACTCTGTCCCTTCCTCCACCTTTTCTTCCAACATTAGGCAAAGATCAAAGAAATTCAGAACTTTTCCCCTTAGCTTAAATCAAAATAACCCAAATTTCTATTCATGGAATAATCCAAGGCACCAAATGGATTAGTCCCATTAAATGTTGCTTGTTGTCTTTTACAAGTACCATCAAGGACTGGGACCCTCAGTTACCTGAGGAACATTTTTTTCTTCATTTCTATTTTTTCCCCTTAGGATGAGCATATGTTCCTAGAAATATCTGTACATTTTTAGTCCCAACTTGACTGAGTATCAGATGGTAGAAGATGGTAGAAGAAACAGGAAGTAAAGTTATTGACTCACCTAATAGAACTGACTTGGCAACATATTTCGTGAAAAGGAATACTCTAGTTAAGTTTAAAAAATAAACACAAAAAACCTTAGGAAGACCCTTTATCACCTGCTACTTGCATAGAAAGAATTTTTCAGGGCTTGAGGACCTAATACTTTAGCAGATGTAGGCTTTGGGAAGTGGAATGGACTAAGCTAAACTTAAAGACGCCAGCAGAAACTTTGAAACTGGCAGCAGCCTACAGTTTCACATTTCTCTGTACATTAGGCTATTCAGATTCCTTCAGAAAAATCATCTAATTCAGCATTTACTAAATATGTTTACAGAACTGAAATATTATTAATCATTACCTGAAAAAGAGCTTCAGAGTGGTCTAATGAAGCTGGGGAAATTCTGGGTCAAACCAAGTTCAAATGTTTCTTTACTTTGGGACTCTCTAGTGCCTTTAATATGATAATAGGTATCACGTATCTTCAAGAAGAGAAATGCTGTAAGACCAGAGCAGTGTTCAGAAATCATCTTGCAGAACTGGTGGTCCAAAAATACATTGATGACTATGATCTGAGAATACACCCAGGTACATACATACACACACACACACACACACACACACACGCGCACACACACGCACACGCACACACACACGCACACACACTCTAGAAGATATTTGTGGATAATTTTCTTCATTTGTGTGAACAAGTCTAAAGACAACTAAAATTTGTGCCAACTAATCAGGGAATCCCTGTCTTTCATTAAAAGAAACAAGAGAGACTTATTTTTCCAGCAGCTCTTCAGACTGTGCATTCTAGGCAGCTACTTCCTGCTCTAATGTTAGCAAATCCAGGAACAAAGAAACTAATACAAAAGGAATGAAATGCTCTCCTTGCTGCTTTTAGGCAATAAACATTTATTACTGTGGCTCCTTATAAACTACAAGGAACTTACTAAGACCTGGCCCTAACTCTCAGTAAAACTCAGAGAGAAATCAGTCAGTAAATAAATAACTTTTTTCTTTCTTTTTCTCATTAGAATAGAGTATCCCTTGGCCATCTCAAAGGCCATAGCTGTCTATTCAAAGAGAATGATTATAGCTGCCAAATGGACACTTGATGAATGTGATCATTTTAGCTGTCTTGATATAGAATAATTCCACTCCAATTATAACAACTCACTTTTTATAATAACAGCAATAATAATAATGAGATCATGACTAGAGCTGACCCCTGAACTGGGTAACCTGTTTATTCAGGCTTTATATTTAGTCACAACCTCAGTTTCCTTTTCCATTTATTATTTGTTGGAAAGGAAAATTAAGCATGATAGCCTAAATTGTTCATGTCCTTAGGACACTCCACCAAGAGCTCATTTCCTTTCGGCAGTCCTGAAACAGTAAATGCAAATTGCCATTACAAAGAGTACAGGCACCCTGACCCATCAGCCAACAATTTGCCTTGATGTAGCTTATAATAGGAACAGGAAAGAGCATGATACAGAAAAGCATAATTAAAAACCTATGAATACCTTAAACTTTTGGAGTGCTTTTTTTTTTTTTTTTTTTGCTTTTTATATTTTTTCATTAAATGTGAACATTTGTGGTAGAATAACACATACCTGCCATTACCTCTTGGATTTGATTGTATTTGTTTATTTCTTATCAGTCATATTCATTGATTCAATATAAGAAAAATGCTCATAATGATCTTTTTAATACTTTAAATAGGTAAATTATTTTCTTTCAGGAAAAGGAAATAAAACATTAACTCCATTGGAGTTACCCCCTGCTGCCACTATTTATTTTAGAATACCAGCCCTTCATGCCAAGGATTCTTTCTCCAAATACTCTCAAGGGTTCCACTATGTGGAATACTAGAGCAATATTCCACAGTGCTAGGTTCTATAGGCAAAAGCGACTTCTCAACTGCGGTCCCAGGATGGAGGTAAAGGAGTAGATAGCAGAGAAAAGGATGATAAGTAACTAAGGGATGTGATCAAAAAGAAATCCTGGGAACTCCTCAAAGGAAGCTAGAGTATTTAATTTTTTACAATTTCAAGTTTATATGGTTATATCTATAAATTAGAACAGATTAAAAGAATATAGTAGTCTACATACTGAATGCAAATTACAAAGGCAAAGAAACAACTGGCTGTGCCCCCATGAGCATAGCTCCATGTTTCTGACATCCTTCCATGAGGATTCTGTTCTCCTTTGAATAAAAAGTAATTTTTTTGTTGTTTGTAAAGGTGAAAATTATAAACTTAACCTTAACAACTAATCTGGAAACTCTTTGAAACAGCCCAAGGATGTATGGACAGACATACTTGTACGTAGCAGAGATCAAAGATCTATATCCTAACCACCAAATGAGCCACCTGGCTAGAACAGGAATTTGGGAAAAAAAATTTTTTTTTTTGGACATAGGTCCAACCCTTACAAATATGTATTGTTTGAATTTATACTGTCAACTTGAGAATATGTTTTCAATAACATGTAAGATAAAAAAGGAAAGAAATTAACTGTGTGAACTAAAATAAAATCTTAAGGTTCATCCTCCA
This sequence comes from Varecia variegata, assembly GCA_028533085.1. NCBI lineage: Eukaryota > Metazoa > Chordata > Mammalia > Primates > Lemuridae > Varecia > Varecia variegata. The sequence continues at coordinate 37,813,905 of CM052436.1, read as the reverse complement.
CCAACTGACTGAATGGACCTCTTCTTGGCCAAAGGAATATCCTAAAACTAAATTGCCTGCTGCAAGGAGGGAGGTCAGACATGCCTCATTATGCTCCTCTCCCTTCTTGGGGACATCCTTTGTAACCCATTAACAGTCAGGCCTAAGGGTATGCAAGGTAAATCTGCAGGTCCTCAGTGTACAGAACAAATATATGTACCTCTGATAAACAGCTCCTTATGTTATAACATTCCAAGCCTTTAGACAAAGCTTCATGTCTTTAACCAATTACAAGTCAAAGAATCTTTAAACCCACCTACAACCTGTAAGCCCCCGCTGTGAGATGTCCCACCTTTTCGAGCCAAACTAACAAACGTATGCCTCCCACATATTGATTTATGATTTTAACTGTAACCCCTGTCTCCCTGAAATGTATAAAACCAAACTGCAACCCAGCCACAGCGAGTCCACTTGCTCAAGGCCTCTTGGGCATGGCTCCGGGTCATGATCATCAAATTTGGCTCAGAATAAATCTCCTTAAAATTATTTTACAGAGTTTGGCTTTTTTTCCATTAACAACTGCATAAAGTTTCAATTTTGAATAATATATAGCTACCAGCTTCTAAATGATAAATTAGTGGAAATTAGGTATTTCCAATTTATTTAAGACTAGAAATAAGAACCACTTCCATACAATTAGATGAAAATTATGCTTTTCTGCTATCAACATAGAATGCCCTTCACGTTTTTCTCCCTTTTTCGGTTCTTCTGTTATATAAAGGAAAGAAGATTTATTTCAGCAGAAAGAAAGTTATGAAAGAAGGCAGGCAGAGAAAATCCCTTATTTAGAAGTGATGTGGGATGCCAGCCCTGAGAGACCACAATGACTTTTAATATCAGACTACCTTATATGAGCCCAGAAATCTGTGTAACAACTTTACAGAAGGATCTGGGGTAAGATAAAAGAAAACATTCAATCAAAATCTAATAAAACCTAGGTTCAATTAAGCTGTGTTTAGCCGCAGTCATATGTTCATGACAAAGGTATGTTTTTTAAATATATATATTACTTTAAAAATATATATTACTTTAAATTTTTTCTTTATAAAATGCTGTTACATTGTATTTAAATAAGAAATTTATGAAAAAAAGTTAAAAGGTAAGAATATGTCAATCTCAGTTTACCAATGACTATGCCTAGTTCGAGAATATCATCAAGGTACCTCATTGCTATCCAATGGGAGCCTAACTAGTTCAATTAAAAAGTAATTTAACCTTCTGAAAATAGAATCTGCAAATCAGAAATGCTAAATGGTAATTTCAGATATCACAACTTCTTTAAAGATTTTTAACTGGTAGTCAAAACCAGCTAATGGCATACTCAGATAACACCTGCAACCTTTGACAGGAAAATTCTATCTCATATTGATGCTGGGATGGACAGGTAGATATATTTACAGAAAGTCACTGTTAACAAGGCTAGCCCTTCACAAGCACGGGCCTTTGTCTTCTTCGTGTTCACATATTGACTCATGGATTATCATGTTTTTCACTCTTTCTCACAGTTTTACCTCTTCTCCGTGCGTCCCAACCCAGCCTCTACCCGGATCAGTCCTCTGTAGTGTGTGTGCCAACCTCAGCTCTACTTACTCTATTGCTGAGACAGAGTCTAAGAGGGGACTAGGTTGGCAACAGTTGCCAAGCCAACTTGCAGCAGCTTCTGGAGTAGGAATTGAGAGTTAAGTATAAGCCCATGAAGCCCAGGTGAGCAAAAGGTCAGGTGCAATCCTACCTGATGGAGGAACAGACAAAGGTTGAAGAGTGGAGGGTAGATTTCAATATGGCCAGAGATAAAATCCAACCCTGACAATAATCTACTATATTTAGAGTGATGGTGGTTGGGGAGAGGGGCAAAAGCAGCCAGCAGCCTCAAGGACCACCACCAAACTTGATTTATTAGTACAAAGTGTCTAGTCATGGCAGTCCAGTGCAAACAGCAGGTTATCCGCAAGCATTGTCAAAGTGTTATTATGCTATTGCCCACACGTTATTCTTCTGAATAGGATATAGCTCCCAAAAACGTCTTCTGAAATTTTCTAGAATCATCACATTGAGGAAAATACCTGGAGGTCATAATAAGAAAGATATGAATTGAATCTTTGTCTTTTGGGAGTAAACATCCTGATATGGATGAACTGGAAATGATTAATGCTTTGCTTCTTTCCTTGCCAAAAGACAGGCATTTGCTTAATTGAATAGAGATAGAAAAGACTTTTTCTCCATATATGGAATGGAACCAAAGCTACTTTCATAGGCAGAAAAAAATTAAGTTCTCATCAGATTATCTGTGGAAGTAGTCCAGCATTGGAAAAATAACACTCTCCTAGTAGTTTTCCATGGAGCTCTTATAATAGGTAATTAAATGTCAAATACAAAGCCAATTCAAGTGAATCCTCTGTACCAGAACTCCATGAATACCACAGAAATATGAGGATGGAACAAAAGGTGAATGAGGACAAGCAGAAAATGAGAGACAAGAAAAAAACAATGGAAGATTTTGATGGGCGAAGTAGAAGCATAAAGAGGATTTTCTTTTTTTGGGGGGGGGAATAGAATATTGAACACCCGAATGAGTCTGATTATTGTTTTGTGAATCCAGTAGCTTCTGTGCTATCTTTCTGCCCTGCCTGTTTCCCTTTGTGGTCACGTTTTCTTCTTACACCCATGAAAATCTAATTCAGCTGGGCTTCTTGCACTCAACCTTTGTTTATTTAGTATAGATTATGTTAAAATCTCTGTCAAAAGAATGAGTAATCAAATTAATGTGTAACTTGAATATTATTTATCCTCTTTCCACCTCCTTCCTTCTGTTATCTTAATGTCTTACGATTCATTTTTCACTTTCCAGAAGTTGAGGGAAATGCCAGTTGTATGTAGGAAACTCTCTTCTGGTACACAATGAGGAAGTTTTTCTTGACTGTATTTTATGCCCTCTAGGGGTTTTTGTGCTTTTTAAAAATCTTTCATAATTATTTAAAACTCCCAAAAATGTATAGGTCATTTTATTTCTACATTTGTTAATAAAATCCAACAATTTTTTCTTTACAAATCCCTCTTTTTTTCTATCTTGTGTGAGTTTGGAACCCACAATAGTGTCAATGTTGTCTTAACATTAAATCTTAGTCAAAGAGGAATATGGCTCATTTTTCATGTATACATATTTGATATGGCTTTGTTGTTTAGTAAACAATTCAAGCAATACAGAAAAATACAAAAAGGAGTATAATTATCAACTGAATTTCAGTACCCAGAGATTTCCAATGTTAGCATTTTTCAGAACATACACCCTAGTGTATCTCTGTGCCTATAGACATATATGAAAATGAATATATATAGTTTTACATGAAGGGGATATTTCTACTCAGGCTGTTTGAAATGTACAGAAAGTACAAAAAAAGGCCCAACTATATGTTGTAATAAATTCTACTTTAAATGTAATGATACAGGTAAGTTAGAGATAAAAGGATAGAAAAAAATGTAACATGCAAATACTAATCAAAAGAAAGCAAGATTGGCTATATATTATATTGGCCTTCAGATAAAAAGAAAGCTTAGCACAAAGAAAAATTCCTAGGGATGAAAAGGGACATTATTTAATGATAAAAGGATCAATTCATCTAGAAGATATAATAACCCTAACCATGTATTACCCAACAGCAGAACCTCAAAATACATGAGACAAAAATTGATAGAATTAAAGCCACAACTGAAGACTTCAACACTCTCACTCAGTAGCCAAAAGAACAAGCAGATAAAAATTAGCAACAATATAGAAAGATAGAACCACACTGTTAACTAACTGGAGCTGATTGACATTTATAAAATACCTCACCAATTAACAGAATACACATTCTGTTCAAGTGCACATAAACATATACCAAGATAGATCATATCCTGGTTTAAAACAAACCTTAACAAATTTTAAAAAATGAAACCATACAAAATGTGTACTCTGATTATAGTGGAATTAAACTAGAATTCAATTATCAGGAAGATAACTAGAAAAATCTCCAAATATCTTGTAATTAAACAACACAATTCTAAATAATCCATGGTTCAAAGAGAAAGTCATATGGGGAACTGGAAAATATCTTGAACTGAATTAAAATGAAAATTTAACATGTCAAAATTTGTGGAATGTAACTAAGGTAGTGTTTAGAGAGAGATTTATAGCATTCAAATTAGAAACAAAATAAAAACCTGTCCCTATTTGCAAATTAAATAATTATTACATGGAAAATCTGAAGGCCTCTAATCCTGGCTTGGGTGAGGCAAAGTTATAACATGTAAGCAAATGTTTGTACATGATGAGTGCGATGTGCACTGTCTGGGGAATGGACACGCTTGAAGCTCAGACTCAGGGGAATGGAAGGGGACATGGGCGATATATATAATCTGAACTTTTGTACCCCCATAATAAGCTGAAATAAAAAAAAGAATATTAAAAAAAAAAGAAAATAGCAGGACTCACAGAGGTACTTCATTCCTCTGTTCCCCATGGGGAGTGAAAGAATAAATGGGTGCAGCAATAGTCTGAAGAATATTTACTCGGCTCTCATGGTTGAAATTAGTGAATACTAAATCTTGTAGCATGAAAAAAAAGAAAATCTGAAGGAATCTTTTTTAAAAAGGTAGAGGTGAGGTCTTAGAACTAATAAGTAAATTTATCAAGACCTCAGCATCCAAGATCAACATTAAATATCCATAGTATTTCCATACATCAATAATCAACCACTGGAAACTGAAATTTTAAAAAATGCTATATAGAGCAGCTCCACCAAACAAATAAAAGAAATACTTAGGTACAAATCTAACGAAATATGTGCAAGATACATATGTGGAAAACTATAGAATGCCAATGAAAAAAATTGATGAAGTGTTAAGTACAAGGAGGAACATATATATTACTCAGAACTAAAAAAATATATAATACTGATGCATGTAACAACATGAATGAATTTTTAAAATATTGTGTTGAGTGAGAGAAGTCAAATATAAAGGAGCACATTATTAACGTAATTTATATGATGTAAAATTAACCTATAGTGATTAATGTTCTGATCTCTCAGAACAATGGATGCCTATGAGAAGTAGTGATTTTCTAGAAGGTGGCATAAGGAACTTTTGGGGGTGATAAAAATGTTTTGTATCTTAATTCGTGTGATAGTTATATAAATGCATTCATTCATTAAAACCCATTTAGTTTTGCCCTTAGTATTTGTGAATTTCACCATAAAGATATTTTCTTAGCTAAAAATTATTTAGCAATCTGTTTCTGTTTCTAGCCATTTAAGCTTCAGAAATCTTGGAGTCCAGACTCTAAGCTCCCTGTTACAAACACAACTGAATCCTCTCCGTACTTCATCGTCAAATTTTCCAAGAAGAATATATTGTCATCTTTTATAACCTACTCTATTTGCCTTCCCTAAGAAATTGCACACTCTGAAAACAATTTTCTAGACCATTGTTTTCATTGAAAGAATTGTTTAATTACCTGTGTAATTAAGCACATTAAAAAAAAAAAGTTGGGCCCTGGGATTTACTGAAGTCCTCCTAACTTTGTTTTTTGTTTTTTGTTT
>CM052436.1:37728739-37807787 GCA_028533085.1 Varecia variegata | reverse complement strand
CATATAGGTCACCACTGAACAAAAGTGCTCTTATTAAAAGCATAAAGAGTGGGTTTCTGCTGATAAGAAAACCAGTCCTTCCATGTTAAGACAGCAAAACATATTGGTACTGAAAGAAAGAACACTTCAGCCAAATGCTAGGTCCTTAATGTTTTACTGTTTATATACTATGACCTCCATTCAAATGTATTTATCTTCAAAAAAGATTTCAAAAATCTTATTTGGACTTTGCTAGTTTATAGCCACAGATCCACTTTCTACCCCTTTCTCTAGTGGGTATCAGCAGGTCTTTGGTCTCCCCGCATTTAAGAGTCATAAGACAAGATCCTCCACCTCTACCAATTCATAGGTTATACCTTATACATAAATAAAATCTGTAATTCTGATGCACATGCTTTGATGGCAGGAATCTGTGGAAAATGTAAAGGAATAAGTTTAACATTTGGTTTAACAAAACAGGAACACCAGCTACAGGATGGAAAGCTGATTCATGATGCAAGCCCATTAGTTAGGAGGAAACAGCATTTTAGAATCATGGGTCACCACGAGAAGGTAAGAACTCTGGAAACATGCAGAAATCTTGAGGTGGAGACATTTGGATTTTCATGTGACATGAAATGGAAAATTGACAAAATTACCTCTAGAATGACCATCTGACACAGAAATGACACCTACACAGTGCCACATTAATTAGGAGGACCTTCCAAAGATTTCAAAGAGGATGCTGTCTCCTCCTGAACAACAACAAAATTTTTTAGCTTAGGTTGTGCTTAAAGAGATTAGACATCTTTTTCCAAGAGGAAAAATTTTATTCCTATGCCCGTATATGCAATTAGCATTAAAAGAGAGATTGTTGGGTTGGTTTGTTTAATTGATTGATTTTTCCAGGGGAGGCAATTCTTCCAAGGGCAGTGGGAAGTACATCCTGTGGATCCACCCTCATTGAGTTTCTGTGAATGTGCTTGTGAGCCTGCCTTGATCTGTAATTAAGAAAAATAACCACTATTCAAAAAAATTCTAACAAAACTTGAAATTTATATATTTAAAAATAATTGCCACCTGCCTTTAACATTAAGCAAAAAATCCCCTTTCTGACACTTCTGAGTCAGTGTTTTCCTTTCCTTCATTGGGCTGTGTTCATATAAGTAAAATAAGATCATGTACACCATGGCAAATCTAATCAATATGGCTTACTAGTCAGTCTATTCTATACAAATATTTCATAATACAAATTAATTTGTTAAATATAATATAATATAAATGTATCTTTGGTGCCCCCACAGGTTGCCTTTCTGTGATTTTCCCCAGCCCCCATATCCTTCATCTAGACATGTGCTATCCAATACAGGAGCCATTAGCCACATGTGACTATTTAAATTTTAATTTATATTATTAATTAAAGTTAAATAAAATTTAAAGTTCCAGTTCCTCAGTCACATGAGCCATATTTCAAGTGCTCAGTAGTCACATGTGGTTATTAATAATAACTACTGTATTGAACAGTATAGATATAGAACATTTTCATCATTGCAGAAAGTGCTAATGATCAGAGCTGGTCTAGACTCTTAGAGTCTTTTTGCTTTCTCCTGTCTGGCCAGGACTCTCCTTACCCAGGTCGTGCCTTCCCAAGCATCTCCCCAGGTTCTTCTTTCTTCCACTTCTCTCACCCTCATAGCTTCCCTGAGCTTTCTCATGGTGCCCCATGAAAAACACTGTTTTATTATTCCTTCCTTGAGGGCCTTTCTCTCAATTTAAATAACTGGACAAACTAGTCCGTGCTTAGGCAATTTGTGGATCAACAGAGTTGATATGTTCTTTCTCCAGGGTAGCTGAAAGCTTCTGGAAACATCATACATTTACACAAAGGGTTGACTCTCAAAGTGGTGAACTTAGGCACCATGGTAGCCTGGAACCTTGGTGAACAGACACCTCAGAATACAAGTGCCTTGCGAGCACCTTTCAAATCACATTATTCCTTTGGCCTGTTCACCTACATTGGCTTTGGGGTCACTGTGCTGATTTGTCTCCTAGGAATGCTGGGCTATCCCTAAGTGTTACCACAAGAGCCGTAATATTTATGCATCTGACAAGACGTTTATGAATAGTAGGTCAGAAGAAATATGTTTGTTTTTCTTTGGACTGTGAAAGTTGTTAGAGGTCAGGGTAGGGTTGATATCAGAATCCATTTACTCTTTATCCATTCTGGGCCCCCTGCCAAGGCATCACACAAACAACAGTTAATAGCAAAATAAGAGCTAATATAAGACTCTTAGTAACAGCTTGGCAAATGTTCCCTTCTCCCCCAGTGTAGGTCTCTGATAAAAACTAAACTGGCAAATGCAGCTTAGGCCAGGAGACATGAACCAAAAAACTTACTTCTCACCCCCTAAGTAAGAGACTGTCAGGGATGCAGACAGACTCCAGTTTGCCCCGTCCATTCTTTGGGTTAGATCCTGGCTGCTATGTCCCAGGGAAGAGCTCTTCCTTGTCCGCTTCCCACAAGCAGCAAGAAAGAAAAGAAAAATCCTCACCTCCTCAGAAGGCCTTGGCTCTCTTAACATGTTCAAGGAAAAAGAGAAAAGAGAAAAAGAAGATAGGCCATCCTGCCTCAGGAGAAAGTCATATGCTATGTATAATGTTCCACATTCCGGACTCAGCTGATTGCTTCCTCACAATGTCATTTAACTTACCATCTATACACAAAAATTTTTATATAACTAAACCAAACTTCATCTTCACAAGAAAAATAATGGCATCTCTCCAGTATTTATTTTTGGATCTTAATTCTTTTTTGTTGTTCACATAAGTAATCCATGCACACAGTTTTAATAGTGAAGTAGTACTGAAAGGTTTATAACAAAAAGCAGTAGCCTGGCCCCCCCACTCCCAGCCCTCCCCAGAATCTACCACTTTTCTCTCTTTTAAGCTATTTCTTCTGGTAGCTTCCTGAACATGTATTTATAAATACATGAATACATATATAAATGTAGCATACATTGAAAACATGAATATATATATGAATATGGTATTTAACCCCTTTTATATTACTATTACTTTAAAAACATTTTGTTATGGAAAATTTCAAACATGGACAAAAGTTAGAAAGTAGCATGATGAACCCACCCTATGTACCCATCTAGTTTCAGTTATTACCAACTCTTAGCCAATCTCACTTCATCTATACATCCACCCATTTATTCACCCACCTACCTCAACTGTATTATTTTGAAGCAATACAAGATAGCATATCATTTTAACCATAAATATCTCACTCAATGTACATCACTAAAAGAATAGGCCTTTTTCTAAATGTATATATAATTACAATAACATTATCACACATCCAAATTTAACAATTATTCCTAAATATTATCAGATATCCAATTATAATTCTTCTTTACAGTTGGGTGTAAACAAGGTGCATTTTTTCTGTGTTGTTTAAGTCTCCATCCTTTTTTAATCTATAGTAGTGGTTCTCAACTGGGGAGAATTTTGTTCCCAGGAGACATCTGGAAATGTCTGGAGACCTTTTTGATCATCACACTTGCTCGCGGGAAGCGGGGCAGAGTTCCAGTGGCACATTGTGGGTAGAGGCAGGGATGCTGCTAAAAACCCCAAAATTCACAAGGCAGTCCCCAACAACAAAAACTTGGCATGCCCAATATGTTACTAGTGACAAGGTTGAGAAAGCCTGAAATATGCAGTAGTATTCTACTTCCCCCTTCCCCGCCTCCCCTCTTATTTCTTGAAGGAACCAGATCATTTGACCTCTAGAGTGTCTCACATTCTAGATTTTGCTGATTGTATTCCCATTTTGTCCTATAACATGTTCCCCATTCCCTACATTTTCTGTAAATTAAGAAGAGAATACATTAAAATACTAAACCAATAAAGAATATATTGAAATATTAAAACCTCTTTGTGAAAATGCGAATCAAGCAGTTGGATCATAGGCTATTAGAGATAAAAAAGGGTCTCTGAGAATTTTTTTTTTTTTTTTGAGACAAAGTCTTGCTATGTTGCTCAGGCTAGAGTGCAGTGGCACAATCATAGCTCACTGCAACCTCAAACTCTTGGGCTCCAGCAATCCTCATGCCTCAGCCTCCCAAGTAGTTCCCTCCCACTCTGTTAGTCAAAGCCAGCCCAAATTTATGAAAATGGAGAAATCAATGCCACTCCCCAGTGGGAGGAGCTGAAAAGAATCTGTGGCTATTTTTACTATTCCACATTTCCCCATAACATTTATAATTTGCTATTGCTGATGTAAGAGAAAGTTTTTTATTTGTATATATTAATCTTAAAATGTACCAATGAATTGAGCTTCTTCTTGCCTCTAATATTTTTAATATATAGTCTCTTGGATTTATATGTATAAAATTATATCATTTGAAAATAATGATAACTTTTCTTCCTACCTAGAATACATATTTCATGTTTTATTTTCTTATTGTATTGGCTTGAATCTCCAAAACTATCTTGATAGTGAAAATATTTTCATCTTATTCCAGACACTAGAAAGGATATCTTTAAGTTTAAATAACTAATATGATTTTTTATATTAGTTTCTAACATGTTTCCTCTTAATACATGAAATTCAATTAATCAAAACTCTTTAATTTGGTTCATGATACACTTCTCATTATTGGTCCATGAATAGTCCTCCTTTCTGTTTACTTTGTTAAGGCTGTTTCCTCTAGTCTTACTTTACTTTATATTGAACTAAATAAAATTTCTCTCCTACATTTATTAATAGAATTTTCCTCTTTTAATCAATTATTGAACTACTTTTTGTTGTGCTATATTCCTAGACTAAATCCTATTTTACATATTATTTGTAGAATATTCATTTGTAATTGATTTACCTATATTTGTTTAGGTTTTTTCCATTTACAATTTTGCATGAATTTAGTTGTCTTTTTTGTGGCCTTTGTTGGCCTTTGTAATCAGGATGACATATTCCTATTTTATTAAAGAAGAAACAAAGATACCCCAAAAAATGTATTTTGACAATTAGTTGATGAACTACTTATGCCTCTAATGTTGCTTCTTCTTCCTCAGAATACTCGTAAAAGAAGCAAGGTAACCTTTATATTGAATGGTTTAGATGCGCTCTAGCCTTCAAGTAACCCTCAAATTATATCTTATTGTCCAAGGAAATTTTTTTCCATTAATGAGCCATATCTCAGTCAGTTTCAGATCAAGTCATCCTTAGTAAGGTAGAGACTGTGAATACAGTAATTCAGCAGCCCAAACCACCCATATAAGTTGGTTAACTTGCTATACTATATCTTTTTATCATCATTGTGTAACTTAGGTACATTAAACTATCAATATTCACTATTCCTTAGAGAAAATAATTATTTTTCATTCAGCTCACAACCCAGTTCTAGTCTCTAAATCTCTGAGGTAGTTGTTTAAGGTTATTTATTTTGAAACCTAATTTCTTTCTTCCAAAAAGAATCTCTGTAGACTATCAATCACCTTCACGGTTAATGACAAAAATGCACTACACTCCTCATATTATCTTCAAAGTATGCCCTTAAAGAACACCATCTATATACATTTTATGTTTCTATATCTTTGTCAGATACTAATGTTAGCAGTTCTGCTGTGCTGTAGCTCTTCTGTTTGTTTCCCATGAATGCAGTTTACACTGATATTATGATTGTTTGCAAAGTTCGTGGGATTTTGAATCTGAAGACTGGGCCCCAGTCTCTGTACTTCTAATAATAAACTGGTCAAGTCACTTAACTTTTTCCTCCTCCAATTATAATAAATGTCTACTTAGTTATTTGACAAATTTTCACAAGAAACAGATGAGATAAGGTATATAAATGTTCTTTACAACAAATAAAAACTGCTAGTTATTATTTCAGCAAGCAATAATTCAAAATAACAATAGGTAGCATTACTGAATGCTTACTAATGCGTGAAGTTCTGTGCTATGAACTTTACATACATCATCTCTCTTAATCCCCTTAAACAATGAGGCAGATACTCTTATTAGGTGAATAACTGCAGGATTAAAAAAACAATAATTTTATTAAAGATTTGATCCTTCAATTCTCAGAATCAGACTACATCAATTAAGACAAGTCTGTCATCCTCTCTTTTCCTTCTTTTGTGACCTTCTCCTGCAGTGCACAGGATATGCTGTTTGCTCCTGCAAAGCTTTTCTTCATCCTGTTTTTTGACAGGGAATGCTGGCCTGTACGGACAACATCAGTGGACTCCCTTGTTCTCTGACTCTGGTTGGACTCAGCCAATAGACATCATGAGCCAACATACTTGTATTTGATTTGTGCTTAGAAAAAATTCAAAAAAAAAAGCTTAAATTTGTAGTATGTCCAGAATTTTCATTGCCTACCTTTCTCACCTTTCACCTTTGCCATTTTTATTACTGGTTGTCATTATTGTTCCTCTTTAGCCTTACATCTTCAGAAATGTACCTAGGCATAATTAGGAAATTATGTTATTTTTTAAAATACATATCAAAATGAGCCTGGTTATTTTCATCACAGCTTTGATTATTAAATAATTACTTTTAAGTTCAGAACTTCTCAATTATTTTTAGAGATATGGCTTTACTATAAATCCAATACTAAAATAATTGTGTGTTTTGCTATCACAAGATGTACAGTCGATAGAAGAGGTAATAGTCTTCTCTAATCTTCCCTGGTCAAGTCAGATAATCTCTGTGACCTCACATTTTTAGAAGGTGACAGACAGGTCAGAGCATACTCAGAGGAAAGGGACCCACATGGCAAGAAAACATGAAATATGTCATGTGAAGAATGATAAAATATCCTGCACATGCTTAACCTGGAAGAGAGAATTTTGAGGTGGAGCAGGAAAAGAGAGCTGTCTTCAAAATTGGAAGGTGCTCACATTAGAAAGAAATTATGCTTGTTCCATGTAGCCCTAGTCAGTATAACAGAAACCTTTTGAGTAATAAATGTAGAGTGACTGATTGCAGCTCAACATAAGCATGGTGTGAGCTCAAGCCTGACACTAACAGGAGGTCAGATCTTTAGGTCTGTCAGTAAACTAAAGAGACATGTCCAAGTCCATTTGCAAGAGAGATTAAGGAACCTCCTAAATATCATCTCGTTGTAAGTGAAGAGGTCAGTGGGCCCAAAGCTGTCAACCGAAGGACAAAACCGTCTTTAGCAAAGGGAGAGTGGATTCTAAGAAATGCATGTTGATGTCTCCTAATCTGGCCCCTTGATGGACTAACCACTGATCTTAAGGAACAGAGGCAGATAGGTAGATGGGTGAATGCCATAAGTAACAACTAAAAGTACCATTTTCACTAACAATTCTATAAGATTTTGGGGCTCAGCAGTTCCAGTTTGGAGCCATACTGACTAACAGTTATTTAAAGTAGAAAACATTTTTTCTATTGACTCACAACAGGAAGAAAGCAACAGGACAGGGAACAAACAGAGGCTACTCCATGGTAACTCAATGTGACTCATTCACCTTGTTTGTAAGCACATATGAAACATCCCTGGGTACACCTCAGTACATTGGGAGTTGGAGGACATTTTAGGTTAATGGAGTCCTGTATTATCAGGGGAGACACAACTAAGCAAAACTCAGGTGACTTAAAGAAGAGTTCTACTAGTGTGAAGTATCAAAATATGAAATAAACTGGCTAGAGAATACTCTCTCAGGGATAAGAGGGGCATTTCCTCATATCTAACCCAGTACTGACATAGAATGGGCTCTTAGTAAATAGTTTTTGAATGGAAATTCAGCTTGTCTTACTGAAGACTTTTCTCTCTCAAATATTGAGGAAGCACAAAAGAGAAAAGTTAATCTGCCATTCTGTTATTTTTGACTTAATCCTAATCGACAGTGAAGAGCTGCTTCATGAAGCGGAGATGATAGGAACGTATTAAAAAGTGGTGACCACTCCTTGGAGAACTCGTTGATTCCAGTGCTGGCGTAGGGAAAATAGAAAAAGATCCTCGAGTATTTTGTGATGCTAGAAAATAAGAAAGTTCTCAAAAATAACTATACAAGAATATCAAAAGGACACAGGAACCTGAAAGAGCATCCAATGGCCAACATTGAAAAAACTTCAGCAACAAATTAAGTAACAGTAATACTGGATTATAGTCCTAATAATAAAATTAATATCCATGAACCCATCTTAATATAAATAAATGACTGAATAAATAAATGGGGAAAAAGAAACAACTCCATCTTACAGAAGCATTTCAATTAATAAATAGAAAAGAATCATTAGTTATAATAATTCTTTCATTGTTGTAGGCAAGTTCCACCAAAGAATGCTAAAATTAGGGGTAAAAGTTTAAGCAGAAACAGTTTATTTTCATATTCTAAAAGTACCTCCCCCAAAATATTAAGTAATGAAAAGGGGAAAATATTAACTTTATATTAGACATCTTGGCAGACATCAACCTAGCCACATGATCAAAGTTAACATCACCAGTAATACATACGGACATCATATATCACCTGCCATGGAGCATTGAGGCGGGCACTTCACGTCTATGGTATTTCTTCCAGGAAAGCATAAACTTAATCTAATCATAGGAAAACATCAGATGAACCCAAGTTGAGGGGATGAAAAACTGACCAGTACTCTTCAAAAGTGTCAAGGTCATGAAAGACAAGAAAAAACTAAGGAACTGTCACAGATTGGAGGAAATAAGGAGACACAACAACTGTAAAAGATAAGAAAAACCAAACTGTTTTTCCTACTCTCACACACACAACACTCACCACACAATACGACAAAGAACACTTCTGACAGTAGATGAAGGGTTTGGTTCCCATACCCCAAGCAATTCTCCACTGGACAACAACTGGGTGTCCTATAATTCAATTCAGTTCTGACATTATCTACCTGGAGTTATAATCAGATCCCACAAGTTAAGACTCAGTCCCAAAACACTGCCCCCGACTTCAGACACCTATAACTAGTAGTAGGTTGTCACCTATACTTCTGACTGACTGGCTATAAGTCGGAGTATCCATGACTCCAAGTTCAATTAATTTGCCAGAATGGCTCACAAAAGAAACACTTACATTTACCAGTTTATTATATTAATAAAGGATATGATAAAGGATACAGATGAACAACAAGACGGAAGAGATGCGTAAGACAATGTATGTGGGAAGGGACTTGGAGCTTCATACCCTATCCAGGTGCACCACCCTCTAGGCACCTCCACATGTGCAGCAATCTGGAAGCTCTCTGAACCCTGTCTTTTTGAGGTTCTACAGATGCTTCATTATGTAGGCATGCTTGATTACATCATTAGCCATTGGTAATCAACTCAACCTTCTATCCCTCTCCTCTCTCCCCTTCCTGGAGATCAGGGTGGGGGTTTACATGGTTGATTCCTCTGGCAATCAGCCCCCATCTTGAAGCTGCCCAGGAATCCACCAAGACTCACCTTATTAGAACAAAACATCTTCTTAGCACCCAGGTAATCCCAAGGGATTTAGAATCTTTGTGTCAGCCAGCCATATCTCTCAGGAAATTGCAAAGATCTTAGGAGCCCTCTTTCAGGAGCTGGGATCAAAGATCAAATATTAGAAAAAAAGATTATCATAGCATCCCTATCTACAAGGATTTTAGGGGGTCTATGTCAGAAACTGTAAAGAGAGACCAATAGATGTATTTTTTATTATTTCAAAACAACTAAATGTAATGTGCAATTCTGGAATAGAAAAAAAAAAGACATTAGTGGGAAAAACTGGTAAAAATCCAAATAAATCCTGTAGTTTAGTTAATAGTAATTTAGTTCTAAGGTAATTTCTTAGTTTTTATAATTGTTCTATGGTTATGTAAGATGTTAACAAAGGGAAGCTGGGTGACAGGGATATGGGAACTCACTGAACTATTTTTGCAACCCTTCTGTAAGTCTAAAATGATCTCAAAATAAAGAAGTTTAAAAAAACGTGCTGAGCACATCCTGGAATCCCTAGGACAGGAGGAGTGGAACACTGGGTAAATTCAGCACACACTCACCAGCCATTAGGAAAACAGTTTCAAAAAGTTCAGAGAAAAGACAGACATGATCTCACGTCCAGAGATCCTAAAGAGAAAGTGATTTAAGAGAAATAGTGGACTCTATTATAAACAGCAAAACTGTCTGAGGAACTGCTGAATCATCTTCCTGCCTCTTTCTGTGCCCTATAACCAGTCATCTAATTTTATCAATTCTACCTCCTAAATGTGGCTCAGTTCTAACCCCTCCTCTCTATTACTCCACACTGAAATATTAATAGTTAGTACTTTCATCTTCCTCTTGACTAATGATTTCCCCTCCACAAGTTTTCTGAAGCCTAACACATCCTAACTTGAAGTCGCCGGAGTTATTTTTCTAAAACAGTAATCTAACCATTTCCCTCCTCTGTTCAAGAACTTTCAAGCTTATTCCAATTGGAATAAATCCAAATTCCTCAGCATAACATGTAAGATCCCGCTCCATTTAGCCACTCCTTAACTTCAGCCTCATCTCTGTTCACTCCCCTAAAAAGTACTCTGCACTCCAGCTGCAAAACTAGTTATGAAGCCCAGAATATATCATCTACTCTGGTCTCTGTTCACGTTATTCATTCTGCAAACGACACCATGTTACCCTGCTTCTCTATCCCGCAAGCTGTTATTTATTCTTGCTCAAGCATCATTTTGTTTCAGACAGACTTCTCTGATTCTTCACAGTCTCTCTACCCCCTTTGCCATGCCCTGCAAGCAGAATTAACTCTGTGCCTCTGATATGCTCCCCCAGGACATTGTGAACACTGTTAGTGAGCACAGACTGTACTGCACATGGCTTTCGGGATATGAGCTATGAGCATGAATCTCTTAGGAGAGTATGAATCCTCTGATGGCAAGGTCCCTGTCTGACTCACCTAGGAATCCCCAGCACTGGCTCAAGACCTGGCTCGTAAGGGTCAGTCAGCATCATTGCTCAAGCTGAACTGAATTAAAATGTAGTCAGATCTGATTTCCAAGGGATGCAAAAGAAATCTATATGGCTATACGTGTTCCTATCGAACTCAAATTTTAAAATGGCATAAAAAATTGAGGGGGAAATAAAAATCATATAATTGTGGATGGTATAGAGCTACAAGTATACTATCAGATATGCTAATAACCTGAATGATCTAGGCTCGAGGCACAACAACAAAAAAATGTTGCTGACAACTGAAAGGGCCCGATTAGCTACAACTTCAAGAAGAATTAAGTAAGGAGAAAGCCCACTCTTTAGGAAAGATGGAAATAATGTCAAAGATGAAAAGTAGAAACCAAAATTATTCAACTTTCCTTTTACCTCCATCTTTTTCTTTCAAAGAGAATGATATTCACACTATAAGGTGTAGAAAAATCTTCTTAGAGGAAATGAAACCAAATTGCTTTGAAATAAATTATATCACTAGATTGAATTATATTCCAGAGTATGAAAACAAGTTACTGATATGAATCATTTACACCAAATTACTATAAGGAATTTATAAGCAATTATGAAGGATGGAATTGTGCAAGGGCCTAAAGATGAAAAAAACAGTTGCAATTAAAAACAGAATGAAAAAGAGAGGAGGGAGATCCACACATTTCAGGAGCCATGAGTCTCTCAGTTTAATAGTGAAATCCAATTAAATAATACAATAGTTACTTGACAAATGATTTGTCAGAGTTTGTAAAGCTGTGCTGTCCAATATGGTAACCACTAGTCACATCTCACTATTTAAATTTAAATTATTTAAAACTTTAAAAAACCTAAAACTCATTTACTGAGTTGTACTAACTACATTTCTAATGCTCAATGGCCACAATAGCTAGTGGTTACCATACTGGACAGCACAGATCGTGGAACATTTCAGAAAGTTTCTCTGGACAACAGTGTTTAAGGAAAGTAGTCATCATTTGAAATCAGCATAATTTACTGAGAATGTTACACTGAACTAATAAAATTTCTATCATTTGATAGGATTGTTATACTGTTGAAGATAGGAACTGCTTAGATATAGGCTATCTTGACTTCAGCGAAACATCCGACGAAGTTTCTTATGAAACCCTACTTGACAAAAATGAAGAAATATGGACACAATATAATATAATTGAACAAACAACTGTCCCCACAAAGTGTTGATTGGTGAACTAATATAATTTGGGGAAGAATGATCTACTAGCTTATTCCAAAATCATTTCGCTGACCTCTCTTATTCAACATTTTCATCAATAGTTTGCCTGACCAAAAAAAAAGTTATCAAGTTTTCAAATAACCAAATAATTGTGAGATTATTTTGTAACTGTCTGAAGGTCAATTTGCTAAAATATGTCAAAGTCTTTTACAATTTTACTTACTCTTCCACTCGCAGTTTCACTTCCTCAGGAAATAATCTTGAATGCTTGCAAAGATCTAGCTACATACATGTTAATTATAACAAAATATTTAGGAAAATGTGAATGTCAAACAATAGAAAACCATTAAATAAACTGTGGTACATTTGCATTGATCACCACTGTATTCCCATTGGCTGGCACAATGCTACGAATTTTGTGGGTGTTTAAAAAAAAATCAAATAAAATTTGAATGAGGTGAGGAAAAAAGAAAACTATAAAACAAACTATGTTATATAATAATTTTATAATAAATGCATATGTACTATATTACGAATATAGTAATATACATATGTGCAGAGAGAATAAGAATAGGCAGACATATACTAAAATGTTAATAATATTTATCTCTGATAATAACATTTAAGTCTCTGGTAATGAATTGGGGACCATCTTTGTTTCCTTCTTTTAGTTCATCAGTACTTTCTAAAAGTTCTGTCATAAACAGATGGTTCTTTATCTTAAGAAGAACATTTTGAACAAAGAGCAAAGGGGAATGCTTTATGTTTGATGAAAGAACCAATATTCAAAAGGAAGAAAGCACATCTCAATAAGCTTAAATGATGGCCCAAAATTTACAAGGGGAAGCTTGAAAGGTATATGTAGAAAGACTAGCTTTTAAATTCTAAAAGTCCTCTGGAAAGTACAGTTTGGAGAGGACTGAGCTAACAATAAGTTTGGTAAGATATATGCAAAAATTTTAAATGAATTGGGTAGCACAGTTTCCAAAAGAGGGAATATGGACTCAGATTACATTTACAGGATATCTTGCCCTGAACAGGGAAAGCGATAGTCCCTCTGCGCTTGGGGGCTGATCCCACTTCATCTGCTCACTAGTCACCTTGTTTTATACAGTAGAGCTTACCTGGAGGTGGGTATCCAGGAAACTTAATGAACTGAAAATCCTACAACGTGAGAAAAATTGACAGAATTGGTGATCATTTTAGCCCAGAATAGAAAAACTATAGAAATCCCTGGTAGCTTGTCTTTATATACGCAGAGGGTTGTCACACAGAACAGAGAACAGAAAGCTTATCAGGTCACCAAGACAGAGAATTTATGGGAGGTCAGATTTCTACTCAGTGTAAGAGAAAATAAAACAAAAAAATACAGTGAAATCACAAAAACCTGCACACGAATGTTTACAGCAGCTTTATTCATACTTGCCAAAACTGGGAAGCAACCAAGATGTCCTTCAGTAGGTGAATAGATAAATAAATTGTGGAATAAATATTCCAAACAATGGAATATTATTTAATGCTACAAAGAAATGCACTATCAAGCCATAAAAAAGACAGGGAGGAAATTTAAATGCATATTGTTAAGTGAAAGAACACAATCTGAAAAGGTTATGTACTATATGATTCCAGCCACATGTATGACATTCTGGAAAAGGCAAAACTATGGAGACGGTAAAAAGATCAGTGGTTGCCAGGGGTTTGGGAAAAGGGAGGAATGAATAGGGGAGCACAGAGGATTTTTAGGGCAGTGAAACTATTCTGCATGATACTATAATGGTAGATACATGTCACTACATATTTGCCAAAACCCATAAGATGCACAACACAAAGACTGAATCCTTATGTAAACTATGGACTTTGGTTGATAATGATGTGTCAATGTTGGTTCATTAATTGTAACCAAATGTACCACTCTGGTGTGAGATGACAACAGTGGGGGTGGCTATGCATGTATCAGTGGAGGGAGTTTATGGGAGATCTCTGTAGTTCTCCACTCAGTTTGCTGTGACCTAGTTAGTCATATAGCTATATTCTCTGAATGTCAGTCCTCTTCATTCAAGCATGAAGACAAACTCACTGACAGCCTAGAAAAATCAACATCCCTGACATGCCCCTGGACTGCCTATTACAGGTACACATTGCCTCAAACTTCCTCATTCAATCAACAAAGTAATTTCTCTCCCCTCTAAGCTCCTACCCACTAAGTTACTCTGAGAAATGCTTTCCAAATGATAGGTAAATTGAGAACAGGAAACTAGCATCCATGTAGAGCTTTAGGTTGCCCATGGTTCAAGCGGTTCCAGTTTCTAGACTCATTCATTCTTCTGTTTTTTCATTTAACAAATATATATATATATATATATATATATTGTGCCCCTACCCTGTGCCAAGTACTGTGCTGTGTGGATCCTTCCCTAGCTAGCTCCACTGCAGTCCATCCATTCTTCCTGAAAGCTGTTCCTCACATTGCCCTTCAGATGACCATCTTCAACATCCCATTTTTCTGGGGAAGGAACCAGGGAGCTTACTACTAGATTTACAAAGCCAATGGTTTTGGTGCTGGGGCCTGGTTTACAATCCCAGGGCTGGAAGGCTGGCTTGGGGGTAGGGGGTATCCCAGCCTAAGGCTCAGGGACTAACTCATCAAGTCATCAGGTGTTCTCCTTCTAGAAGGCTCTGTTCATTCACACCTACAGATTTAAGTATAAATATTGCTTATGTCCATTTACAAAATTTTCCTCAAAGCAATTTGATAGTGGAAGAGAACCTGGCACATCAATAACAGGACTCCATATTTACAAGGATCTATAGAAAGATAAGTACCCAAAATCTAGAGCATCTAGGCTTCTGCTTTCTGTGAATATTTGGAATTTATATTTTCATTTTATTGAAGTTATGGGGGAGATGTATTTGTTTTCTCTCAATGCCATAAAAACAGTTTATCTACAAGAAATTCTACAAAAGTCGAGTCAGGATCCCTGCCTAATGAATCGAGCCAGATGATAAGCAAACTTCTATCATAAGACTTTTGCTTCTAGTAATAATGGTGCAGAACCATGACCTCATCAATATTTTATTATTGATGGGTTTGGTTTGGGTTTTGGGGGGTTTTTTTGTTTTTTGTTATTTTAGTATGGTAAAGTTCCAATTAGCAGAAGTAAATCTAGAAGTAAAGTTTGTCTAGTGCTTATGGAAATTGGCCAGAGTGAGGAAACAAAGAATCCAAACCCCCAGCAAATTTGAGATTAACTGCAAGGACATAGTGCTTCTCCTAGAGGAGGGTCTCCTAGACAAGACGCAATGAATGTTACTGGGGTACTCCCTCTTTCACTGAGAAATCAGGAAGTGTTCGAGTTGTGAAGATTCAGATACAAACAGGAGGCCAAACGCATCGCCCTCCAGCCCAAGCCCTGCAGGTGTCTTTGGCTCTTTGCTTGTCTGAGGGTCTCAACAACTCCCTAGTGGAAGGCAGGATTTGCTTGGCGCACAGCAGTGGTAAGAAAGATCAAGCCAATCAGCAAACAGCAGATACACACACAATAGATTACCTAAATGTCAGGAGGGCCTCTAGTGTCAGAAGTAGCTGGTTTTCTGAGGGCTTGCAAAGATTTTTTTCATTCAATTTTTCATTCACTCAACAAATATTTATTTAATATCTTCTGTGTGCCTGGAACTACCCTTTCTAGCTATACAGCAATGAATAAGTCATTTTCCTTTATGAAGCTTACATTCTAATGGGGAAAAGAGGAAGGAGAAGAAAAAAGAAGGAACAACCAATAGCTACCGGAAGAGATTCCAACGTAGACCACCAAAAAGTGCTCTTCATTCCAGAAGATTCCATCCCACCAACCTCCAGTTTCCAGTTTTCAGAATGGCTATGTAATTGGTGGAAGGTTCAAACTGGGTTTTGAGACAAAAGGCTATTTTCCTGCAGCATTCCAAAATTCAGGTTACCATTTGGGAGCACTCCTGTGAAACACCAGTATTCGTTTCTGGGCTTGCAGGGTTTTTTGCACATCTCCATTACCCAGTTTCCTACAAGTAGAAGTGAACATAGTGGAAATTGCACGAGCTTTAGAGCCACACCCGCTGAGACATTTGCAAATTGGGTGACCTGGAACATGTTACTTAGTCTGAGTTTAGTCAAATGTAAAATATGGAAAATACCTAACTTATTATCTGAAGATAAAATGAGATAATGTACAAAGAGTTCCTACTAGAATGGCCCTTGGGAAGTGCTTTGGGTATATTGCTATACTTATTATTAGGGCTTATCATTTCCTCCTTAACCTGCCAAATTTCCTGCAGAGCAATACCAAGAGATGCATGTGGGGCTGTCCTAGCCCCAGGGAGGTGATAAGGAGTTACAGAAACTACCCTGCAGGAGCCACTGGAATCCATGAGGCTGGTGTATTCAGATATACCCACAGAAGATGTATGTAAATTTTAATGACGGCCCAATATTGTTAATGTTGCAAGCTCCTTCCCAAATTGACTGAGAAGTTAGCACTGGAAGTTCATTTGTAAGCCCTCCCCTATGGACATTGCATTTGTAAAAATATTGTATGCCTCCTCAAAGTGGTGCAACATTCTTGGCAGGCAAGAATGTTGCTGTATTCGTCAGGGTTCTCCAGGTAGACAGAACCAATAGGACATAGATCGATATAGACAGAGATATATGAATACAGATATATGAGAGGGTATTTTTTAGGGGAATTGGCTCCCACAATTATGGAGGCTGAAAAATCCCACAACAGACTGTCTGTAACCTAGAGAACCAGAGAAGCTGGTAGAGTGGCTCAGTCCAAGTTAGAAGGCCTGAGAACCAAGGAAACTGATGGTATAACTTTCAGTTTGAGGCTGAAGGCCCAAGAGCCCCAGGACACTGGTGCAAGTCCCAGAATCCAAAGATGAAGGAAGCTGGCATGCTGATGTCTAAGGGCAGGAAGAGAAGGGTGTCCTGCTGTGGTTGAGAGAGAGTTTTCATTCGCCGTTCTTCTGCCTTTTGTTCCATCTGGGCCCCCAGTCAATTGGATGGCACCCACCCACTTTGACGGCAGATCTTCCCCACTCAGTCCACTGACTTACACACCAGTCTCCTCTGCAAACACTCTCATAGACGTACCCAGAGACAATACTTCACAGCCATCTAGGCATCCCTCAATCCAGTCAAGAGGACACTTACAATTAACCATCACAGCTGGGGTTAATCTGAAAGTGCCAGAACCAGTCGCCCCAAAGATTCCCCTGCTGCTCAGCCAATATCCAGGGTATGCCATGGACAGAGAGCTCCCGCACTGCACAGGCCATCTGGTGTGGGCGCGAGGGGGGCGTTAATCTTATCTTGGCTACAAAACTAAACATGTAGAAGTGGAAAGTAAGTAAAAAGAGAAAGAGGGTGAACTAAAGTTTGCCAAGGCCTTGGTCCTTAGAAGGCACGCAGGACCTAGGATGCTTCCACAGATGCCTCTGTCACCAGGCCCTAATACTAAAGGACATTTGAGTGGCTGCTGGGAAACACAGAGAGCAAGTTATCTTTCTAGACACACATCAAAAAGGTGGGGTAGGGGGAAGGCTTATAATTCTGTTGAGGATAAAATAAAGGAGTAAAGAAGCAAGGAGGATGCAAAAAGGCAGGTAGATAAGACTCACTTAAATCAAGGGGTTGAAGAGGGTCGTCACAGTAAAATGCTTAGAGCAAGCTCAGGCTTCCAGGGAGGCAGGAAGAATCACTAGATGAGGCTACTCAGAGACAGGGAGGTAAAGAGACCACAGCCATTTTAGATTTTTGTAAGAAAATGTGCAAATTGTCTGAATCACAGCAAAAGCATCACTCATGCCTTGGTAGAATATACAGATGAGAATGTGGTGCAGAAATCTAAAACCCTGTCCACAGAAGTGAGATTTGGGGATGAAGGAAGTTCTTTCTTCCCCAAGACAAAGCTTCCAAGCTCAGTCAGCCAGAGGTACTTAAGCATTCTTACTACCAGGTTAGGGAATATGAGCAGAACACACTGCTCATTACAGCTTGTCAGCAGAAAGCAGGAAATGATGTCTAGAGTGTTAGCCGCCTACACCCTGGCTTGAGGTGGTGCAAGGGAGAAAAGCGGCCTGATTTTTTTCCTCCTCTAGCTGGATGGGGTTCACAGCAGCTGTGGGAGTTTAGAGAGAAGGAAGGCTACTAATGTGGGAGCCGTTGGTGGCTCATGGGATGGCACTGAAGGTTCCAGGACAGGCCTGCTGTGGCATTCAGACACGTCTGGTTATGTTTAGGAAACTGAAGAACAAGTTGCCTGAAGGCTCATTTCTTATGTGCCTGAGAAGGCTTTAAGGAGAAAACTCAAGTTTGAGGAGGAGCCATGCATAATAAGCTTCACTAATAACAAAGACTTAATTTTAGGAGGGGAAGGACAGGAGAATAGGAGCCCAAAATGGGGGCTGTTGCTCTGATAGGTGGGCGGTTGGATTCATATTTGAGTCCCAGAGAGAGGAGGGAAGAGGCTGTAAATGAAAATCTGGAAAGGGGGCTTAAAACTCAGGCAGACCTCGGTACAGCTCTGAGGATTTGCCCCGAGAGTATAGCACAGCAGAGAAAAGAAGTTTTCCCCTTTGTCTCAATGCACCCACAGCTGTGGCTTCTCAAGGGCTCCAGGATCTGTCAGTGCCTGGAGGACGTGGAAGGACCCAGCAGTGGTTTGTGAGCACATATCACACAGTCCCTGGCACCAAAAAAATATTCAGGGGCACCTGATAAGGAACTGAGGTTCTGTGAGAACGGGCGGTGGGGGTGAGGGGCAGAGTCAGTCTAATTGGTGGTGTTCCTTTTATAATGAGACAATATCACGTTCTTGTTAATTGTGTGGGCTTGCGAATCAAATGGCCTGTGCTCAAATTCAGATTCCACACTAACTGGCTGTGTGACCTTGTGGAAATAATTTACTAATGTCTCTAGATCTCAGTTTTCACATCTATAAAATGGGGATAATTGTAGGACTTAACTCAGAACTAAAAAAAAAAAAACCCAACTATTAATATATAATAAAGATGCATACATGTGCCAGCTAAGCTATATAACAGAAAGAGTAAAGGTCCTCAGAGAGAGGTAGAATCCTGTTTTGATGTGCCCTCTGGCTGGTGAGAATGATATTGAGAAACTTAATTGATATTAATGTTAGCCTCTTTATACTCTCAGTGCACAATTGTGACAGAGCTAAGCATACAGCTGATCTCCCCCACGCGGCTCATGTACTGAGGCGTATCAGAAGGTGAGATGAGAGTAAAGAAGTAAAGAAACCAACTCCAATTCTGTGTCCCTGCCTCAGTAACACCCTATGAAAACAACTCATTGGATTTACTTAAATATGGAACTTCAGGGAATAAAAGGCAAGCTGAAAGAAGTAATTAAATGACAACTGAAGGAGAAGGAGAAGGAGGAGTAGGAGAAGGAGGAGGAGGAGGAAGAGGAAGAGGAGGAAGGAGAAGGAGAAAAAGAAGAAGAAGAAGAAGAGGAAGAGGAAGAAAAAAAGAGAAGGAAGAGGAAGAAGAAGAAATTAGAAGGGGTGCTTATTAGAGGAATCAAACATCTTCCTAATCTTAAATACACTATGTCATTTAGGAATGGTTCAACAATTGTTAATGGAAGTCACTCTACAAAGTAAATATATTAAAGAATTGAATGATGCACATAGGTTACCACACAAGGAATTTGCCTGCAGTGATCAACAGGAATTGGAAATTGTGGATTGGTAAAGTTGGGTTACAATTTGGCAAGCATAAAATGATATTCCTTTAAACCTAAAATAGGCAATATTCTTTAAATTTTTAAAGAAAGAAATCTTTGAAAGCATGAAGCTTAATTTGCCTCACTTTGGGAAGATGAGATAGCTCAAGCTCAGGGATATGGAAGAGATGGGATAATGAGGAGATACAAATTCTCACTGCATTTTAATGTAGAGTGAGTTTTATCCACATTGCCCAATGGATCTGAATTCAAAATTCAAATCGAATGCTGTCACAAAGTGATTGGGAAGAGATTTGCAACTGAACACTGAATAACCAAACCAGACCCTCTCTCAGACTGTCCATTCAGCCAGCCTTCCATCCTCTCTACCTCCTCCACAAAGTATATGGGGGAACACAGAACCCCTCATTCCTACTACTGCCCCCAGATGGATACTATTATGAGTTTGCTTGTCCCTAGTGGCAGCTCCATTCCCTCAGACTCAGACCTGAAGCCTGAGTCATCTTTGACTCCTCCCTCTGCCTTCTCTTCTTCACCTTCTTCTTGTACATCCATCAGTAGCCTAATCCTTCTGTCCCAGCTATGTTTCTTACCTGAATCTCCTTTGAATCTCATAATCTCTCACCCAAATCATTATAATGCCCACCTGAGTGTACCTGGCTCCTATTCCAGCCTCCACATAACTCTTGTTATGCATTGCAAAAACAGTGATCTAAAACTCTAGCTTTTTAAAGGAGCAGGTGAATTTCCTTACTATCATATAGCAGAAAGTGGAGCAGCTACTGATTGATTTAAAAATTAAAATTGACTTGCTCAGTGTGACCCTGAAAGAACCACAAATAGTGCATCTCTCTTAACACTCTACTCTTAATCTTCCCCAGTTCAGTGTTTTTCATGTTCCTGCATCTCTTTGGATAACCTTATGAAATCCCAAGGAGGAGCCAACTCAGGATGAGTAATGGTGACACACACAAGAACAAGATGTCTCTGAGTGAAAGAAAACAGTATGCTCCAACTGCAAGAAACCAGAAGCAGGAATCACCACGAGAGCCAAAAGGCGTCTTGAAGCAGCACATCTGCCAACTACCAA
The DNA here is from genome assembly GCA_028533085.1 of Varecia variegata. Lineage (NCBI taxonomy): Eukaryota > Metazoa > Chordata > Mammalia > Primates > Lemuridae > Varecia > Varecia variegata. The sequence goes on along the minus strand of CM052436.1, from coordinate 37,786,827 downwards.
AAAATTTCCTCAGCATGTGATCAAATTAAAATAGTGACTGTCTTCTGTGTAGACTCCAATGTCTAAAGTACGCTGTTTTCTCCGAGCTCCTTAAACAAGGTCACCTTTTGAGATATACTATTTAAACATTCCTTTGGGGCAGGAATTTCCTGAGCATCTATTTTGCTGTGTGAAAGTGCTATCTGCCCATTGGAGGGGGGCGGTGTCAATTCACAATTTTTTTCAGCTGTGGGATGTAGTTGTGGCACATACTGCTAGCTTCCAAACCAATATCCATTTTTCTCTTCTTTTTTATTAAAAGAATTCACATTTTAGAGGACTCACTAATGCTTACAGATAAAACATATTTCCCAGATTTCCTTACAGATAGGAGTAGCCATGTGACACACAGTTTTGGTTCTTAAAATGTAAGCAGAAGTCATTGTGGGGGCTTCTGGAAAAGTCCTTAAAAGACTCAGCTGGCACATACATCTTTGTTCTTTCTTCTTTTTTTCCTTTCTCCTGCCTGAAATGAAGGTACAAGCACTGGAAGTGTAGCTATAGCCATTATCTTTCAACCATGAAAGAAAGCCTAAAGAATTTTAAAGACCTCACCCCTAACAGCCTCAAGGTGCTGAACCAATGCCAGCAACCATCTACCTTTAGGCTTCTTGTCATAACAGAAAATAAATCAATATTTGGTTAATTACTAATATTTTTGTTTACAATTAAGTGTACCTGATTTTTAAAAACTGGCATAGTAGCTTAAATGAGAAGACAGATGTAACTAATAAACTGTCCATGTTCTATGGTATATCATTCCTTTCATGTACATGGTGTATATGTTGTGTGCACAAACATCTATGGGTATAATGCATTAACTCTCAGTTATGATGGACTGAATATTTATGTCCCCCCAACCAATGTATGTGCCCCCCAACCACCAAATTCATATGTTGGAGCCCTACTGGAGCTGGGGCCTTTGGGAGATAATCAAGGTTAGGTGAGGTCATGAGGGTGGGGCCCTCATGATAGAATTTGTGCCCTTATAAAAGGAGACACCAGCATCTCTCTTTCTCTTTATCCATGCACATGCATGGACAAAGAAGAGGTCATATGTACACAGCAAGATGGCAGCCACCTAGAAACCAAGAGAAGAGGCCTCAAGGTAAAAGTTCCCTTGCAAGTGCCTTGATCTTGGACTTCCCAGCCTCTAGTACTAGGAGAAATAAATTTCTGTTGTTTAAGCCACCCAGTCTACAGTGTTTTGTTATGGCAGCTCTAACTGACTAAGCAGATGATTTCTGTATCACAAAGAGAATCAGTTACACAAATTTTTTGGTTTCTCAGTACAGATAAAAGTTATGTTTATACTATACTATAGTATTAAATGTGCAATAGCATTATGTCTAAAAAAATGTACATACCTTAACTAAAATGTAAATTATTGCTAAAAAATGTTGACACAGAGACACAAAGTGAGCACATCCTGTTGGAAAAAAATGGTATCAATAGACTTGCTCAATGCAGAGTTGCCACAAACCTCGAATTGTAAAAAATGCAGTATATATGAAGTACAGTAAAGCAAAGTGCAATATAAACAGGTAGGGCTATATATCTTTTCCAAACTCAAAATTTTTAGTATGATAACAAGCTCTATCACCTGGAACTCTCTTTCCCTAAAATTATTGTCAAAATTCAGATTTGGCAAACCCTTAATGACAACCTAAGATCTCAAAGCTGGAAATTGTCTTTGAATGTTTTCCAATAAGGGGAAATCAAAGAGTAAAAAAAACACAGAAGACATTAAATGTCCTCAGTGCTTATGACAAGGAGTTCTTATTTATTTATCAAAGGGCTTAAAGGATATCACTATGCCCTAATAGGACTCAATAACAAAAATTATTTGGTTTCTGTATTAGAAATTTTAAGTAAGAGACAGTGGCTTAAAGCCTGGATTTTTGGAATCAGACCTGGGTTTGAAGTTCAGCTTCAATATTTTCATTCTATGAGCTCAAGTTCTTAACCTCTCTGATAAAAATACAATAAGAGGTTAATGGGAGGGCTAGATGAAAACATGTAGTTAAAGATCTTAATGTGCACAACAAATTCAATAGTTGGCACTTGTATTATGTACTATATTTTGAATAATTTGTTTAATTCACAATACATTATAGAAATTCCTACTATACCATCTTCCTCTACCTGCTATTCCAACGTTAGCTTGGATTGGTGAAAAACAATGATCCTTTGGTTGAATTCCCAATAGTAGCCTCATTAAAATAACCTGACAAATGTAATCTTATTCAAAGACAGTTTCTTAATACAAATCGACTCAGGACACCTGAAATTAAACTAACTTCTCCTATTAGACTGATCAAGCTTCAAAGACTAAAGCAATAGATTCTCTTAATCATTATTATGAACACACAAGGAGCATCCAGAACATGATAGAATCCAATTAAGTGAACAAATTCACTCTACTGCTTGTTTAGATGTGTCTAAAAATTAGAGGAGATTGAAAAAGTTGTTATCTCTTATTGGCTTAACAAAAGCCAACCAAAAAACTACCAATTGAAAATGTACTGAAAATTAAGAAGGTAAATTATCCAAATTGAAAAATGGATTAAATTCAAAATCACTTAGATGGATAGAAAGGACCAGCTTCTAGAGACAAAACCTCAGTAACGTTTTGCACGTTGCTTTTGTAGATGGAGATCAGTGACCTACGTCTTCAGTTCAGTAACATAAAGGGAGTGCTCTGGATCTCTGGCAATGTTTATTTGAGGAGTTTTCAAAAGTAATGTTACTTCTGAGCTAGAAACACTGATTAGAAAACTGAACTATGGCCCTATGTTTAAGGCGTTATGATTTTTAATCTCACAGATCAAAAAGCAAACAGATAAAACAATGTGTCATAAATCATGGCCTGTTATATGCAGAAACACAGTGGCTGTCATCAAAGTATAAAAGTCCTATTTGGTGAAACAAAAATGATTTTGCATGTTCTCCTCCTCCCCAGGGTTCCTAGGGAGGTGAGGGTTCTTTTTATTAAACAGGTTCTCACACTTCCAGTTATGACACAGTGATCTGATTGTGTAATAACATCGCTAACACTGAAGTCAGCCTAACTTTGTTTGGGTTTCTAAGGGGTGTGTTTGTTTTTTCATTCTAACCCAGAACTGTGTATGTTTGCCTTAAGTTTTACCACTGAATGTGGAGCACTCATTTTCTTCTTAAATTTGTAGGTTAGGTTTATCATTTAGAATACCTTCAGATTAAACTTTTGAGTATCTTAATTTAGAAAGTGATTGCAATATGGGATTGATTTATAATCACTTACCACAGGAAGGGTAAAGCTTTAGCACAAAGAGGCAAATTTAGAGCCTTAGGTATCAGCAAGATGGTCAAATAGGAGTCTCCAGCACTCATCCCCTCACATAACATCAATTTGAATGAAAACACCTTCACAAAAGCTAAGGAATATCTAGGTGAGAGATTATAGCACCTGGGTAGAACACAGATAATACAAAACACATTGAAGAGGGTAGGAAGGAAGTTTCAGACTACCCAAAGTCATGCCTCCTCCAAGCCCATGCAGTGCAATGCTGAGAGAGATACCCTCTGGTTGGAGGAATAAGAGTAAGGTGAGCACCTGACTTTGTCATGAACCAGCCCTGCCCCAGTGAACCCTAATGCTAGTGGCCCCCATGGACCCAAACTCCAGGCCAGCCCCCATAGTCCCAGGCTCCAGGCCTGCCCCAGCATCAATCCCTCCCTCATGAACCCACACTCTAGGCTTACCTCAACCCCAGGCTGGCCACTGCAGGTCAAGGCTCCATGCCAGCTCCTGCAAAGCCAGAATCCAGGCCCACCCCAGCACCAGGATAAACCCAGTGCCAGGCAGACTCCAATGGATCCAGGTTCCAGGCTTGCCCCTGAAGACCCAGGCTTCAGGGCTACCACAATGTCCAGGCAGCCCCTATAGCCCCAATCTCCAGACTTTCACCTGTGTATCCAGGCTCCAGGACCACCCCAGTGTCAGACCAATGCACTACATGCTTAAGCTTGAACCCTGCCCCAGTGCCAGGTCAGCACTTGTGAACCTAGGCTCTTCAGGCTGGCCCCTAAGGACCCAGGATCCAGCCCACTCATGCAGACCCAAGTTCCAGGCATGCCCAGTGGACCCAGGTTCCAGGACCACCCATACAGACCCAGGTGCCAGGCCACACCTTGTGGACACAGGTGCCAGATCCACTTGCTTAATGAACTAAGCACCAGGCCAACTCACCCAAGGACTCCAGCAGCAAGCTTATCCATGGACCCTGCCAGCTGGCCTGCCCAGAATCTCTGTACAGGCAGAATGGTGAAGCACTTTCCTGTCAAAACCAGTCTGCAAACTCTTAAAATGTTGGCTATGTCTTCAAATGGGCAGACAATCTTGCAGGACATAAGAATCATGAATAATCAGGGAAACATGACACCACCTGCTACAGTTTGGTTTGTTTGTCCCCTCCAAATCTCATGTTAAAATCTGATGCTCAGTGTTGGAGGTGAGACATAATGTGAAGTGTTCATGTCATTGGGGCAGATCCCTCATGAATGACTTAGTGCTGTACTTGCACTAAGTAATGAGTGAGTGCTCACTCAATTAGTTCCCATGAGAGTTAGCTGTTCAAAAGAGCCTGGCACCTCCTTCTTGCTCTCTATTGCTTCATCTTTTGCCTTATGATCTCTGCACACACCAGTCCCCTTCCCCTTCTGCCATGAGTGGAAGCAGACTGAAGCCCTCACCAGAAGATGCTGGTGCCATGCTTCTTGTACAGCCTGAAGAAGCATGAGCCAAATAAACCTCTTTTCTCTGTAAATTACTCATCCTTAAGTATTCCTTTATAGCAACACTAAACAGACTGACACCACCAAGGAAACAAAATAAGGTACCAGTAACCATCCCTAAAGAAATGGAAGTCTATAAACTGACAAAGAATTCAAAATAATTGTCTTAAAGCAGCTCAAGAAGCTACAAGAGAATACAAATAGACAAGTACATAAAATCAGAAAGATAGTATATAAACAAAATGAGAAGTTCAGCAAAGAAATCAAAACTGTAAAAAAGAACAAAACAGAACTGTCATGAATGCAGAGTAAAAGAAACACTCATACACTATTGGTGGGACTTCAACTTAGTACAATCTCTATGGAAAGCAGTATGGATATTCCTCAAAGAACTAAAAGTCCACCTACCATTTGATCCAGCAATCCCACTACTGGGTATTTACCCAAAGGAAAACAAGTCATTTTATCAAAAAGACACCTGCACTCAAATGTCTATTGCAACACAATTCACAATTGCAGAGATGTGGAATCAACCCAAATGCTCATCAGTTCATCAGTGGATTAGCAAAATGTGGCATATGTATGCCATGGAATACTACTCAGCCATGAAGAAGGATGGATTAAGGCCTTTTGCAACAATTTGGATGTAACTTTCAAGAATGGAAAAACAAACACCACATGTACTCACTATTAAATTGGAACTAAGGCTGGGCACAGTGGCTTATGCCTGTAATCCAAGCACTTTGGGAGGCTGAGGCAGGAGGATTACTTGAGCCCAGGAGTTCAAGACCAGCCTGGGAAATATAGTGAGACCCCAACTCTACAAAAAAAAAATTTAAATTGGAACTAACTGATGAGCATACGTGTGCACAGAGGAAAGTAAATCTCAAAAGAAATCATGCAGGGGGCAGGGGAAGGGGAAGATGGACAAAAACCTATCTAATGGGTACGATGAACACTATCTGGGTGATGGCAAAATTTTTAACCCTGACTCAAGCATTACAAAAGCGACCCATGTAACCAAAAACATTTGTACCCCCGTAATACTTTGAAATTTAAAAAAAAAAAATTCTAGAGCTGAAGAATACAATGACTGAACTGAAAAATTCTATAGAGAGCTTCAACTGCAGACCTATTAAAGTAGAAGAAAGAATCAAAAAGCACAAAGACAGGTCATCTGAAATTACTCAAGCAGTATAACAATAAGAAAAAAGAATTTGAGAGAAAAAAAAGCCTATAGGATTTATGGGACACCCCAAAGCAAACCATATATGCACATGGAAATTACAAAAGCAATGGAAAAAGAGAAAGGTACAGAAAGCCTATTCAAAGACTTAATGACAGAAAATTTCCAAAATCTGGAGAAGGAAATGAACATCCAGATCCATGAAGCCCAAAAAAAAATCCAAAATAGATTGAACATAAAGATATCTTCATGAAAACACATTATAATCAAATTCTTAAAATTCAAAGATAGAGATGGTTTTAAGAAGTGGGGCTGTTGGGAAGTGATTAACTCATGAGCACTTCACCTTCATGAATGGGATTAATGCTCTTATAAAATAGGTGGAAGGGAGTGCTCTAGTCCGTTTTATGACCTTCCAACATGTAAGGACACAGCAATAAGTGCCATCTCAGAAGCAGAGCGAGAGCCTTCACCAGGTACTGAATCTGCTGGCAGTTTGATTTTGGAATTCCCATCCTCCAGAATTGTATGAAAATAAATTTCTGTTCTTTATAAATTACTCAGTCTCAGATATTTTATTATAGCAGTACAAACAAAACTAAGACAACTCACTAGCAAGAAAACAAATAACCCAATTAAAAAGTGGACATTTCTCAAAAAAAGACACACAAATGTCCAATAGGTGTGTGAAAAAATGCTCAACATGACTAATCATCAGGGAAATGCAAATCAAAACCACACTGTCGTTTCTGCCTCCACCTTCACATGGCCTTCTCTTATGTGTTTGTGTGTGTCCAAATGTCTCTCTTCTTATGAAGATACTAGTCATATTGGATTTGGAACCCACCCTAATCCACTATGACCTCATCTTAACTTGATTACATCCACAAAGACCATATTTCCAAATAAAGTTCCATTCACAGGTTCTAGGTGGAGATGAATGTTTGGAAGACAACATTTACTCAGTACATCTGAGTTGGCACTGGAAAAATTAGAACTACTCAATTTGCCAGTCTGTATTACTGAGCTCTTTCTTCCAATCAGATGAAATCTGCTCTGCAGAATATAAAATTGCAAAGGCTATGGACAAAGCTAAAAAACCCCAAAGTTTCAGGGTCACTGTGGCAAAGAAAAAAGAAAGGGGTAGTTGGGGTAAAACAATAAAGTCTCAAAATATGAGTGAGAAATTCATGGAAAATAACTCTTTTCAGAGCAGAACAAAAATGATTCATATGAGTTCCCTGGTGGTAAAGATTTTGTCTTGTTTGTTTGTTCATACTTTCATTTATTCAACAAATATTAATTGACTGCCTACTGAATGTCAAGCACTATTCTAAGATGTTGGAATACATCAGTGAACCAAACAGACAGCGCACCTTACCCATGCAGGGCTTGCATTCTAGTTGATCTCTTTATCCTCACACCTGACCTAACATCTGACATAAAATAGGTATCTAGTAAATACCTGGTAGAATAGAATTGAACTGAGTGAGTTACAACTGATCCTAAGAATCAGGCATGGTGTAGAGCAGGTCCTCAGCAAATTTTTAATGAATCAATGGATTGAAATGTTGAATTGCATAGGAGAGGAGCCACTCCATCAGACATTCATAGAATTACTATTAATAACATGTGCCAAGCATGAAAAGTAAAAAGATAAAAAAGACAAATTCCCTGCCTTCAGGGAATCTACTGTGTGGTAGGGGAGCTAAGTAAATGGATTGCTTCAGTTCTGTATGGTAGGTAATTAAAGCACTTCTGGGGTACTGTGTGGCCCATGAAGGAAGGATCCTTCTTAGGATATAACATCTGAGTCAAGGCTTAAAAGATAACTAGCAGTTAGCCAGTCAGTGAAAGGCAAGAAGGAACAGCATAAGCAAAGGAAAACTTGAAAGTAAAGTATAATATGGTTCCTCCTAGTCCCTAGCAGGGGACAAGGGTAATTTTAGGGTGAAAGTAGGAGTAGAGCAGTGTAGCACAGATGTGAGGTTCTGCTATCTTTGGAGGGTCATGCAATGCTAATCATTCACACTTGCTCAGAATTCATCTCCAAGCACAGGTAGCTGAGCCTAGTAGGGTGTTCAGAAGTGGCAGTGAGAGAGCAGAGCTGGAACCCAGTGTGGCCCAGGAAGCCCACACACTCTGGAGCCACAAAGCCAGAGCACTGGGACTATAGCAGTCAGGAGAGGCTGGAATGGAACAAAGCCTCTGAGGACTCCAAATAAAAAGGGAAGTCACAAAGGCTTTGGTGAGTTTAATCCTTAGCATAGTAGAAAAGCATAAACCTTGTTTGTATGTACCATTTGGAGGGAGTGAATTGACTCCTTCTAACCAGCTGAGTAGGATGATGTATGGAAAGTACATGTGGTAAAGAACAAAATCTGTGTAGGTTCTGGAAACACACACCCTCTTCATTCCTAGAGTACATATTTGGAGGAGACCCTCGTTAGGAACTGGAAACAATATCCATTCTGTCTGGTTCTATTCAGATTATAGCCTTTCCAGAATAAGTTAGGCAGCTTCTCTCTCTGTAAGGACAAATGAATGGGTAGGGAGAGCAGTGAGCATCTAGCCTAGTTCAGCAAGGACCATTCATGGATATCTCCTTATTCACCAGATTCATGCCAAAGCAGTTAGCAGAGGGCCTTAAGGGCTATTCTGAAAGGCTTTAACATTGTTCAACATTGATCAGGATCCACAGACCACATGAAAAGTTAATCCTTTAGTGTATGGCATACCTACTAATGTATCTGGCAATGGGGGGCATATTAATAATAAATAAATGAGATCATTTCAAACAGAAACAAGTACCATGAATAAATTAAAATAAGATGGTGTTTTTAGATAGAATGAAAGTAGTTATGCTGCAATAAAAAACAACCCTGAAAACCTCAGTGTCTTAACAAAGTTGGATTTGGTTTGTTCTGTTCTTTACTCACACCCCCAGACACCATGCATTATGGGGGCTCTGATTCATGTTGTTCTCATGCCTGGACAACACCAAGACTAAAGAGACTGTACCATCACATCATTTTTGTCTATGTCCTATTGGTCAAAACTTGTCCCTGAGTCCTGCCTAACGGCCAGAGTGTCAGGAAGTATAATCTTCCCATGTGTCCCAGAGAAGGGGAGAGCCATAGATGAGCATATGAGATGTAGGGGTGGAGGAGGCACAGGGGCTGATGAGGGTGGGCTAGCAAAGGCTTTCTAACCCACCATGTGAAGGGCAGTAGAAAGGGCAGAGGGAATGGCAAATGCAAAAGTTCCTTAGGTCGAAGCAAGTATAGCAGGAAATTAATGAAGTGCCAAGAGCACTGTGAGTGAGGGAGAATGGTGGGCAATGCAGTCAGTGAAGCCAAATGATGAAAAGCCTTTAGGATCATGATAATGGATTTAGCTTTTATCCAAAGTGTGCCCCGAACTCAACTGGACTAGCGTTTTCTCTTTTTAATGAAAGCAAAAGGCTATCCTTATGTTACGTTGAAAATAAAAATCTACATTTTGCTTTTCAGAGTTTTCTGATTCTCAGACTAAACTGAACCTTTACCTTTTTCATATTCACCTTAAGTTCACCTTTTTCTAAACATTTGAAATACCACAGAACATCGTGACAGGGTTTTAGTGTTTCCTGGAACTTCTCACCTCAGTTCTGCATTTTCTCAGGCCTCACTTTAGAGTCTTGATCAGCACCCAGATCTGTGCTCATAGCTGCTGACAGAACACACATTTCCTCAAAAGGCAAGAAACAAGGAAGTTACCATTCTGAGAAAAAAAATATTTCTTTTACCAGAGAAATATCTCTTCTCTATTAGAATCAATGTTTTTAGAATGGACCCAAAAATAGAAAGTGTTTTACTCTCTAATGAAATTGTCTAGATTGATTGATTTTCTAGTTTTTATGGAGTTTACAGAGTAGCTTTCCAAGGGAAGTCTCGAGACCTTTATCTTCCATGCCATTTATGTTTAATAAAAACATCTTTAAGTCCAAAACATTGTTGTCTGGTCTCCAACAAGGATAAAAATTTAATAAAACCAGGCAAATCTATCTCTCTGAGCCTCAGGTTTCTCATGCATAAAATGAGATCATATGATCAATAATGGTAGCAAAGCTAAACATTGAGATAATAGAGCTGCTGCTGAGTGGGCTCAGCCTCCTTCTCACTGCTGGCCATGTTGGCTGCCACATGAAGGCACCAGGCATTTTCTCAGTGGTCTAGTGGAGATGTGAACCTGGCCCAACAGCCTGCATAATGGGAGGTTTTCCATGTTGCTTTGTGAAGGCCACGAATGTGAATAACCAGTCCCTTATATGAAATTTGACTGAGCAGTTCACATGGTTAGAGTACACTGGGAAATAGCAATTATATTTCTTCAGACATCTCTGCTAGGGTGTCCTTAATATCTTCCCAGTAGTAGAGAATAATCATTAACTATACAAACTTTGAAGTCAAGTAATCTGATATCCAGTCATCTTACCCACTCAGTAGCTGTCATTTAACCTCTCTATGTTTCATTTTCCCTTGTTTGAAAATGGAGATAGTTGAGATTGTTTCATCAGGTTATTGCGAAGGCTGTGACATATTTCTTGCAAATCTGTCAGCACAGTATGTGATCTATGATAAGTCTCAGTAAACATTAACTTCATCATCATCATCATCAACCTTGAAGAGTGAAGAGTCACTACTTAAAAATCTCTGCACATGACATGGCAATGTAAACTATTTAGTTTCTAGCTGTCAGGCTTAAAGATTTATGAACTATTCCAAAGAGTAGATTCAACTGTGGGGGGCCAAGATGGTAGACAAGAAGCAGCCTGCACAAGTCACTCTCAAAGGGAGGACGAAAGTGGCAAGTGGATATTCACCTTCAGATATGTCATCTAAGAGAGAGCATTGGTAATCAACAGAGAGGTGATGGGAGGCTCCCAAAGTGAAGGAGAGGGAATTGGAGCAACCTGCTCATCAGGATCAGATGTACACGAGGAGGGTGCCTACATGTGGGGAAGGGACAGAAGAGAGAATCCCAGGGCTCCACACTTCCCCCATGGACATTGCAATTCAAGTAGTGGGAGGGCCCCTCTAACACAGCAGGCCATCAGACTGACACAGGGAGCTGACTAGAGACCGTGCAGTGGCATTGCTTCAGAGAGAAGGCACAGCAGGGTCCCTCTGGTTTATGAACCCTGGGCACTGTAGCTGGTGCCATTTTGAGCTCCCAGCCCCAGAGCGCTCAGTCTACCCAAGGGTCAGATCTGTTGCTGCCATCTCCTTGTTGCCCCTGCTTGGCCAAGGAGGAAACAGAGAGGCCAGGCACTCCTGCATGTCCTGTGGGCAGGTGCCACACACCCCACCTCTGCTGGAGTACCTGGGTGGGACATTACTGAAGCTGCCATGGGCCAACAAACACCACCACTAGTGCACCTGGACAGGATGAGTGCTCACGCTGCAGCACATCAACCACCTGTGACAACCACAGGGGAATGGGGAGATGCAGGAGAGCAGCATGTTAAAGACCAACAGTACATCTGCCCCTCTCCTGGGTGGTCAATCTTCTGGAGTAGGACTCAAGCATGCCATTCAGGGACCACGCTCTCTTTACTGAGCAACAGAGTTCCCAGGAAAGGAAAGCAGGTGCACTGCAAAGCTATCTGTCTTGAATTGACAGAAGAGGTTTCAGATGAGAAGAAACCATCATATGAATTCTGGCAACATGTTTTGACACCCCCAAAGGATCACAATAGTTCTCCAGCAACAGACTCCAACCAAAAGGAAACTGTTGAAACATCAGATATGGAATTCAGAATATGGGTAGCAAGTAAGCTCAGTGGGATTAATGAGAACCAACACAAAGAAAGCAAAAATATAATTCAGGACATGAATGAAAAATTCACTAAAGAGATAGATAACATAAGAAAAGATATAACAGAACTTATAGAAATAAAAGAGTTATTTAGGGAATTTCAAAATATAGTGGAAAGTTTTTTCAATAGACTAGACCAAGCAGAAGAGAAAATTTTAGAGGTTAAAGACAAAGCTTTCAAATTAACCCAGACAGTCAAAAATATAGAAAAAAGAATCATGAAGAATGAGAAATCTCTCTGAGATATAGGAGACTATGTAAAGCAAAATAATGTAAGAATCATAAGTATCCCTGAGAGAGAAGAAGAAAAATCAAAAAGCTTGGAAAACCTATTTGAGGGAATATTTGAGGAAAGCTTCCAGCTATTGCTAGAGATGTAGACATCGAGATAGAAGAAGGTAATCAAACACCTGGAAGATTCACGGCAAACAGGACATCACCAAGGGACATAGTCATCAGTCTGGTCAAAGTCAAACTGAAGGAGAAAATCCTACAAACTGCAAGATGAAAGCAACAAGTAATTTACAAAAGAAAATGCATCAGACTAGGCAGACCTCTCAGCAGAAGCCTTGTGAGCCAGAAGAGAGTGAGGTCCCATTTTCAGTCTTCTCAAATCGAATACCTATGAGCCAAGAATTTTGTATCCTTCAAAACTAAGTTTCATAAATGAAAGAGAAATAAAGTCTTTCTCAGATAACCAAACACTAAAGGAATTTGTCACCCCTAGACCTGCCCTACAGGAAATGCTTGAAAGTGCTCTATACACAGAAAGGAACAATTGATACCCACCAGTGTAAACACACACAAAAGGTTAAAAGTCATAGCTCTTATAAAACAAGAAGGAAGAAAAGAAAGCAACTTGGTAACAATGAACATGATGAACAGAACAGTATCTCACATATCAATACTAGCATTGAATGTAAAGTCTTAATGGTTCCCTTAACAGATACAGATTGGCTGAATGAATTAAAAAAAAGCACAACTCAAATATCTGCTGTCTCCAAGAAATCCATTTAACCCTCGAAAATTCTCATAGACTCAAGGTAAAGGTATGGAAAAGAATATTTCAAACAAATGGAAACCAAAAACAAGCAGGAGTAGCTATTCTCATATTAGATAAATAGACTTCAAATCAACGATTAAAAAAAATGACAAAGACAGTCATTATATAATGATAAAGGAGGCAATTCAACAAGAAGCTACAACAATCCTAAATATATATTCACCTAACACAGGAGGTCCCAGATTCATAAAACAAGTTCTACTACATCTAGGGACAGAAATAAGCCTCAATGTCCTGAGAGCCGGGGACTTCAACACTCCATTGTCAGAACTGGACACATCATCAAGGCAGAAAATCAACAAAGAAACACTGGACTTAAACAGGACTCTAGAACAAATGCAACCAACAGATTTATAAAACATTATACCCCAAAACTATACAATATACATTCTTCTTACAGCACATGGGATATTTTCCAAGATAGATCATATGTTAGGCCACAAAACAAGTCTTAGCAAATTCAGAAAAATCGAAATCATACCATGTATCTTCTCGGACCACAGTGAAATAAAACTAGAAATCAATTATAGGGGAACTTTCAAAACTACACAAATACATGGAAATTAAACAACCTACTGCTGAACAATTCTTGGTTTAATGAGGAAATTAGTAAGAAAGTCAAAAGATTTTTCAAATTAAACCACAAAGATGACACAAGCTTCCAAAATCTCTGGGATAGAACAAAAGCAGTGATAACAGAGAATTTTGTAATCTTAAATGCCTACATCAAAATGATGGAAAGATCACAAATTAACAACTTACTGCCATGCTTTCATATTCTGGCACTAGCCAGTCATTAACAAACAACTTCCTGATGAGGTGGAGGCTGGGGGAAAACTCCCAAGCACTCCGGGCTCCCAGTGCCTGTACAAAGTAGAATAACCCCAAGGCAATCCTCTGAAGAGAGTGGCAGGTGTGGGTGTTAGAAGCAATAGCTCACAGAAGCTGGGGGAGGGTGTACAGAATCAGCAAAAAGCATCAAAAGGGATCTAGGCAGAGTATTACTGGAATCAATATAGGAAATTTTTTCCTAACTTCATTTCAATCATATGTTTGAACTACGCATAGATATTGTAAGAAGAAGATACTTTCAGGAGCACCCCATTGCTACAGGGTGAAATCCAAATGTATTGAGGTCATAGACAAGGTTCACTACAATCAACCTTATCTGGGGGGATATGTAGTCACCAACATGAGTGACCCCTTCGCAGACACCAACATTCTACCCATCTGCCACTAGAGACACCCCTTGCACACACACCTCACTACCAGCTCTTCTTCAAACACTGCCATGGGACTAGACTGCCCAGGCTTGAGAGCCTCTGCCCCCCACCCACATTTTCTCCCCCTTTGCTTTCTTGGGGCCCAGAGGAAGTAAAGATTCAAAGACATTTAGGTCTCAAAGGACCAGGATCACAAGGCCTCTGGATTTGACTTGAACTCTGCAATCAGGTTCAAGGTTCAGTGTTTGAATATCTTAGAGGGAGTTGAGATTTGAAGCTATAGTCATACTTCAGCCAGTTCTATAGATAAAATAAAATTTAGAAAGCAGCCAGAGAACCCAACTACAATTTAGAAAGTTGCTTCTATGAGAACTTTTCAAGCACTTTATTTCAAAAATATTTTTAAGAAATGCCTCATTTAAATATATATGTAAATTTGTATATACTATATGTAAATTTGTGTATATAAATACATATATATGAGTATATATAAAATGAATCATTTTTTAAAGCACTTTGACCTCATATTTAAATAGCCTCAAAAGCGTGACATGGTGGCACATGCCTGTGTCACAGGTACTCAGGAGGCTGAGGCAGAAGGATTGCTTGAGCCCAGAAGTTTGAGGCTGCAAAGCAATATGCTGGCACATGTGAATAGCCACTGCACTCCAGTCTGGGCAACACAGTGAAACTCTGTCTCTAAAAAATAAATAAATAACCTCAAACCATTTGAATATAATTTGACCCTATATAATTCAAAAGACAGAAAGGAACTTTGTGTAAAACAGTGTTCAATGAGGCACTCTTTATAAGAGCAAAAAAAAAGGGAAAAAAAGAAAGAAAACAACAGAAATAAGCCTGCGGGGAATAGTGCAAACTATGAAACTTATTTAATTAAATATGATATGACATTAATGCTGCTTATAGAATTTTTAACTGCATTGGGAAATGATGCAATAATATGTGGAAAAGTATCAGATAAAATTTGTTAAGTGCATTTTCACTATGTAGTCAGCCTTGGTATACATGGGGGATTGGTTTCTGGACACCACTCCCACCCCTACACTCCCAACCCCGCTTATACAGAAATCCTCCATACTCAAGTCCCCACAGTCGGTCCTGCAGAACCTATGTATATGGAAAATCGACCCTCCCTATTTGCTGGTTTCACATTTCCCAAGAATACTGTATTTTTGATCTGTGTTCAGTTGAAAAAAATCTGCGTGTAAGTGGACCTGTGCAGTTCAAGCTGGTGTTAAGGGTCAACTGTATTCGATTAAAATAATAAGCATAAATTGGAGCCCACCTATACGTCCTTCCTTGAGGTAGAGTTCCCTAGAGTTACCCTGGACTCTAAACACACCCTGATTTATAACTCAGCCATCTGATTTTTCTATCCTATTTCCTGGAACATACCCCAGTGCCATATCTGCTCTTCCATCAATTCAAATACAGATATATAATAGGTGACAAATTTATGTGCCAAGCATGGTTCTGGGAGCTGGGGACACAAAAATGAGTAATATTTCATGCCTAACCATCATGGAATTTACAATCCAAGCAAGGAGCCACACACAGCAACAAAACAACCTGGTAAATACAATGAGGAGGCTGTATAATTTAAGAGGCGTTAGCAAGGTGCCTGGAAAGCTCAGCTCAGTTATACATTTGATTATTTTTGGCAGAGCCTTGCTTGAGTAAACTATTCAGAAAATATTTGTTGATTGTTTAATTGATTGAAATTCAGATAAACTAAATTAATGCATTGATTTAAGCAAATGATTCACCTAGAATCTTTAGAATATCTGGTCATATTATCAACTTAATGGATAGCAACTGACTTGAAAAACAGCTGGCAGGGAAAATATCAGTGCATCCTGAGGGACAGGAATATTTTTAAACCTAAACTCTTTTCTCCCTTCAAATCAGAGGTTCTCAAAATTTTATGTGCATAAAAATCATCTGAAAGATTTACTAAAAATGAAAATCCAGTAGGTCTGGGCTAAGTCCCAAGAATAAGCACCTGAGTTTATTCAGATGCAGTAATATAAAACCTACACCTTAAAAATATGTAACTTTAAATAATTTAGTAAACATATTTTGGGCAGATAATATTCTACAAGAATAGCTTTAAAAATAGCCCCCTAACTAAGGAAAACACTTTTATAAAATGCTCAAAGTAGAAAAAAGTTAAATATATATTCTGTTTAACAGATATTAATTAAAGAATATTCTATGTGCTATTTACCTCTGTCAATGTTACAAACTCTGTTTACTTCTGTCACTTGTTAAGATGAAAGACAATATTGTGAAATTGGATTTTTACCATCTGAGGTCTAGCTCTAAACTAAACTGAACATGGCATTTTTAGACCTGGCATGAATCAAATTTCCTGTTTGTGACAGGCACACCTAAAGTTTTACTGACTGATGAGTCAGACTCCTGAAAGCAGAAAGCTACAGAAACAATGAAATTTGTAATTAACATTTGGGAACATGTCATCTGCCTTCTAACTGCCTCTAATCCACAAGTTAAGATTTGCACGTGAAAATTGCAGCATTTTTAAAAATCTACCAAAGTAAAGAGAAGAAAAAATGCTTAAGACAAAACAAAAATTTCAAGTTGAAAATGGGCTCCAGTATGCAACAGCAAATGTGTTGTTTGTCATAAAATCTTGGTATTTTGCACAGGGTTTGTAAACTCATGTAATTGCTTCAGTGATAACAATGAAACGGAAGCATAATACACTAGAGAAAAACTAAAAAGGTCTGATTTCTAGTCCCAGCTCCACCACAAGGTAAGTGGAACCACAGATAAGTCAGTTAACCCCTCTGAATTTCAGTTTCTACATTTGTAAAATTCAGGGTGTGAACACTAGAAGGTCTCTAGTGTCCTTTTTTTTTTGAGACAGAGTCCCGCTCTGTTGCCCGGGCTAGAGTGCCGTGGCGTCAAGCTCACAGCAACCTCAAACTCCTGGGCTTAAACAACCCTTCTGCCTCAGCCTCCCAAGTAGCTGGGACTACAGGTATATGCCACCATGCCCGGCTAATTTTTTTCTATATATATTACTTTAGCTGTCCAGATCATTTCTTTCTATTTTTAGTAGAGACGGGGGTCTCGCTCTTGCTCAGGCTGGTCTCCAACTCCTGACCTCGAGCGATCCTCCCGCCTCGGCCTCCCAGAGTGGTAGGATTACAGGCGTGAGCCACCTCACCCGGCCTCTAGTGCCCTTTATAGTTATATAATTCTACAAAGCAGGGAAATAAATAAGAACAAAATAAATTTAAAACTCACAGAAGACTATATGTTGACATTGACATCATAAATGGCTATGATGGATTGGGAATACCATATTGTCATTGCCTAGTAGAGTCTGTGACTCCTAATGGACGCTCAATTAACATTAGGTAGATAAATGGATGAATGAACCAGTTAAATTATACAGAATAAGAAATACAGTTTAGTAGTTTAATTTATTTATACTTCTATAAAAATTTAGCACATCAAATCTTGGTCAGCCAATCAATGAATACTCATTTTGGCCCCTTGTGAAGAGAGGCTATAATAGAATCATGGTTCTGGTTGAGGACATGAATGTCCACACACAAAAAATGACATGAACTAGGTACCAAATCAGGTATTGACTGGTAACCTGATTACCAACCTCAGTATAATGGGAAGCAGACAGCAAGATCTGATTAAGGCTTCCTGAGGAAGTGTGTTGACATCTTAAACCAGGTAAAGTTGATGGGTTGGCAGATGAGGGTTTGTGAAAAGGCTTAAAAGCAGAAAAGGGAAAGTCATTTTAGTGACAGAACAAGCAGATTTACTCTAATGGAAACAAGACCCAAAAAGAAATCAAGCTAATGGATGGCCAAAGATTTGGGTGGAGGAATTTTAACACTTGACATTTTGTCATCATTTTTTCATTAGGAATAGGAAGGGTAGAAAAAATGTTCTAGAACTGCACTGCCCAAAATGAAAGCTACTAGACCTATGGCTATTGAGCACCTGAAATGGGTCTCATCCAAACTGAAATATGCCGTAGCTGTAAAATACACACCAGATTTCAAAGACTTGGCACCCAAAAAAGGGGGGAGGGAGAACATAAAACATCTTAGGAATAGATTTTTATTGATTTATTGACTTTAAGAAATTACATGTTGAATAATATTTGGGATATAATTAGTTAAATGAAATGTATTATTTAAATTATTTACACCTTTTTGTATATTTTAAGGTAGCTACTAAAAATTTTAAATTATATATGTGTTCACATTATGTTTCAATGGGATAACATTGCTCTAGAGAGATTATCCAATTAGGAGTCATCAGTAGTGTATTGCTGTGCTAAGAAAAGAAAATCCAGGAGATCAGCTGAAAGGTGAGGTTGTAGGTAAAATTTAAAAAAATACATAAATAGGAATAGAGGAATGAATCAATAAGATACAGTACCTGAACACCCTCCCAGAGGTCTTAGATCCAACTGACCCAAATTGCTGACAACAACACAGTGTGCACCTATCTGCACAAGCCAAAAGGCAGTGTACATCTCCCTCTCTACATTGAGCAGCAGAGTTCCCAGCAGAGGAAAACAGATGAACAATAAAGCTCATCTGTTTTGAGCTGAGGAAAGAGGTTCCACATGAAAAGGAACCAGCATAAGAACTCCGGCAATACGAAAAACAGGTTGTTTCAACAAGCCCAAAGGATCACACAAGCTCTCCAGCAAAGGACTCCAACCAAAAGGAAATTTTTGAAATGTCAGATATGGAATCCAAAATATGGATTGCATAGAATTATTTTTCTAGATCTGCAAAAAATGATGTTGGTATTTTAATAGGGATTGCAGTGAATCTGTAATGGGTAGTATAGGCATTTTAACAATGTTGATTCTGCCAGTTCATGAGTATGGTATGGTTTTCCACCTGTTTGCAACCTCTGCTATTTCCTTCTTCAGTGCACTTCGTATGAAACCAGAGAAGACCCTGTATAGCAAAAGCAATCTTAAGCAAAAAGAACAAATTGGGAGGCATCAATTTACCAGACTTCAAGCTATACTACAAGGCTATAGTTACCAATGAAACAGAACTGAGAACCCAGATATAAAACCAGCCTCATATAGCCATCTAATCTTAGACAAAGCAGACAAAGACATACACTGGGGAAAAGAATACTTATTCAATAAATGGTACTGGGAAAATTGGATAGCCATATGTAGAAGACTAAAACAGGATCCACATCTCTCACCTCTCACAAAAATTAACTCATGGTGGATAACAGACTTAAACCTAAGGCATGAAACCTTAAGAATTCTAGAAGAAAATGTTGGAAAAACTCTTACAGACATTGGCCTAGGGAAAGAATTTATTAAGAAGACCCCAAAGGCAATCACAGCAACAACAAAAACAAATAAATGGGACCTGGTCAAATTAAAAAGCTTCTTCACAGCCAAGGAAACTATCATGAGAGCAAACAGACAACCTACAGAATGGGAGAAAATATTTGCATACTATGCATCCAATAAAGGGCGGATAACTGGAATCTATATAGAACTCAGGAAAATCAGCAAGAAAAAAATCAAACAACCCCATTAAAAGAGTGGGCAAAGGACATGAACAGAAACTTTTCAAAAGAAGATAGACTAATGGCCAACAAACATATGAAAAAATGTTCAACATCTCTAATCATCAGGGAAATGCAAATCAAAACCACAGTGAGATATCACTTAACTCCAGTGAGAATGGCCTTTATCAAAAAGTCCAAAACAATAAATGTTGGCATGCATGCGGAGAGAAAGGAACACTCATACACTGTTGGTGGGAATGCAGATTAGCACAACCTCTATGGAAAACAGTATGGAGATATCTCAAAGAGCTAAAAGTAGATTTACCATTTGATCCAGCAATCCCATTACTGGGTGTCTACTCAAAGGAAAAGAAGTCATTATATCAAGAAGACTCATGCACTCACATGGGTTATCACAGCATAATTCAGAATTGCAAAGATAAGGAATCAATCTAAATGCCCATCAACTGATGAGTGGCTAAAGAAAATGTAGTATACACACACACACACACACACACACACACCATGGAATACTATGCAGCCATGAAACAGAATGAAATAATGCCCTTTGCAGCAACTTGGATGGAACTGGAGGCCATTATTCTAAGTGAAGTATCTCAGAAATGGAAAAACAAATACCATATGTACTCACTTATAAGTGGGAGCTAAATGATGGGTATACAAGTCACACAGAGTAGTATAATGGACATTGGAGACTTAGAATGGGGGAGAGTGGTGTGTTGTACCAAAAAGTGGAAGTAACTTTCCACAGTGTTAGAAAATTTTCTTTCTACCTTCTCAAATGTAAATGTGTCTATGAGGAAATTTTAAATAGAGAAGAAAAAGGAATTAGGAAGACATCTTCTACCAAAGTTTTAATGTTGCTTTACAGTATACAACTTAGAAGTATGGTCTGGAAACCTCAATTTTACAGAGGCCCTTTAAATATGCAACTTTTTAGACTTCAACCTGTTCTAGAAATATGTAAAATTCATCAGCTCCCTAAAATTCTTCCCTGAAAAAAACATATATTTAAAGGAAAAAATGCCTTTAACGTGAGTTGTATAACATGCTGTACTTCCATTGTCTTTTCCTTGAGATTCTCACAATTATTACCAACATTTGTAGTATATTTGACCTCCTAGTGTCCAATAGATGTTCCCCCCACACACTGGCAAATAGCAGTCCGCTTTGGATTCCCACCACATGGCTCTTCCCATCAAGCACCTTAATTCATCCTTCACAGAGTGAAATGGGGTGGAATTGGGGCCATGCTAAGTTATCAATAGATAGTCTTCAATCTCTTCAAATCCCAGTTAGGTAGATATGACTCTGCCTGTATGCCACAATAAACCAATTTTCTCATGCAATTCTTATCATATCTACCATTTATTTTATTGATTCAAATACAGTTGATCTTTCCACTACATTCAAATCTCCTTGAGCTATACCACTACAAAGAATCACAACATAAATGATTCTCTGAGTAATAAAGAAATTTAAAAAAAATCTCTGCAGCATGTTGTGACTACTGGAGTATCCAAATTTTCAACGATCAGCAGTTTCAGAGTATTCCATTGAACATAAGCTCTGCCCACCTCAGTCTCTTTCAGCAGGAGTCACCAATGCCATCTACTTTGGGGTTCCGCAGTGCCCAGTGCCTGAGACATGCCTAACAAGGACAGGTCACTTAGCAGCCCTGATCCTTCAACTTAAAAGGCCTGGAACTAGTTGTATTGCCTTAAACCTGATGTTATAGAATGAATGTGTATGTCCCCCAAAACTCAGATATTGAAGCTGTAACCCCCAATGTGATGGTATTAGTGAAACACAGCAGTCATTGACTTGTTGGCAACCTTAAAAAATAAAGTTTTTGACATGTGCATTCTTTTTATAAAATTGAAAGTGTATCATTATCAAAGTTTATTAATTTGTATAGTTCTTTTTAATGAAAATTTTTTAAAATGTATGACATACTTGCCTGACTTCTTTATGAAATATCTTGAAGAAATTTTCAGTTTTTTTTGATGATTCAGAATTCCCTCTGTGACTATCACATATTGTGATACAGTCATGTTCTCTGTGATTCTTAATGCATGAGATTTGTGTATCTCCACACTAAATAACCCCATACTGTTATTTTTAAAATTATATCATCTACATTGAACAATTTATCTTCTCCATGGCCAGTGGTCATTTTTACCACTTGTTTTTAGTATATTTGTCTCTAGTAATACCCTTCCAGTTTGCTACTTTTAAACTACTACAGATTGTAAAAGCAATAATGCTCATTTGTGTGATGTGTAAGTAAAATAAGAGGTAATGGGCTCAGAAAGCATCCCAGGAACTCGCATTCATAAAGAATATAGGACTTAATAGAAGGACTTTACAAAATGTATTTGGATTACTCAAAAACTCTTTCTTCCTTTCTGGTTCTCTTCTATGTTCCTGACAGTTATGAGACAAAAGGCCTCTGCTTCGATTGAAGAAAAAGAGTAGCAAGGCATTGGTTGACCTGGTGGGGGCAGAACTGCAAATGAAGCAGGAAAACTTTTCCCCACCACCATTTACTGAGTTTAACAGCTAAGGCTAAGGCAGTACACAGGGTGTTTCTCCAAGCACTGTGATGGCAACCAATGTCCCTGGTGCCTGATCCAGAGCAGATGCCAATGCAGTCCTTTCTGATAGAGAAGCTCAGGATCCACTCCATTCTTTAACCAGAAGGTTGGAAATTACCAGAATATCATTTGGGTGAAGTGAAAATGAAGCAAAGTTTATCACTTGACTTACCTGAATCAGGACAGAGACTATTTAGTAAACATTTATGTAGCATTTCCTATGTGCCAGGCCCTCTTCCGAGCACATTATACATATTAAGTCATTGAGTGTAAGTAACAAAACTAGAAATGAAATTCAAGAGCTTGGATATACAATCAAATGTTTACAATATCACAGAACTATATATTCTGAACCAAAATAAACCTCAGAGATCATCCGTTCAGTCCCCGGCTGGCAAAAGCATTTTATGCATGGGGCCACTAGAGCCAGAAGAGATAATATGACTTCCTCAGGACCCTCTGAGATAAAGTGGGAGCAAGAACTCTGTTTTTTGGCCTCTTTATAAAGCTGTCCTCCCTCTGCATCCAACCAAATCTTACGGATTCATAGTTGAAAGAAACATGTAAGACCATCCATGCTAGTGGTTCTCTGGGGATATACATGTTTATATAAATGATACACCTATCAATAAGAGGCACTCACTACTCCCTTATTCCACTTCTCTTTCTCTCTTTCTCCTGCTACATAGGAACTCACTGAAATTGCTCATCTGGACCACACTCTACTACCCTCCCTACTATTTCCTCCAAGGAGGAAGAAACAAGGCCTTCCCATTACCAGCCTGCAGTAATACCAGGCTGGCTCTCATTCTTTGTCCACAATAATAGAAGCTATCAACAGCTTTAGAGAGACACTGTGAACCAGAGCCAAAAGGCTGAGGAAGACAACTCACCTAGGAGGATGCATCTCTGGAGTCCTCAGTGAAGGCTGGGGCGGTGGGTGGGAGAAATTTCTCTGATCCAGGGCCACTCTGGGAAAAGCCCTCATGCTGCCTCCAACAAGTCTCTAGGAATTCCTCATCTCTGCCAGCCCTGCACTCTCTACCCTGAAGCCATGGCCAGTGAATGAGGATGGATCATCCTATCATTTATCAAGTTCAGATGGACATTGATTACTAATTAGTAATGGCCTCAGCTGATACATTTGATTTTTCCTGTTCATTGTTAATAATAACCACACAATTGAAAAGGGAAGTACACAGGTGATAAAATAAAACAAACTCCCTTTCTTGGTTATTAAATGGGTTTTACAGGCTTCATTTATATTTATAGCCTAATTAGCTATTTAAAATATTGACAGGCACAAATTGCATTAAAGATTCACTAGAAAGGAATTTCATTAACCACATGTCATGCTTATTAAAACTGTTTTGGCTCCTGAATTTTTAAAAAATAAGATAAAACCAAATCTCATGACCTTGCTAAAGATGAGAAACATATAAAACTTTCTCTTCCAAAGCTTAGTGGACCCCAGTAACCAGGAATGACAGCCTTCTTCACTGGAAATGCATAAGTGTGGGGAAAAATCCCCTGTGTCAATCAAGATTCAGCCAGAAAATCAGAAATCATACTAAGTATTTTAACCAGGAATGGATTTGATATAAGGAACTACGTGCTTATAAAACTGCTGGAAAAGAAAAAGCTTGTGCCCTGGGTTTGGGGAGAAAGACAGAAAGCAAGTGCAGGATGACTTTGTGTGGTATTTTCCAAAGTATTGCTACATTTTGACCTTTGGCCCAACTGAACAGAGGAAATGTCCCTCACATAAGTCCCAATCTCCAAGAAACTAGCTGAGACTGCAGAGCACTGCAAACCCATGGATCAAATGACATTGGCTCTCAGAATCCAACATGGTCCCTGCCCTCATCCTGAGTTCATGGCCCTAAGCATATTCTAAATAAAGGTTTTGAAAAACCTGTTAGAAAGACTGGAGGTGCAAAACTCAGGAAGAGCTGCCACATGTTTCAGGTTTGTGTCCACAAAGGGAAAGAAAGCTGCTACCACCCACAATCAGGATCCTGCAAGTAGCTCTTGCCAACTTCTCAGCTTCTCGGAGCTCCAGAGTGGGTGAGATGGCAATCACTCACACCTGGGAAACCTCCTTAATCACCCACCACCATTCCCAGGTGTTAGTCCACGTGGTGTTGCTATAAAGGAATACCTGAGGCTGGGTAATTTATAAAGAAAGAAGTGTATTTGGCTCATGATTTTGATGACTAGAAATTTCCAGATTAGGTGCACCTGGTGAGGGGCAGGCTGCTTCCACTCATGGCAGAAGGCGAAGAGTAGCCAGTGAGTGCAGCGATCACAAGGCAAGGTCGGGGAGGTGCCAGGCTCTTTTTAACGACCAGCTCTCACTCATCCCCAAGGGCGGGGGTTAATCTATTCATGAAGGATCTGCCCCATGACCCAAACACATCCCATGAGGTCCCAAAATGTTGGGGTCAAAATTCAACATGGCATTTGGAAAGAACAAACATCCAAACCATAGTATCAGGGGACAAAACATAAGTCTGCCGCTCTTCCGCTTTTACAGTCCCCTGTGAGAGCATCTCTTTGGCAAAGCCCTGTCAATTTGGAACCCTGCTAAGCAAGGGAGTCCAAGAAACATAGTTCCCAAGCTTCTGGCTCTGGCAATGCAAGGGAGAGCTTACAAGGAGTGTAAGGGTGCAAGTTCCAGCAGACAATTTCTTGGGGATTGGGACTTACGTAAAGAATGTTTCACCAATATACTTAACCAGAACGGTTGTACCCCCATAATAAGCTAAAATATAAAAAAAAAAATAAAAAATAAAAAATAAAAAATAAATTTTGCAAAGGGAATATCTAGTTTACTTAATATAAAGTTTTCAGGATTTCGTGTAAAATATCATTTATATAGGAATAGATAATATCCCAATTATCAAGCATTCCTCTCTTACTTATTATAGATGATCCTTAGAGGCTTGACAGAACTTTGTTAACCTAGTTTGTGTTATTCAATTTGCTTACAGTTAATAAAGTCTCTTGTTTTTAAAAGTAAAAAAAAAAAAGAATGTTTCACCTGTTCAGTTGAGCTAAAGGTCAAAACGTAGCAATACTTTGGAAAATACCACACAAAGTCATGCTGCATGTGCTTTCTGTCTTTCCCCCTAAACCCAGGGCACAAGCTTTTTCTTTTCCAACAGTTTTATAAGCACGTAGTTCCTTATATCAAATCCATTCCTGGTTAAAATACTTAATATGATTTCTGATTTTCTGGCTGAATCTTGATTGACACAGGGGATTTTTCTCCACACTTAGCATTTCCAGTGAAGGCAGCTTTCATTCCTGGTTACTGGGATCCACTAAGCTTTAGAAAAGAAATTTTTATGTTTGCCATCTTTAGCAAGGCCATGAGATTTGATTTTATCTTATTTTTTTAAAGTTAATTCAGGAGAAAAAACAGTTTTAATAAAAAATGACACGTGGTTAATGAAATTCCTTTCTAGTGAATTTTTAATGCAATTCAAGAATTACTTTAGTAAGTAAATGAACTTCCAAACCCCATTTTCATCACAAAAGAACCCAGGAAAATGCCTCTTTTGTCACTGAGATGACTCAAAAATGAAAAGTTGCCTTTCAACCATGCATAAATCATGTCCCTTGGTCTTCTGTAACCCTAGAAGGTGAAGTAATCCCTACTGACAAATTACAAAGAACATATTCAAAGCCAGTAGTTAACAATGTTACATAGTTCCCACCACTAAGACTCACTGTGGAGGAAATTTTATGTAAAATGTTAATTGAGCATTTCCTTCAAGAACAAAAATTCCCCTGAAAGGAATACCAACAAAGAGGATTCCCTCCTTGTAATGTTAGATTCATTCTCCCCAAAGTTCTTAAGTGATATATAGTTTTGTTTTCTGCACAGATTATCAAATAATTTAGATCAAATAAAATGACAAATGAATTCTTAACATTCCCAAAGATAACACTTTGGAAAAGTATCACATTGTATTTCAGCTTAAAGAATATGTTAGTCCCTCTCTCTCTGGTTTTACATGCTGAATTTCTTACTCTTTCAGTTTCAGTTAAAAGTGACCTTTTGGTTGGGGATTTTCCATGTACGATTCTTTTTCTGGAGCAAGAGCCAACATTTTTTATTTACACCAAATTATGAAAGGGCTTCCTTTCCTCTAAAGGAATTAAAAAAAAAATTCCACGTGCCTTGCCTGCAAATATTTCTTATATTTACTCTCCTAACAAGAGAAAGCGTAAAATAAAGATCTGTCCAGTTGTAAAGTGCCATCTTTTAATATCTTATTAATTATATCCTTCATATGACTCTTTTAAGAACCTTTGAAAAAATGCAATAATAAATGTATCCCTTGTACATTTTCTCCCTAATGGAATAATGGATCTGCCTCCATGCCACATTAGTGACTACAAATGTATTTTACCAGGCAATATGTCATGCATAGGAAATCTTGCAGAAAATCCTAAAGTGGGCGTTATTTAGAAGGAAGAGTTGTTGAAGGGTTGAGGTAGGAATGAGAGGTTCAGAGCCTACCCCTCAACGGAGTTCTGGGGACCATAATCTAGAATCATTTATACCACACAGCTCACATTCTTCCCTATCATCTTCGACGTCAGGTTTAGGATGATAAATGGATGACTTACCCTTTAAGCTGTTTGCAGCCATCACAGTTAATGGCAAAAGAATTTTCCAGAAAGACACTTCAAGAGCAAAGAGCAGCCTGGCTGCCCTGGGAGAATGGGCCGTGAGACTGAGCAGACAACAGTTCTCTCACACTCCTGGTCACATATCCTCTGAGGATTCCAGCCCAGAGCTGCTCAGGCCCAATCACTTCTGCACTCCTCTGACCAACAGGTGAGAAGGGGCAGCTATGGCCTGATGGCTGCGTAATGCTGCTGGCTTGCTCAGCCCACCTGGGCCAGGGCATTGGCAGGACTGGCCTTGCTGCCCACTGTGCTTACTGACCACTGGGAATCAGGCCCTCAGGATATCTGGCTAAGTATGAATGAAACGATAGACTATCTTTTCATCACTGTTTATAAGCTATTACATTGTATCGTATAGTTCTTAGTATGTGCTCACTTCATAGAAGAGTGGTCTAGAACCAAACTGTTCTGCCACTTACCAGCTGTGCAACCTCATGTAAGTGAATTAACCTCTCTCAGCATATTTCTTCACCTGCAAACTGAGGATGATAACAGTAGTATATACTTCACATATATATTGAGGGGCTTAAATGAAATAATGTGTAAAATGTTTAGCACAGAGACTATCACATGGGAAGCCCTCACTAAATAATAACTATTAGTATTTCTATCATATACAAGCTGTTTTTTTTCATTTCTATTATTTATTTCTTAAAAAGTTATTGCATTAGTGTGTGTGTGTGTGTGTGTGTGTGTGTGTGTATGCTTACACATACAACCAGTTATAAGAAATACTGTATAAGCCATTTCTCTGATGGGAAGACTAAAGTTGAGAGAAATGAAATAATCAATTGGAGTTGCCTTTTACTAAAATATAGCCAGTCAGTTTTGATATATATACGGTTTGCTGGACTCTGTGAAAGAGTTATTGCATAAATCTGATTATCTAACAATCCATGCTATGTGGTCAGCATTATTTGTTATCAGAAGTCAGTGTTGGATTCATCAGGGATTAACCTGTATATACTAGAAATTGGATATGACACATTAAGGTCTAGACTCTCCTAACGTAAATAAAAAAAGTCATTACCACCGTGAAGTAACTTTTCTCATCTTTACGCCTATGAAACAAGAAGTCTAAACCATTATATGACTTCCTTCCACCTCTGGGCCTAGAGCTTCTTTCAGTGGTAACAGCATTAAATCTTTATTATCTCGGGATTTGGACATGGCTATAAAATTTCGAAATGAACATAGTGAAAATAATACAGGGAGATTATTTTCAGCTGATAACTGTCTACCCACATATTTCACAAGAGACTAGCCATGTCAAATTCTTAAGAAGACAAATACTGTAACCTATTTTTACATGGAAACTTTCCCCTGTGACTTTCAAAGAAATTCATAGCATTTCCCAGAAGCAAACATTATTTCTTTTCTTCTATATCTGACCCAGGAGCTAAAGGATGTACCCAAGGTCACACAAATCAAATTATAGGGCCAGAAATAGGAGTCCCCCTTTGAATTCCTGCCCCATTGCTCTCCCCATCAGTTACCTTAAGTGGCTCTTCACAGAGTGAGATGGAGAGGAATTGGGGTGTGCTGAGTTATCACTGGACAGTCTTTAATCTCTTCAAATCCCAGTTGGGTAGAGATGGATGTATAAAATTAGAAATTTTCTTACATTATTAAAGCCAGATATTATCAGACACTTGACATTTTAAAGTTCTAATCTAAATATTTGTTAAACAAATATTCACCAGTGGAGTAAGTATATACCTTCTTAAACTGACAACTTTGAAAGATAGCCCTCATGTGGTATATACACATATATGTATATTTTTATATATATACACACATATATATATTCTTGTATGTTTATTCATCCAACAAAGATATTTTGTTTTCTATTGTATGCTACACTCTGTTCTAGGCACTGAGGGTATCACAGTGAGCAAAACAGTAAAATTCCCAACCTTCATAGAGTTTACATTCTAGGAAAGGAAGCATGTAAACAAGTAGAAGAATATAATATATTTTCCACAATGTGATACAGAGAACAGAATGAAATCAGGTTGTCCCAGTGACGTGCAGCTGCGTGGGGATCAGCATTCTCATGTCTGAGGGAGGCTCTGGGCTTCATGTAGGAAGAGACAGGAACAGGAGGGATGCACTTGATAAGATCCGTCCTATTAGCTTCAAGGCAAAAGGTGATGTTAAGGCTGTGAGTATTGGGCCAGGCATGGTGGCTCACACCTGTAGTCTCAGAACTTTGGGAAGCCAAGTCAGGAGAATTGCTTGAGCCCAGGAGTTCAAGACCAGCCTGGGCAACATAGTGAAACCCCATCTCTTTTTATCAATTAAAAAAAAAAAGGCTGTGTGTATTGAGGGAAAAAGGAGAGAAGAGGATCATGCCAGAAATGCTCAGAGTTCTAGGGCACCTTCTCTACTCCTTAAAGTGGTATGTGAATGCCAGGAAGGGACTTTCTTACTCGGAGTGCGAAGGGCCCTGAGACCCACCTCTTGTTGCTCAGTGAATCAGCCACGTTGTATTTTTCCTATAACTCATAGAGTTTGATAACTCAACAAACTTGCAAACACATCAAGGTGTTTTGTTTTGGGTTTTGTTTATTTGTTTGTTTTGGCCCATGCCCTTTTGTGTCCCTCTCATACCCTGCCATTAGCATTTGAACACTTATCTACAAATAATACTAGTACAGCTTAACGTAATGAAAGAATGGAGTAGGGAAGGAAGTTAGGAATGGAGGAAAGGAGGGAGACAGAGATGAAGGGTGGGTGAGAAGAATGGATCTGAACTGCCAATCTGTGGAACTAAGTCAATGCTAACATTTGATGCAATGAATTATCTGCATCAACTGTAAACCCCTTGCCCCCACTCCCCTTGTCGGCTTGGCTGCAGAAACCAGTTTAAAGAAGCAATGAAGAATATTAACCTCACTTTAGAGATGAAGAAAGTTGATTTTAGGGAGTTGGTGTGGTTTACATTACATTGAAGAAAAACAAGGAAGAAATTCACAGTAAATCAACCTGAGATGGATTAAGTGATTGCAACTATAGTTTGCCAAAATGCATTAAAGCTTTCCTGAGGTGTCTGAAGACACTGAGGTCTATCAATTTTCAGCCACTTCACCATCATCCACTTAGAAAAGTAGATGATTCCATTCTGCATGAGTGAAACTATTTAAGTGGGCAAGCTTCGTCAATATGGAATAAAACAGCATAAGGTATGGCATATAGCTGAGAAAATACAAATGAAAATCACATTCCCTTTCCAAATTAACTACTAAAGCCCCCTAATTTCATAGCATGTGAATGAAATGCATAATCTGCATCTTTTCTAGATAAAAAGATCAGTTGAAAGAGTGGGAGAGTTTTGTCATTCCATAGTTGTTTCTCTATTAAAAACAAGTGATAAGGATTAAACAATAAATCTGTGAGTCAAAGACTGATGCTATTAAATACATCAGCCATGACTTTAGAATCTAAAAATAAACACCAAACTATAAAATGTTATTGACGTCAATTGAAGACTCAGTAGTCAGTTGGGATCACTTTATAACCTTCCCACAACTGCCTCACACAGATAAACCTGTACTTTTGTCAGACCCATAAAAATGCCCTTCTGGACCGCACAGGCAATCACCCATTAACTACACAATACTCTAAATCCTTCTAATCCGTGGGTCATGAGATCATTTGTGGGCAATTTATATAATCTTATGATCTGAACATAAAATAAATTATGTACAGAGACCTGGAGAGAAGCTTTGCTTGTCTTTTTAAATCTGCATTTGTTTTTTCTAAGAAACTTAAGTTTGAACCTATGCTACCAAAAAATATCTTCAAAGCTAAGAGTTTCTGCAATTTGGTAAAAATTCAATAAAATCCATTCAATCATTTTAATATCGAGTTAGCTGTATCAGATTTCTGTCTATCTCAGGCTCCAAAAAAATTGTCTGAAGTCATTTTCACAGCTAATGTCCCTAACCACCTTTTCATCTGGAATTTAACAGCAGCAACTGCAAAAGGAAGAATCAATTCCCTCTCTCCTCTCCGAGTGACTACTTGCCTTCAAGGCTTTTTCCTCTCTCTAGTTACATTTAAAATAAATAGACTCCCATGAAAAAAAGTGATTAATTCAATGGAGAAAAAAAAAAGCAGGCCCCAATTTTTGTACTTCACTGGTCTGTGAAAACCTTAAACTTCTATTTGAATCTACATCTATGTTTCATGTTGACATAACCTCTAGCACACCTGATGCCGCTCACAGATCTGAGAGCTCATAAGATCTACCCCCGCTGAACATGTCCAAAGGCCAAATACAGAAAGATATTTTATTTGTCTGTGAACAGAATAATGGCTTTATAACTCACCAGCTTTGGAGCAGAGCCATAATTCATGGCATTCAGTCAGTACAAACAAGGATAAAGAAATACTATTATGTTCACCATGGAGCACTGAGTAGAGGAGAAATAGAAATGTTAACCCACCTGACATCACTGTATTGCAGTATATCTGGTTTATGTTCTGCATGAAATGAGATTTTTTAAAAATGCTTTTAAGATATCAAATAAATTGTGAAGACTAGTAGTGCCTTGAGGGTTCTACCCTGTGGCTGGTATTGTGGGGGGAAACTATGCACAAAGTGTATTTATAAAATTTAGAAACTGACTACTTCAATATGTTGGGAGCAATCAGATGGCAGAAAGCCAAATGAATTTAAGTGTATGAATGGCAGTCCAGATAATACTAGGAAATTATCCTCTAGGTCTAGGTAGACAAAATGTATTAGATTATTTCTGACTTCCATTGTGTCAGACATAGACATGGCCTCCAAATTCCAGAGCAGTTGACCTGTATTCCCCAAATTGAAGCAAGCTCTGTCTTAGCAAATTCTCTTGAAAAGACTGGTCTTGAGTTCACAGGTCCTGGTTTGTTTGTGTGGGCACTTAAGAATAACATGGAGAATTATACTGCTAATAGGAGGAAAGATGCCATACATTTTCTTCTGGCTTTTTTTTTTTCCTTTGCCTGTTTTTCCATGAGATAGTTTGACTTTTTCCTGTCAATTCATAATGTCTGTTATATGTTTTGTGGATGTTTTTGCCAATCCATCATTTGTCTTTTGACTTGTTTATGATATAATTTGCTCAAACAAAGCTAAAAAAAAAAAAAAGCACAATTTTAACATAGTCAAATTTGTCCATCTTTATTTATTGTTACGAATGTCTTGGCTTTCTGCTTAAGAATGTCTTCCCCCACAAATGGTTAAACAAACTTTCTACAAGGTGTCTTTGAATATTTTCATTATGTTTTTGTACTTCTACCTTTAACCTATCTGAGATTCTTTTTTGGCCTAGGCTGACATAAATAGATCCTCAAGAACATGAAAAGATGCTCATCTCACTAACATCACTGAAAGGAAAATTACAGCAATATGACACACCACTTTATTCAAATCAGAGCGACAAAAATTATAGAGTAATCCCTGCTGGTTAGCATGTATATAAACAGGCATTCCTACATACTGCTGCATGGCCTGTGATTTGCTACAGCCTTTTTGAAACGTAATGTGACAACCCATTTAGTTTGGGAATCTAACAGTTAAAAATAAAAAAGCACTGATGTATAAAACAGAAAAGAAGGAAAGAAAGGAAGTTGAATGCAGCACTGCTTATTAACAGTAAAAACCGTCTGTGTGTCTGTCACCTGAGAGGACTCGTGCACAGCCAGTTTATTTGGAAGGTGACTCCAGAGATGGGAGTGAGGGACCAGGGGGAGTAAAGCAGGGAAGGTTGAAAAGCCAAAACAAGAATGGAATTTGATCACCCCGGGGGGGCAACGGGCACTTGATGCTGCCACCTGAATAACTTACAGAATTGTCCCCTGGAGGTCAGGAGGTGTGAGCACAACCAGTAGAGAAGCTCTGAAACAAAAAAAAAAAAAAGCAAAAAAACTCAAGACACATGATTGAGGCAAAATGCTCTCAGCTCAAGCTGATTCTATGTTCACATGGAACTGTCCACTTCAAATGTGGCTGAAATCACAGGTTGTCCAAGGGGCCATGTCATGAGGCTCCTGATAGGTGAATGCTTGAAAAAACTGTGGTATATCAATGATGCAGCCGTTTGAAAATGAGTGAGATACACACGTATCTGTTTACTGACCTAGGAAGATGTCAGTAACAGTAAGGAAAGAAAAGAAAACTGTGGAACACCTTTTATTTCATGTTCTCATTTTAAAAATTAAAAAATACTGTGTGTGTATTTATATACCTTTATATGAATATAGAGGAAGGTCTGAAAAGATAGATACCAAACCGTTAACTCAGAGATGGGGAGTGAGAGAGAGAAAATTATTAAACATTTCTTCACACAACTCGGCATTGTCTAATTGTTGCCCTAAAAGGTATTACTTTTGTTTTAACAAAAGTAATTAAATTAATCGAGGGGCCTTAAAAGTCAACTAATGTGCTCTGTACCCCATAAGTGTGTACAATTGTTGTATGTCAGCTGAAAATAAAAGGAAAACATAAAAAGAAAAGAATTTTTTTAAAAAGTTAACTAATGTATCCCTAGTTTCAGCCTCATTCCCACTCAAAAGAGCCTCATTCCCATTTCAACCTTCCCTGCTTTACTCTCCCTGGTCCCTCACTCCCATCTCTGGAGTCACCTTCCAAATAAACTGGCTGCACACGAGTCCTCTCAGGTGACAGACCCACAGATGATTTTTACTGTTAATAAACAGTGCTGCTTCCTCTGGAAAGAAGTTTGTTGCATTGCTGGACAGTAATAATTTTAATTGTTAGCAAAAATCATTTTATTTCTAAGCCAAAAAGTGTCCTCTTTTATTTTTTCTATTATATTTCTACCCTCCAGATTATCACTGTTCAATATGGCCACCAGACATGTGGATTATTAAGTATTTGAAATGTGGCTAGTCCAAATTGAGATGGGTTTTAAGTATAAAATACACACCACTATACAAACAAACATACAGATTTTGAAGACATAGTATCAAAAATGAACGTACAAATCTCATTGATAATTTTATATTATTTATATGTTGCAATGATATTTTGAATATATTGAGTTAAATAAAATAAATTAAGATTAATTTTTCCTATTTCCTTTTGCTTTTTAAATGTAGCTTTTTTAATGTGGATAGTTTAAAATTATATATGTGGCTTGTATCTATTTCTATTGTATGGTGTTACTCTAGAAGAACCTTATTTTTTCCTTCATGTCAATTGATTTAATCTTTACTTATCAGAGTAACATCTGAAGTTTCTTTGATCATCTACCAGCTATCATCTTGGTTTCTGTAACCTGGGAAGTATTGAGAAGCACTCGACAAAGATGTGCCCTTGCTGAGTTGAACAGTGCTTTGGAAACTAGGAGGAGGTGATTTCCAGAAAGAGCTGTCAGCAGAGGAAATGCTACACAGACGTGATTAAGAGGTCATTAGTATCCTTGGAAGCAACATGCACTTTATGACGTGTAGGACAGAAGTCAGATGACACAAGGTTACGAAGTGAATAGGTAGTGATTAAGTGGAGGCTGTAGTCTTAGATTCCTTTGTTGGCAGAGATACAGAGATCATAGTTTAAGAGGTCTGGAGAAAGTTTTTAAAAAATAAAGACAAGTATAATTTTTGTAGGTGGAGATACAATTTCTGAGCCTCATTCCATTATTGCAACCACTCGTCTCTCCTTTTCCTTTTTAGTGGGGTTTTAATCAGCCAAAGACTGTTTATGTTGACATCAACAATCAGCAACAGCTTGCCTAAAGACAGAAAATACCAAACAATTTCACACATATTCCATTCGAGGCCACTTTTATAGTGGTATGGATGATGCACTGCCTACCCAGGGACACCATGCACATAGGCAGCCCTGATTCAAGCTGGTGGCTGTCAGCGATGGGTAGAAGTCAAGGAAGAGGTAAGATTCAGGAATATGGGCCAGGCGCAGCGGCTCATGGCTGTAATCCTAGCACTTTGGGAGGCTGACATGGGAGGATCGCCAGAGGCCAAGAGTTTGAGACCAGCCTGAGCAAGACCTCATCTTTACAAAAAATAGAAAGATTAGCTGGGCATGGTAGCATGCACCTGCAGTCCCAGCCACTCAGGAGGCTGAGGCAGGAGGATCACTTGAGCCCAGGACTTGGAGGTTTTAGTGAGCTATGATGGGCCCCTGCATCTAGCCTGGACAACAGAGCAAGACCCTGTCTCAAAAACAAACGAACAAACAAAAGATTCAGGAATACGGTAACGGCAATTCCAATTAGTAATTCAAAACATCTAAAAGTTTACTAGGAGACAAACTTCATAACATTGATCTTGGCAATGATACCAAAAGCATAGGCAACAAAAGCAAAAATGGACCAATGGGATTACATCAAACTACAAAGCTTCTGCTCAAAAAAGAAAACAATCAACAAAGTGAAAAGGCAACCTACCAAATGGGAAAAAAATATTTGCAGACCAGATATCTGATAAGGGGTTAAAATCCAAAATATAAGAATTCATACAATTCAATAGCAAAAGAAAAGAAAAGAAATAACCCAATTAAAAATTGGCAAAGTACTTGAATAGACATTTCTATAAAGAAGATACACAAATAGCCAACAGGTGTATGAAAAGATGGTCAAATCACTAATCATCAGGGAATGCAAATCGAAACTGCAATAAAATATCACTCCACATTTGTTAGGCTGGCTATTATAAAAAAGGAAACAAACAAGTGAAAAATAACAAGTGTTGGCAAGGATATAGGGAAATTGAAACCCTTGTACATTGCTGGTGAGAATATAAAACGGTGCAGCTACTGTGAAAAAAAATATGGAGACTCTTCAAAAAATTAAAAACAGAACCACCATATGATCCAGAAATTCCACTTCTGGCTATTTATTCAAAGGAAATAAAATAACTGTCCCAAAGAGATATCTGCATACCCATGTTCATTGCAGCATTACTCACAATAGGCAAGATGTGGAAGCAATCTAAATGTCCATCAATACATGAATGGACACCTACGTGTCTATCTATGGATGAATGGATAAAGAAAATGTGGGGTGTGTGTGTAGTGTGTGTGTGTGTGTGTGTGTGTACACATACAATGGAATATTATTCAGCCTTAAAAAATAAAAAATCCTGCCATATATGATAACATAAGCAAACTTTAAGGATATTAAGCTAAGCAAAGTAAGGCAATCACAGAAGGGAAATACTGCATGATTCCACTGATATGAGGTATCTAAAGTAGTCAAACCCATAGAAGCAGAAAGCAGAATGGTAGTTGCCAGGAGCCGTCATGAGGGGGAAGCAGGGAGTTGCTGTTCAATGGGTATAAAGTTTCAATTATGCAAGTTGAAAAAGTTTTAGGTATAAAATTTCAGTCATAAAGTACGAAAAGTTCTAGAGATCTAATTTACAACATTGTGCTAGTTAACAATAATCTATTGTACACTTAAAAATTTGTTATGAGGGTAGATATTATGTTCTGGTTTTTACCACAATACAAAATAACATATTGGCTTCTTTATGATTTAATCTGTGACTTTTTCCTGATGAAATTCATTGTTCTATGCCACTGATGTACAAATATTCAAACTGACCATGTTGCTCAATTCTTTATAATTATATTGAATAGAAACTTGGATTAAAAGACAAACTTTAACATATACATAATAAATTCACTGACGAAAAGCTAAAAAAAATCTAAAAGTTTCTTTTGGTGGATGGAGAAGGCCATTAATTAAATATGAAATCATATAGTATTTCCTCCTAATGCCAAAGTTTTGTTGTATCAGCAGTAAGCTAAAAACATTTTTTCGTAGTTTTCATAGTAGATAGAATTCCTCTTACGGGAATAGTTGCTTTGTTGGAAAAATGTTTTGATAAACTCATGAGCTAATCGTCATGAGCCTTGGCATTGGGTGGTAACAAAACTTTATAGGAAGGTAGAATTTGCTCTGTATAAATGAAGAAAAAAGTATTAGAAGCTCCAGGGGAAAATCAGGAAGTAGGGGTGGAAAATAGAGGAAGGGAAAGAGCATAAACAAAATGATAAATTGTCATGTGTGATGTGACGTGTCCTAGGACCCTCAAAATCTTTAGGAATGTCTACAAAAAAAAATGTAGTACTTATTCATTACATTCTTGTGGAGGCTGGTGAGTTCAGCTGCATTTTAAAACCAAGATAGTTTTATAAAATTATCATTTGTGAAATAAACCAGATATGCTATTTCTATCTTCTGAATAAAATGCCAAATTAATGGAAACAGGAATATTGCAATGATATGGGGTCATGTGCTTTTGTTTTACCTAAATTAGCCAGAAAATTTTAAAAAGGAAAATATTTGTGTCTAAATTAGGTAAATTTTCTACCATAATTCAGCTACAGTGTACTGTTCATTTCTCCAGGGTTCTGTGTATGTGTATGTTTTGAAATTGGCCCGGTGCTAAGTAACTTTTGGACCTGTTTATGCTTAAAAGTTTTTGGCATTCAAAATGCCGAATTCATTTTCTATTCCTGGACTGTCAAAACTTCACTTAGCAACCATCTCCGGTTGCCAAGCTCAGATGCCTCCTGGGGCAGGGAGTTCAAAGTCCAAACCATCCTGGATGGGGCAGGTGGTATGCAAAATGTAAAACAGATTGATGTTGGGGATTTCCACCTCACTTTTCTTCAACTCCTCCTTTTAGGATTTCTGCCCAAGACCTTTATCAATCATCTGATGTAGCTTAATTCTAAAACTTAGAGAATAAAGTTGCCTTATTAAACTAATTCAAGCTGAGAGATTGCTGGAAATAACTGAATTCTAGAGGAGATTACTGGAAGTGGCCAATGCTAAGCATAAAGGAATGAATCATAAATAACAGAATATCCAATACCAGGAGCAAGCCAATGTGAGAAATACATATTGAGTAGATTTCACACAGCTGACAGCTTAGTCTCCTATGCCTTAGTCTAATCTTGATCCTTTGGACATCCCTTGTGTTTCAGGAATAATAAGGGAGAAAATATTCAGTTTGAATGATCAAAATTTTCTAGAATAAACAAAATGCTCTTCATTCTCTTATTTTGAGTAATAGAGGATTAAATAACAAATAGAGTTAAACTTTCTTGGATTTCATCCGTGGAGCCTCCTGTGTATATCATTGAAAACAAATTAGTTTGGTTCTATGATTAGCTGGAGAAGTAGGCAAAGCACCAAAGTATCACAGAATATCAGAGCTGCTCCTGGAAAGCAGAGGTTGTCTTTGTATTTCCCCAAAGTGCTTTGTCCTGAGCAATACTTAATGAAATTTGCTGAACAGCTTATCTCAAGCATCATTTAGTAAAGCTTTCCACCCAGTGCTGGAATAAATCCCTGCTACAACAAATGAAGTTCTCTACTCAAAAAAAAGTATCTGGAAAATAATATTTTGCTCACCATTGTCTGGCAAAATGGCAATAGTAGGATCTAAAAAAAAAAAAAAAAAAACTTTGAATAAAATTTTAAAAAATATACTGATTGCCCAGAACACAATGGACCAAAGGTAATGGGGTTAAATTGAAAAGATATGTAAAGTCCAGAATTTAGTATAAAGAAATGAATATACACTATAGCCTATTCAAACAAGCAGATGATTAGACCAAAGTACAGACTTGGAAGACACGGCAGACCTCTTTATATATCTGACAGGCAACCTTATGTAAAAGGGGCTAGATTTAATCTGTGTGGCTCCAGAAAGCAGAATAGAACCAATGTGTGGATGATATAAGGAAACATAGGAAAAAGGCTTTCTGATAATTAAAGCTGACGAGTGGAAGAAACTGCTTGTGTTCTATTATTATAGTTCACTTATTGATTCTCTATGGTAGAACATCGAAGTTTTCTCTTACTTAACTTTAAGATTATGTATGCATAATTCCAAAATATGAGTGAAAGTTCAAATTCCATTCAAGTATCATAAATTATAATAACATTGATTGAACTTTTCTTTTCATTCAGCTGCCTTAGTGTCATGCACTCTCAGACTTAATCTGCACACCCTCAGCATTCCTGCTGATTGGACATTGCTAGTAAGGGGGCTAAGTCATTGGTTTCCAAGGCAACCCATTCCATCTCTAAACTACCATGGCAAGTAGAAACTTTTCACCTACCGTGGTAGGCAGAATAGTGACAGCCCCCCCGGAAAGATTCCATGTCCTAATCCCCAAAACCTGTGAATATGTTACTTTATATGGCAAAAGGAACTTTACAGATCTGGTTAAGTTTAAGAGTTTGAGATGGAGAGATTATCCTGGATTATCCATATGTGCCCAATGTAACCATATGGTCCTTATAAGAGGGAGACAGGAGCCTCAGAGTCAGAGAGATTAGAGATGCTGCACCACTGGCTTTGAAGATGCAGGAAGGAGTCACAGGACAAGGAACGTGGGCAGCATCGAGAAGCTGGGAAAAGCAAGGAAACAGATTCTCCCCTGGACCCTCCAGAAGAAACACAGCCCTGCCAACACCTTCATTTCAGACCAGTGAGACCCTCCATACTGTAAGATGATAAATGTGTTGCTTTCAACCACTAAATTTGTGGTGATTTATTACCGCAACAGAAGAAAACTAATATGTCTTTTATTGAACCTGAATGGCTCTCCCCAAAGTTTCCAATCATTGGTCTCCTTTATATATGAAAGCTCTTCAACTATTTGAAGACCAAAATCTTGTGTCACCAAAACATTCCTTCTCCTTTCTTCTCTCTCTCTTTTTTTTAAGGGAGTCTCATTCTGTCATCCAGGCTGGAGTGCAGTGGCCCAATCTTAGCTCACTGTAATCTCAAACTCCTGGGCTCAAGTGATCCTCCCACCTCACTCTCCTGAGGACCTGGAACTACAGGTGCCCACCACTACACCTTGGTAATTCTTTTTTATTTTTTGTAGAGACAGGGTCTTGCTGTGTTGCCCAGGCTAGTCTCAAGCTCCTGGTCTCAAGCGATCCTCTCACCTCAGCCTCCCAAAGTGCTAGGATTACAGATGTGAACCACCACACCTGGCCTCCCAATTTTGCATCTTTAATTCCCTCATCCTTTTACCACATGACTATACTCCAATTTGATTCACTTTCCTATTTGCTGTATTCTGAAAAAGTCCCTTTTAGATCTGTGGCTTAGAACAGAATTCTGTTATCCAAATGTCATCTGTAAGTACATTGGTATAAATCTTTGGTGGCAGCAAACCTTGCTGATGGCGTAGCACATTTAGTTCATCCTCTCATTTCCCTTTAACTTTTATTGACCATGTACCACCACAGCGTACCACATTTTACTCAGTGTTATGGTGCTTAAAAATTTGGGTTAGAGGCCAGGCACGGTGGCTCATGCCTATAATCCTAGCACTTTCAGAGGCTGAGGCTGGAGGATGGCTTGAGCCCAGGAGTTCAAAACCAGCCTGGGCAACATAGTGAGACCCTGTCACCACAAAATTTTAAAAGTTAACCAGGTGTGGTTGTGCATGCCTGTAGTCCCAGCTACTCAGGAGGCTGAGGCAGGAGGATTGCTTGAGCCCAGGAGTTTGAAGTTGCAGCGAGCTATGATGGCACCACTGCACTCTAGCCAGGGCAACAGAGCGAGACCCTGTCTCAAAAAAATAATAATGATTTGGCTTAGACATAGAATGAGTCATTCTTCCATTAATTGAAAAGTTCTGGCTAGGCATGGTGGATCATCCCTATAAACCTAGCACTTTGGGAGGCCAAAGCAGGAGGATGGCTTGAGGCCAGGAGTTTGAGACAGCCTGGGCAACATGGTGAGACCCCCATTTCCACAGCAAATTGAAAAATTAGCCAGGAATAGTGGCACATACCTGTGGTCCCAGCTACTCAGGAGGCTGAGGTAAGAGGATCACCTGGACCCGGGAATTCAAGGCTGCAGTGAGCTATGATCGTGCCATTGTAGTTCAGCCTGGGAGACAGAGAAGAAAAGAAAAGAAAGGTTCTGTGAAGTTTTCTAAGATATTATTGTAGAAAGAAATTCAATTAATAAAATGAGTTTACAATTACAATTATTCATGTACGCTTTCTCTTACTGAGAAGTTAAACACTATTTTGGTTTCTGATTCTTTGTGTATGACCAACTGCTGTTCTTTCTTTTTCTTTTTCATTCTCTCTGGAAGATTATAAGATCTGCTCTTCATTCCCAGTGTTCTGAAATTTCACACTGATATGATTTGTTGTGTGTATGTTTTCTGTTGTTATACCAGGCACTTGGCAAAACTTTTTAATATGATTTTTAAATATTTTTTTATAATTTTCTTTCTTCCATTTGTCTGTTTTCTCTTAATGAGATTTAGTTCCCTTGGACTGTTTGCCTGATTTTCTTCTTCTATCCCTTGCTTTACAACTTCTTGTTCTAGTTTGTTTGTTTTGTTGGGGTTTTTTGTTGTTGTTATTCTGATACCTAGGAAATTTACTGTGTTAGTTTGCTGAGGCTATCATAAAAAATACCACAAAATGGATGGTTTAAACAACAGAAATTTATTTTCTCAGAGTTCTAGAGGCTGGAAGTCCATGACCAAGGTGCCAGCAGAGTGGGTTTCTGAGCGTTTCTCCGGTCGGAGACAGCCACTCTCTTGCTGTGTCTTCACAGGGTGATCCCACGTGCACACACAGCCCTGGCGTCCCTCTGTGTGTCCCAATCTCCTCTTCTGACATGGATACCAGTCATCTTGGATTAGGGTCCACCCTGGTGGCCTAATTTTAGCTTAACCCCCTTTTTAAAAGCCCTATCTCCAAATATAGTCACATTCGGAGGTACTGGGAATTAGGGAGGGACACCATTCAAACATTTTTCAACTTCTCTATCAACACTTTGGTTTAATTTTTAATTTCTGCTATCATCCTTTTTATATTTGGAGGTCATTTTTATTCTCTTTGTATTCATTCTCATTGTATCCTGTTCATATTCATGGATTTATTATCTTCTCTTATCTCTCCAAGAACCTTAGTTTGGTCTCTTTTTTTCCTACATTGTCTTTGCTTCCTCTGAGTTCATTTCATGTTACAGTTTTCCATCAAATAGCTAGGCATCTTTGGCTGTCCATTCGTATTAAAGAGGGACTTATTCAAGACACTGAAAAGCTGACTGGAAGCTCTGTGCAAGTAGGTAAGATGCGACGGTGGACTTCAGACTTCACTGTGGATGCTCAGGCTGTCAGCCAGCTTGTGTTGTTGGGTCAAGGGAAAGGGGCACATTAAAGAGATGAGTGATGAGCAGTAAGCTGTCACCATGGAGCACAGGGTGAAGTCATGGCAGACTTGCTTGTGACCGTCCCCTGTATGATGGGAGCCCTCAAGTCTCGAGGAGTTCAATGAACGTAAAGAAAGTTTCAACAGCAGTGGTGAGAGATGGCTTTTTCACATGGTCCAAAGAGAAGAGAAGCTTCATGTTAGCATAAAACTCATAGTCCAGCCAGAAGATAGGAAGTGGGGGACTTGACAAGACAAAAACAGAGAGTGGTCTTCCTGATGCAGCAACTGTAGGATGGGCAGCATCCTACTGCAAACTTTTTGAGGTGTCCCATCCAAGCCATCAAATGTTTAGCACTGCCACTTTGGCACTATTCTCTGCTACCCTTGAGCAATAGGAGTAGAGGGAGACGGAAGAAAGAATTCATTCTGCATTGCAATTTAGTATAAAAATACTAAATCAGAGGAGAAAAAATCAATTTTTAAGAGACTGTTCCAAATCAAGGCTAGTCCACATAACCCACACTCAGTTGTAATAATATTTTGTATTTGTTAAATAAAAACTTTTCCACTTGACTGTTCAATTAATGTGCTTTGCAAACATTGATTCATTCTCTAAACCCTTATCAGACCTGTGGCAGGAACTACTTCCTCCATCCCTTGAGGGGACTCGGTGGTAAAAACCTTGCCCAAATCAACAAACCCCAAAGCAGAGGACAGCTCTATTTCCTCCGCCGCAGAGTGCAAAATGGGCCTTAAGCGTCATCTACAGAGCAGAGCTGCCAAAATTCACCAAGAGAAAAAAGAAAAACAGTAAAGAAGTGGCTACCTTCAAGTCTTTTCTCATGAAGCCTGTCTACTTTGGAGAAAAAAGGAGAGATACGGGGCTCATCTTATCCAAATTCCTTCCTCAGGTACCCCCCAATACCTCCACCACCACCCCAGGTTCCTCAACCTAAAATTCCTTTAACCAGGAAAAAAACTTTTGTTCCTATGATTAAAGATGTAGCTGGAAATGTCAATACCCGGAGATTAAAATTTACGTCTACTTTAAATCACACAAAAATGTATCTGAAGATCCTTTGTTGATTGAGAGGAAAGGGAAAGTATGTCTTACTTGCATTTTATTTTATTTTTTAAAAAACACAAAAGAGGCAGGGAAAAACCTGGAGAGGAAGAAGCTAGGAGCACTGAGAGGATGCTTGTTTTCAAACTTCAGCCTCCTCACCATTTTGCCTGGAGCCCAGGCCAGCAAAAGGGGTTTGTACTCGTGCGGGTACCAAAGAGTTTGACAAACAACCACTCAGAGTTCCTCGGAATCAGGAAACCAAACAGCCTTATGGCAAATATTTTTATAGACCACACTTTTGCTTTATTCTTTTTATTGAGAGACAGGAAGCAGTTGGTTTTAAAAAATAAAGTTTAATTTTTTTCAAGATAAACAGCTCACATGCCCCCATATTCTAAAAAAGAAAAAATACAGATTATGAGATTTCAAAGAACATTTTGAACTAGGATGTGTGGTTTTTCTCTGTTAACAAGAGCTTTGCAAAGAGCTTACTTCATTAAAAAGCAATTTAAAGAGAATAGGGCCCCACTGGGATAAAGCCCTTATCAAAGATAGAGCCTCTGAGAGCTTGCTTTGATTCCTGTAATCCCTATCAGAAATCATTCCTCGTAATTACTGGGTCAAAAGCATTATTGCCTTGCCTGTTCATTACTACAGAGACC
The DNA here is from genome assembly GCA_028533085.1 of Varecia variegata. Lineage (NCBI taxonomy): Eukaryota > Metazoa > Chordata > Mammalia > Primates > Lemuridae > Varecia > Varecia variegata. Next base: position 37,742,872 of record CM052436.1, on the reverse strand, counting down.
CGTGGTCCTATTCTAGCTCTTGGCACTTAGAAGCTGCATGAACTTTGCCCAACTTATTTATATTATTGGATTTTAGTCTTTCCTCATTTGTAAAGAGGAACACTAATACTCGTCTCCTAAAACTGTTGTAAGGATTTACTGAGATAATGTATGAAATGCACAATGACAGGCATTCAATAAACCATATATATCACTATTATTTATTAGACCACCCATTATCTTCAGTCCTCTAGAAACATGACAGTCTGATATTGGATCTGGGAAGGAAAGGCTTGGCCACAGGGATTTTGAAGGTCAGTCTGGTGAAGTCCCCTGTGAAGAGCTCTAAGCAACCAGGGCCAGCATGAGGGCACCGATGAAGAAGAGGAAGGGGCCAACTAAAAGGGTGCTGGAGAGCCACTCATAGCATTGCTCAAAGCTGTCCCTGCTGTCGTTCATTTGCTTAAATGTTCAGAGCAATATTTCAGAAATATGCCAAATACTCCTCTTAAAACATTTTTGGTAGATTGGAGCCTAAATATAGACTGTGAAGAGAGTTGGGGAGAAATCCATCTGACTTTTTGGTTCCTAACAACCCTTAAATTGTTTCTGCCCATAATCATGTAAAGGATGCTCATTCAAAGTCAATTTGAGTGCTGAGAACAATATCTATCTTCAGTCCCAAAGAAATCCCAGGTGTCTTCCTTCCATCTCTTGCTGAGACTAGACAATACTTCCAAAACCAACAGACAGTTTGCCCCAGGAGTTCAATTCACCAGGGTGCTCATGAGGAAAGCATGTCTATGTCTCCATCCCACATAGAGGGAAGCAGACACGTTACAGCAAGTCACTCACAAGCCTGGTGCTTAGAGAAAACCAAAGAAGGAGGATTTCTAATGTAGACACTGAAGAATTTAAGAGAACTAGTGGTTTTAAGGTAGGGTGGCTGACGAGGGGTATAAAACTTTGAAAACTTCCATTAAGGATCTGAAATTTCAATTTTTAGTGTGCATACAAATCAAGTTTGGGGACAGAAATTCCCAGAAAACTCAGACTCATCCATGACAGCCTTCAGGGCCTTTTTCTCCAGGTCTAGTCACTTGTTACATCTGTTTATTCTACTTTCATCAAGCCTGTAGCATCTGCCCCTTTCTTGCCATGACCACTACCCAAATTCCGGTCTCTTCATCCCCCATTCTGCCTTAAAACCCCCACCCACTTCCCTCTCACACCCAAACTCAACACAGTCATTTCATAATGCTCTTTCTTATTCCTTCCCATCTCTCTCCTCCTCTTTAAAGGAAACGCCTTTCCAAAATTCTCCTATATGTGAAACTGGCAGAATTCTCAACTGGAGCACAAAACGTATTCACCCTAGAATGTCTAGAAGACTGCTGAGGTGGCCCAGAGGGGACTGGGAGGAGGGAGGTGGACTTGCATGAGAAATTGAAAATAACTCTTGTAAAATAACTTATCCTCAGAGAAGAGAGGCCTTCACATAAAATGCTTGTCCTGGTAATAAAGCTTTGGTCTTAAAAGGTAGGGCAGATTTTTCGTATGACACCAGTTAGTCAAATTTTCCTCTGGCCCAGGCCCCATGGACTCATGATGATGTCCCCAAGGAGAAAGTGGCTGAAAATACAAACAAAAAAGAACTAATATTAATAAAAAGACAGAAAAGAGATTCTCACCACAGCAGGAAAGAACACAAGGTGGTTTGGGTGCACTATGGCCCCAATGTTGACAATGGCCCCATGAATGGCATTGGCACTTTAATGCCCAGCATCAGTGACAGAAGGTGGAAGCTGGCAGTGGTAGGAGGGAATTTCCCAACACCTTCCCAAAGCCACCAGAAGGTTCTTGGCACCTTTGCATTTGCTTTCCCAGGATCAGCAGTCCCAGGAGCAAATGGTCATGTGCAGCCAAAGCAGCTAAGGACACAGCAAACTGCGTGTGCTGAGAACACTGCTCATGAGCATGTATGTGTGAGGCAATCCTGGGGACTCCACAGATTTGGGAGGATTTCCTTGAAGGGGACTTGTAAGGCCCCACCTAAGATGATAGGGACATTTACGCTCTTATTGTGGTTTCCTTTTTACCTTCAGGCTGGGATGGCCTGAGAAAAAGTGGTATTTAATCAAAAAACAGTTCACCAGGGAAGAGAAGTTAATATTTGTTAAATACCTACAGTATGTTAGGTACTGTGATATGTGCATTCACATATACCTCCTTTAATCTTCAAAATAGCTCTACAAATCAGTGCTTTTATCCCTCTTTTAATTAAAGGTGAAGGAACCGAGGTTCAGACTGGTTAAATTACCTGCTGAGGATCATATAGCCGGCCAGGACTGCACCCAGTCCACCTGAATGCAGAGCCCTTGCTTTCATCACTACAGTTGCACTTGTGTAGGAAAACATCTTCCACAATGACTGCTACCAAATGGATAACATCAGAACATGATTGATTCACTACTATTCTACATTAAGAATTGTGTCCTGAGTATGCTCTGTTAGCATCACAACTCATCATTAAATATAAACAAACCAAATTTAGGGACCCATTATGTTATTTTTACAAAAACGTTTTATCTGCAGGAAGGAAAACAGAGCAAAAGAGAACAGTTGGCAGATCCCCGTGACAGCTGTGAATCTTCCTATCTCCACCATCAGTGAAATTCTGGAAGGGATGCATTACAGCGACTGAGAATGAAATGAACTTGGCCTTGTGCCTATGCAAGCTTCTTGTCAGTGTTCTGCATCTGAAATTCTTGTGTCCACTGGAAACACAATCTGTTCTGTTGCATTAAGCATTCTTTAACCTTTAAATCCTGTTTAAGACAAGCACATATTTCAGTAATCCCAGGATCTACCTCTAAGCTCTATGCTGCATTGATGCAGTAACACTCCTGAAGTCAATGAAACTTTGTTTCTTTGTGTAATGTGTACAGAGAAAGAGAGCGTGTGTGTATGTGTGTGTGTGTGTGTTAGTGGTAGAAGAGAAGGTGCAGAGGTTAAAGAAAGAGATGTTAGTCCCTTAGGTGTCCCACAGACATCTCAAACTTGTCGTAGGCAAAGCTAAACTCCCCATCATGTCTCCCTAGTCTTGCTCCTCTTCTTGGGTGTCCTGTCCCAATAAAGGGCTCCAACATCCACCCAATTGCCCACGCCTGAAACCAAGCATCAAAAGTGGCTTCTCCCTCCCTTTCCACTCACATCTATTCAATCATTAAGTCCTTTTGTTCCTACCTTCTGATTATTTCTTAATCCTTCCTTCTCACTTCATCCCTACTTAAACTACCTGAATTAAAGTCACCATTATATCTTCCTTGATTTAGAGAAAAATTTCCCAACTGGTCTCTTTTCAGTCCATATTTGTTCCCATTAAATCATTCTTCAAAGTAAATCAAGGGGAGTCTCTTTATTTTTATTTTAAATTGTTGTAAAATATACATAACATAAAAGTAGCATCTTACCTATTTTCAAGTGTGCATTTCAGTAGCATTGAGTATGTTCACATTGTTGTGCTACTAAAACCACCATCCATCCACAGAACTCTTTTCATCTTGTAAAACTGAAATTCTGTACCCATTAAACAATAACTCCCCATCTCTCCCTAACCCCTCTCCATCCCATGGAAACCATCAATCTATTTTCTGTCTCTATGAGTTTGACTATTCTAAGTACCTCACATGAATGCACACTATTTGTCCTTTCATGACTGGCCTATTTCACTTAACATAATTTCCTCAAGGTCCATCCATGTTATAGCATGTGTCAAAATATCCATCCTTTTTAAGGCTGAATATTACATTGTATGTATATATGACATTTTGTTTGCACATTGATCCATTGATGGACATTTGGGTTGCTCTCATTGTGGTTTTTTTTGTTGTTGTTACTGTTGATTTGTATTTCCCTAATGATTAGTAAGGTTTAAATTTATTCACTATTTCTGTCTTCTTCCTCAGCAAGATAAGAAACTTAGCATGTTTTTGAGTTCCTCAATATTTCTCCCTCACACTGACCACGGAATTCTCAGTGAAATTTTAGTTCCAACTTATTAGTATCCTTATTTTTCCCCATTGTTGTTTTTAAAATCAATAAATATTTTGATTCACTAATGTGTTTTGTCATCTTCTTTGCTTACCCTTACTTCTTGCTGAAGTATGTACTTTAGAAGTTCTTTCAGGAAAGGTACATGTGTGACAAATTCTAGCATCTTTGTAGTCCAAAAATATACTTAACCCTAATTCCTGATGCATAATTTAGAATAATAAATATTTCTATATTAAAAGATTTTCCTCAGTTTTTTAGATATTACCCTGTTTTATGGTATCTAATATTGTTAATGAGAAATATGACATTATTTTAATTTTGTTCTTTTAGTCTATATTATATATAGACTCTGGCAGAATTTAGGGTGTTCCCATTATATTTAATGTTCCAAAGTGTTAAACATAATGTCTAGATACTGGTTTGTTTTTTTTTTTTTTTTGTCTTATTACTTCATGAGATTTTTTTCAACCCAAGAGTTCATATCTGTCCTTCCTTCTGGGAAATTCTCATTCACATATTGGACATTCAAAATTGTCTCCTATGTATTTTATTAAATGTATATTGGATCTTCTGAATCCATTCTCACTCTCTCTTAACTTCACTCTGATATTTCTCTTCTGTTTCTTCATGCTACATTTTAAGTGACTCTTCATGTTGATCTTCAAGTTTAGTAATTTGTTCTTCATCTTATTTTACAGTTGCCATTTCCTACTGTGTCTCTTGGCTAATAATATAAATATTTATTTTAAAGCCCTTTCTTTGTTCCTATATTAGCTGTGACTCCTCCAGTATCAGTTATTCCACTTATAGTGTTTGTTGTGTGTCTTCTGCAGTGTTGCTCTTCCTCAAACCCTTTATAATTCTTCTCCGTATGCTCTTCTTTCACGGGCTTCTCCTACATGCATTCTGGGTCCTGACAATCTCCTGATGGGTGGTCCAGTAGTAGTGACCTCATCCCCAGCCCTGCACCAGGACAGCACCAGACCAGGCCTAGACCAGGTGCACAAAGGATTGCATCATTTTCAGACCCTGTTTCTGCGTGGCAGAGGAACCCCAAGACTTTGAGAGCAGGTGGCCCCTCACAGCTCCCAGCCCTGGGCATATGGCATAGTGTCAGCCCTGCCCCCCAATGTTGAAAGGCTCTGGTCCCACAATCCCAGTTCCCCAGGAGCCCGGTGGCTTTTGGGCCCTTATTACTACTGTGGATTCCTCTCTACTTTCCCTCCAGCGTTTTGGGGCAAACTTCTGGATTTCTGATTTATGGATTTATAACTTTCTGATTTTTATTCCCCTTTGTTATTTTCAAGCATGAAAATGCACTTGATAATACAATTATAATATACTGATATCATTTCTCTATGATCAGGTGGAAAGATGAACTTTCTGCCTGTGTTCAATTTCCCATTTTCAGGTAGAAGGAGTGCCCAGTCCAAACATAAATATGACTGCCCTCTTCAGCATAAATCTCTACCCTGCTCCCACATGCTTTTTGGATAAGTCCAGATTTATTATGGTTTCAAAGATTGTGTGGTCTGAATTTTGCCAACCTCTTCAGACTCATCTCTCACTGTTTCCCAACTTACAGTCGAAGACCCAGCCATGAACTTTATCTCCAGACTTTTTCACGTACCGTTTACTCTCCATGGAACACTTTTCTCCACCCATTTTTGCATTCCTCTTTTAGGTCACAATAAACCTGGGAGTCAATTCCTCCAGGAAGCTCTCCATGACTTACAAAAATCAGATTGGTGTCCAATATGCACCCTACATAGTTTCTCCACTACAGCCCTAACCACCTTGTACTTGATGGCCAAGTTAGATGACAGTTACCTTCTGGACTGGATGCTCCATGATGGCTGGGGCCATGCATGCCTCGATGACCAGCACAGCAGCTAGCTCACAGTAGGAACTCTGTGTACTTTATTGAATGCACCAAAAAAGGAAGGGAGGGAGGGAGTTAGGAAAGACAATAGGAAGAACTGAAGGGAAAAAAGATCCGGAAGCTCAATAATGTCTCAGACTAAAGACCTGATTAATGAAAATTTGACTTTTTTAAGCTAAAGACTTTGCAAACCCTCTGTCATTGTTTTACCCGAACCACTCTCTCTTGCTCACTCCCAGTTTTCAAAGAGTATACTTCTTTCTAACTGGACTTCCCTACTGTATTAGTTTTCCAGGGCTGCCATAACAAAGTTCCACAAACTGGGTGGTTTAAACAACAGAAATTTATTATCTTGCAGTTCTGGAGGCTTGAAGCCCAAGATCAAGGTGTTGGCAGGGTTGGATCTTTCTGAGGGCTGTGCCTTTTGCCTAGCTTCTGGTGGTCTTGGATATACATGGCTTGCCTTGCAGACCGTGTTCTCCCTGTGTCCTCACATCATCTTTCCTGTATGTCTCTGCCTCTTTGCATGGCATTTTTTCAGTAAGGACACCAGTCATATTGGATTAGAGGCCCACCCTATCCCAGTATGAGTTCATCTTAACCAATTATATCTGCAATGACCCTGTTTCCAAATAAGGTCACATCCTGAAGTACTGGGGGTTAGGACTTCAACAGATGTATTGGGGGGGGGACATAATTGAATACATAACACTGATCAAGGTTTTGTAGCCATTGTTACTGTAGCATTGCCTTTCGATTCATTTCAACCAATTTTTTTAAATGCCTTATGCTAAAAGTGTCTAAGGCGGGAAAGTTCCAATGTTTTTGTTATTAAAATTACCTTCAACAGAAACAATTTTGATGGCACATGAAAGAGTAACTTCAACATACTTGCTTCTTGCAAAGTTGCTGTCTGCAAGGGTAACAATGGGGACATAAACCCCTGGTGATATGTTCTATTACCAATACAATGAGAAATCTTGATAAACTGAGTTTTATTCATCTGAATGCTAAAGAAAGAACTACTTTTAAGGATAGTTTCCTTTGCAAATAACAACCATTTAAGTATTTATGTCAGGAGCTATTTATTCTCTAGAAACAGGTTTTCTCAAATAAGTGGAAAAAATTACTTTCAACTACAACATTTTAGAATTTAATTACAGTGCCCTTAATTTTGAAGTCAGTAATGTACTCTGTTACAGATCTTGGCACTTGCTTTTCAGCTATTGTTATTCTACAACACTGCCAACCAAAGTGAACATTTCACTTAACTATTAGTAATTTTTCAGCAATAATAGAGATACTAATTTGCCTAAGGGAGGTGGGCTTTTGTTTCACTGCTAATGTATAGAGTACTTATGCTGATAGTCCAAAAAAGAATCATCATTCAAGATTCAAAGGTATCAAACCTAGGAGAGACCAGTTGGATTCAGAAATAATCTAAGGTTTTCATTCTCAGGTTGGCGATTGCTTTTAAAACATAATAATAATCATCTAAGATTTTAGACCAGGATCTAGGTGAATTCAAAGTATCATATCACCTCCCTTTTTCTTTTCCTCTTGGCCTGCCCTAGAGTTAATTGAACCTACCCGGCACGTGACTCCTGAGTATATGCCATAAGCCCGTATCAGACTTCGCCTACCACCATGAGGACCAGCTCCTAGCAAGATCTCTACCCTCCCCTTTCAAAGTCAGATCTCAGGCAATCATCAAAAAATGTATTCAAACTAACATGTAATAAAGTACTGATAACTCAAATATATTTTAAAAGAGACCCACACCTATATCAAAGAAGAGAAGAAATTTTTCTTGTAATTTTAAATCAAGAGGGAGGTAGTTTGGAGGGTTGGATTTCCCAAAAACCCTGAAAGTCATCCCGTTTTTCTAAATGTAAAGTTAAAACCTACCTGTATTCAAGGGAATTCGCTCCACCTGCTTCAGATATATGGCCTGGAAAATGATTATTTGGGTTCAGAAGACAGGAGCACCAGGCTCATCTCTCCTGAAAGAGAAGAAGCTCAGCTTACTTGGTAGCTTTTTATTTATATAATAACTATAAAATGTGGTCAATGAAACATATAATAAAATATAAAATGGGGGTAAGGAGTTCAATTAATGCTACTTCCTCAAAAAGGAAAATGTTATTAACAGGGAAGAGGAGAGCAGAATTCAAATAACTCTAATCACCCAACAAAGAAATTAGCTGCAACCTGAACAGGGGGTGTCCAGTTTGACTTACCTAGGTCAAGTGATTTTAAAAAGGTTGAGGACACAACCAGATCATAGTTCTGATGGGATACTCCACTGCCTAGGAATTTGTCTTGCTGAGACTACATGCACACAAACAGCCAATTTGCAGGAAAAACAGGGGCTGAAGGAACATATTAAATGAAACCATGGGGATCAATTCAGCAAAATCTATGAGGTCTGTCCGGAAAGTATCCAGCCATAGTTAATGTAAGGAGAACAGTTTTCGTGACATTGATGTAACCTGGCAGCCCAGGCAAGTGGACTAGAATGTGCATGCATGAAAAATGATGCCTTCATTGTACTAGTTGCCATTGACTGAGCATGTGTACTGTGTGGCCGTCACATTCAAAATGACTGAGCAAGTACAGTAACGAATCTGCATCAAATTTTGCATTAAGCTTGCACATTCTTTGGTGGAAACTATTGACTCAGAAGGCTCTCAGGGACGATGCAGTGAGGGCAGCACAAATAAAAGTATGGCACAAACACTTCAAAGATGGTCGAGAATCTGTTGAAAGTGATCCATGTTCTGGAAGGCCAGCAACAAGCAGAACACCTGAGAATGTTGAAGGTGTACAGGTTAGGTTAAGAGATGCTGGGAGAACTGTGTGAGGTCCCAAAGTGGCTACTTTGAAGGGGACTGAGGAGTCATTGTCCTACATACAATGTTTCTTGTATTTTGTATCTTCTTTAATAAATGTCTCTATTTTTCATATTACATGGCTGGATACTTTCTGGACAGACCTCATATACTGGGAAACTGTACAGAACAAATGATCCAGTTTCTTCAACAAATAAATGTCAAGAAAAAAGTAAAAGATGGAGGAAAAAACATAGGTTCAAAGAGACTTAAGAATATCAACCAATCATGAAAATCTTATTTAGATACAGATTTAAACAAACTAAAAAAAACTCTGTATAAGACAATTTGAAATTTGAACACTGCCTAAATATTCAATGATATTAAGAAATTATTATTAATTTTAGGTGAGATAATGGCAGTGTGAGTCTTTTTATTTTAAGGCCTTATCTTCTAGAGACATGTGAATGATCCAACTGGGCTGTAAAATGACATGGTGTCTGGGATTTGCTATTAAATATTAAACAGGGTAGAAGGCAATGAGTGGAAGTATAGATAAAAGAAGATTGGTCAAGAATTAATAATTGTTGGCTGGGTGTGGTGGCTCACACCTATAATCACAACACTTTGAGAGGCTGAGGCATGAGAATTGCTTGAGCCCAGGAATTTGAGACCAGCCTAGGCAACATAGCAAGACTCCATCTCTATAAAAAATTTTAAAATTAGCCTGGCAGAGCCTGTAGTCCTAACTACTTGGGGAGGGCTGAGGCAGGAGGATCACTTGAGCCCACAAGTTCGAGGCTGCAGCGAACTATGATCACACAACTACCCTCTAGCCTGGGTAACAGAGTGAGACCCTGTCTCAAAAAAAAAGAATTAATAATTGTCAAATCTAGTTAATGAGCATATTATGCTTATTACACGTTTCTGAGTCCTGTTGTACATGCTTAAAATTTTCCAATAAAAAGAGGTAAAGGCTGGTCTGAAGGTAGTGAGTTATCTCACTTGATTGTTCACAGTCACAGATTGAACTCCTTGTTCTACTACTTTCCCCCTTCTCACTACTGCACTTGACTTGTCTTTAAAAAAAAGAGGTTAAAATATTGAAAGAATTTACCATGAAATTTTGGAGAAGACAAAGAAAAAAGAAACCTGAAATATGAACAGATACAGGCCAGGGGTGATGAACTTGGTGTCAAAACCAAATGACAGTTGAAAAGTTTAGGATTGGGGGTTCCCCTTGTTACAGCAGAGACCACATGATTCATCTAAGCCTATTCATCTGTGATTTTGAAAGAATCATTCTGTAAACTAGTCTTGAACCTGCATTGCAGTCTAAAATTCTACACCTAATTACCTCAGTCCATATGAGATGGAAAATCTTCCCCTTAGGTAAGTAGATTTTCAATTCTAAGAAGGTACAGAAATAACTAAGGCAATTACTACATCCTGCCTATAGTTTTATGTGCTCTGGATTTGGGAATAGATTTTTTTAAATCATCAGAATAATCTAGGAGCACTTGTTATTCCATTTGAAACAGTCTGACATATAATCCTTTTGATTTCAATTTGAAATTTATGATTGATATTTGATTTGAGATTTTAATCCAAAAAATATAAAATCCTTTTATTTGTTTCAGAATGGCATTTGAAAGCTGAGAACCTGATTTATTAGAGTTGTAAATTGTTTTATTCGATATATAAGAGTTGCTTAAGAACTTGGAGAGATGATACCACCAAAGACATTTGAAGTGTTTGAGAAAATCAAGATACTTTTGTTCTTTTTTTAATGTTAAGGGAATTAAACTTACTGAATTTTTAATGGGGTCAAGGGTTTAATTAATCTATAATCAAAAAACAAGCAGAAACAATTGTTCTTTTCATAGAAAATTTGTTCAATTTATAAATAGAATACAGATTTGAAGGTTGAACTTATAAGCTTAAGAAAAACAAAGTTTTTTAATTGAAAACTTTAATAAATTCAACACTAATTTAAGATCCAAGTAACCACAAATAGTCCTTTCCAAACACAAATGCCTCTTCTAGAAACTAAAAAAAATTTAAATGACACTGTGATTATAACTTCCCTCAGACAGAATCAGAATAGACCATCTTAAAAATACTCCTTGTTAGCAAAGAAAGGGCAAAGGGGGATATTTTAGACCTCATATTTTCATCAAGTTGGGTCTCTATGAGATCACAACAAGCAAAGAAGAGATAAGAAATACATTCAGATTCAGTTTTCTTATAAGAATAATGTGAAGTAATTGGACTAATTTGTTTTTAATTTTCAGGATTAGGCTGACAAATGAAACCAGTAGATTAGTGTTTTCAAAATGCAAGTAAAGATCCACTAGTGGTTTGTGAAATGAATGTAGTGATTCACTAAATCATATAACAAGATGGAATACTGTTTCATAAAACTTCCATTTCGCTTGAGTTTACTAGGTAGCTGTATATGTATTTGTTATTGCAGATGGTGTTCAAAACAGTTTGAAAGCCATGGCTATCAATTTCTAGGCTTGTTTTAAAGCCTATAGCACTTTTTCCAAAGTGTAAATGTGTCATTTTTTCTAACTGGAAATATAAAACACATGTTTCTAATTGTTCCATTACAGAAACATATTTAAAAAGTTTTAAAATCACCTATTATCTCATTACTCATTTTGTTGTATAAAAAGGGTAGACATTTTTATCCACCAAAATTTCTCTTAAAGAATCATGTATGGGGGAATAAAATACTTAAGATACTTGAGATCGAAGCTAAAGTCTTGAGAGGCCCTGAATTGAGTAGACCCATTCTGTGTGAGACAAGGGAAAGAAATTTTCTGTTGCTCAGAGTGATGAGTGAGGAATTTAAGAACAGGATGAGAGTGAAACCAGTTACATGGTAGAGGGTGTGTGTTCTACAATGTGACCTTTTCTCCAGGACTTCCTTGGTCACTCTAATAAAATTACAAAACCTGTGAAATATTTGAGCACAAGAGAATTTTCACAGGAACTGATGCAATTTTGAATGTCATGGCATTGAACTTGAGTATAATAGCTCATAAAAAGGTAGGAATGTGAAGGCAGAAAAAAGCTTAAGAAAAGTATCCCCAAGAATGAACAAACGTTTTGAGAAAGCGTCTCACTCTTTCAAGGCCAAGATATTGGATTTCAGGTCAGGTTTAATCATATCATTGAGGAGGAGAGGATTTGTAGTGTCACAGCCTTCCAAAATGGGTGTCAGTATGTGTATAAAATATGTATGAACATATATCCACTTTTTACCAAACAGAAATAATTCTGCATGTTACTTTGTTATCTGCCTTCTTTGCTTGTCATTTTTTGTGTCAGAAACTACAGGTTTCTGTATGAATAAATAACTTCTAATATGTTCATATAATGAAATATTTACTGCTATTCATATCAACAAGGATGAATCTTAAAAACATGGATGGCTGGCTCCGGGAGCAAAGGAGGAGCGCGCAGGGTGGAGGTGGCTCAAAACCACTTGTGGTGTGTTGGGTGACCTCATAAACACGACCTCTGCACCATGGAACTGGGCCAGGAGGGTGAGGCAGGCAGGCAGTGCGGCCAGAAACAAGCATAAGTCAGGGTAGACGACATGCTGCAAAATGGGAGGGGTCTCTGAGGAGGTGACATGTCAGCTTAGACTTGAGTGGAAGGGCACGCCTTGCAGAGGGAACGGCAGATTGCAGAAGCACGTTGGAAGAAGGGAAAGGAGGCCAGTGAGGTGAGTGAGGCAGCTTGCAGGCCGGGGTCTAGAGAGGTAGAATTCAGCCCTGGGCAGACATGGAAAATGTGCAAGACACAGCGCCCAGGCTTCATCCCAGCAGCCGGTGGAAGGAGGCACCGTCAGAGCCTCCTGGCAATGGCAGAAGGAGGGTGTGAGGGTATAGAGGTCCCAGTGCAGGCAGGCGGCTGCTGCAGTAAAACCTGGCAGTGAGAGGGCGAGGGCCTTGCAGATTTTGCACACCGGTGTGCCTCAGGCATCCTCCACTGTGCCTGGTGAGCAGTAGTGGCTCCATGATTATTTGCAGAAAGAACTAAGGTATTCTCAGCCTGACATCGTGTCTGAACAAGTTGATGGTGGCAAGGAAGAGAGAAGGGAGCAGATCCAAGCCAATATTTTGAAGGAAGGAACCAACATGACTTAGAAACCAATTCGATGTCAGGGGTTGAGAGGACAGGAAAGAGTCTACGGTGAGGCTTGGTGACCGGTGTGGATGAGGCAGACGTGGTCTGCAAGTCATTGCACTCTTATGCATGTTGTTTTTCCAGCCAGTGGATAGTGACTCCCTTCACTTGCCCCAGTCCCTCTGGTCCCATCCAACGGTATCAAGTGTGTCCTAAACACTTCACTCTGGGCTGAGGGGTATCTGGGGAGTTGGGGTACAAAAGACAGCCCAGGAAGAGGAGCCTGCCTCCCGAGTCCACTCCACGGAGGCACTGACATGTCCCTGGGGGTGGGGGGTGGCAGGCAGGCCCAGTCAGTGTGGGTCCGGGTACTCTTTACTGGACTTAGATTTGTTGTGGGGGGAATTTAGAACAAGTTAAATTTCTGCATTACTGTCACATCTCCTGCTGTGGCCAGGCATGAAGTGGAGCAGGAGGGCAGCCCCTTGTCCTGGCTTCAGTGAAGAGAATTCAGAGTATGGGGACGGGGGATGGGGCGACCTTGGTGGCAGGCAAGCGGTGATATGGAGGTCTCTGAAGAGGCAGTGGCAGCACCTCTGAGCCCGGTAATCACAAGGGCTCCACACATCCCAGGATCAGCCATCAGCATGTGCCTGAAGGGCCAGAAACCCAGAGCCTGTGCACACGCCCTAGGTGGAGAGGGGACAGCTTGGTGACTCCACCATGGAAACAGAAGTGTGGGGGACAGAAAATCAGCTGGGCTGACAGTCCCCACCTCCTACCCCCCAACACACACATACACACACTTTTTCTTAATGCTCTAAAATAATTTAATTTGGCATGTATATTAAACTTTAACATATTATATCTAAACACATGATTTATTCAGACTCGAAAAAGGATGAATCTTAAAAAGTCTCAAAAGAATACATTATAGTCTGATTTCTTTCTTGAAGTTCAAAACCAATAAGAACTAAGCAGTATCAAATCTCTCTGGATATCATTGCTAACAATATAAAGAAAAACAAGGGGTTAAAACAAAATTCAAGGCAGTGATTACCTTTGAAGGTAAATAGGTCAAATGTGGTAGCAGTAGGGCACACAGCTTTGGTTAATGCTCTATTTCTCAAGGTGCGAAGTAGTAACATGATTGGGGTTTCTTTTATTATTTTGTAAACATGACATATATGTTTTCACCTTTCTGTACGTATTTTACACAAATTTTAAGTAAAAATAGACGAA
>CM052436.1:37689368-37728239 GCA_028533085.1 Varecia variegata | reverse complement strand
TGATTTGCATTTCCCTGATGATTAGAGATGTTGAACATTTTTTCATATGTTTGTTAGCCATTCTTATATTTTCTTTTGAAAAATTTCTATTCATGTCCTTTGCCCACTTTTTGATGGGGTTGTTTGATTTTTTCTTACTGATTTTCCTGAGTTCTAGATAGATTCTTGTTATCAGTCCTTTATTTGATGTGTAGTATGCGAAAATTTTTTCCCACTCTTTCTTAAATGTATGCATAGCTCACATTTATTTCAATGTTTAATATTAGAAGTTTTTGGGGTCTTTATTTAGAAGTTTAGTGAAGTTTTTGTGACCAGAAATATGCTATAGGAACTTAACTCTTGTTTATATCAACTAACCTGTGGTTAAGTTGGTTTAGCTATGCCTTGTTTTACTTAAAGTCAAAGTTTTCAAGAACCTATCCATGTTGTTAAGTCTGGATTTACAGTACTTGAAAGATTTCATCACCAAGTTAGAAGACTCTGGATGAATTGTTCAGCCACAGCTAAAAGTAGAAGCTGATTCTTATTAAGCAATGATTGATTACAGGTGGAATCAATTCCTAAATGGCCCTAGGTGTTTGAAAAATCATTTGTGTAATCCTATTTAGATACGAGTTTTCAAAATATTTTTATCAGCACCATTCTTTATTTAAATTAGATCATATACAGATCTACCATATATAAAAAACAAAGAGCTGAACTGCTTTGACTAAATACAGGTGCGATATGTTTGAGGCTACCATGGAGGAGATGGAGGAGAAGGAAAGAAATCCCCACTCAACAGCCTCCTTGGTGCTCCTGCTGGAAGCCAGTTTGAAAAGCACTTATGCAAGGGCAAATAAAACTTCTCTCTTTGCATGGGAGGCAGCTTTTGCAGTTTGGGGTGGGAATGATGCCAAATGGGAGTACACATGCAGTAGAATGAACTTCTAACACATAAACTAGGTACTTCCCACCCACTCCACCTCCCACCTACTCTTTGTCTTCTAGCCTTTACTTATGAGTCAGATAACACTAATCCCCAGGAATCAGAGCCAAAATAATTACACAGCCAGAGAACAAAGAATTCTAGTCACGTATGTTTTAGTTACACATATTTTAAGCCTCAAAGTATACTTTCGTAAATCTATGTCATATACAAGAGCTTCATGAGATGTGGCTTTTTAAATATCAAAAACTGAGTTGTCAGCATAAAAAAATAAGCTCAGAAGAATTTTGCCTAGTCACTTGGAGAAAAAAAGTGAGTTGGTTAATTAAGAATCTTTCTGAAATTAGAGAAGACATGGGCATTCCAAGCCCTTGGCCCCATTCCTACCCCTTGGGAGTGGGAAGGGAAGGATGATCAACGTTTCATTAGATCTAGAGAATTCTGAAAGCTAAGCCTCATGTCCCAAGGCACAGGTCAAGGAGACAACGAGACTAGTGCAGGTTTCCATAACGCTTTACCCCACATCAGTGTGGCCTAGCAATAGCAGAGTTAAGACTGTGTAGGCGGAGAGGGACTGCAAGACTCGGGGTTGCAAAGGACAGAGGGAAGCATGTGAAAGTTTCTGTGCCTTCAAGAGAAGAGGCAGAATGAGGGCCAGGAAACTGGAGCAGGAATTTCAGGCTCATTTCTCTGAATCAACCGGGTCAAAACCTTAAATGACTGAGTAATTACTAACTGAATTTACCTAAAGTTTCCTGCCATCAGGTGGTGACTGGGTTTGAGGAAAAATTAAGTTGAGATAAGGGAAAATAAAGAAAAGCATCTCTTTGTGAAAACTAGTTTATGACTTGTAGAAATTTGTACCCAAAACACTAATAAAGAATCATTTCATTCTCAAAAATCCCAATCTGTGCTAGAAGATTGGTTTTATTTAGTTTTAGTTTTATTAAAGCACATTCAAATAGGTCATAAAATTTGAAAACAGAGGTATACAGTGCTTTTTCCATAAGGACCATAAGTGAGCTGCAATCTTGTTATCAAAATTCCTGGGGGTAGATAAGTTTCTGAACTCAGAATGTTTCAGATTTTAGACAGATAATACTATACATTATATTATAGCCCAGAAGGGTCTAAGGTAGCATAACACAATCAAAAAAATATGAACATACAGGCTAAGTGGGATAAAAACTGCAGATAAAGACTGTCCATAAAGCCAAATCACTTCAATTCAAGTTTTGTCTCCAAATTTTTTCAGGTCAGACCAGGTTTTGCTGATGAGTTATTTAAAAGCTTTCCATTTTCATTGCTTTTTGGATTTCAGAAATGAAGATAAGTATTGTGAACCTGTAGAAAGCTTAACATCGTTCAAAGAAGGTATCAAAACAAAGTGAAACTTGAGTTGCACCTTGAAGAATGGGTAGAGCTAGGAAAGAAAGACATTTAGAGCAACGATATGACTAAAAGATACATAGGAAGAGAGACATGTCTAGGAGGTAGCAAGTAAATCAATTCAAGAGGACTGTGATAAGACCTAAAATTTGAAAGTTAGGGTGGGATAAGATTTTGGAAGTTCAGGCTTAAATTTAATGATTTTTGTTGAAAGTCCTCAGAGATTGCAAATGAGTTTTAATCAAAAGAGAATCGTGATTATTGGTGTACATGATCGAGTGCCAAGAGGTGGCACTTATTCATGACAAGATAGGGCAGCAAGGGGAGGAGCAGCAGCCTAACACTGGTCCTACCCTTTAGAACAACATCTACCTTGATTCTGCCAGGCAGGGAAGATACAGAGTTGAAGAGTTTGGTCATCGTCAGCCTCAGTTCAGACACACGCTCAGGATCAGGACTTCAGGATGAAATTGCAGATGTCTCTCCTGCCAATCAGCAAGGAAGCAGTTGTCCTCCCTAGCACAAAAGACCACTGAGAGAGGAGAAAGGAATTCAGATTTAATTTGTTTTAATGCATTTGCAAGTGCACCTGATACTTGGTACTTAGTAACTGCTGTATTATTGATAGTTAGGAGAAACTAGGTTGTGTGGGGTAGTGAATTAGCTTTCAAATCTTGAAAGGTATTTCTTGCTCAAGTTCCATGCCCCACACTGGTCAGTGGAACATCGTCCTGTCCATAGTGTCCCAGGAACCCAGGCTGACAGAGGCTACACCATCTTGTGCTTGTACCACCTAGAATATGTGGCCTCTCAGTTTTCCTTGGCCTAAAGAGACCAGTTTCTCTTCCACTTATTATCCATTGGCCAGAACTAGTCACATGGCCCCAACTTAATGGCACAGGAGGCTAGGAAATGAAACACCTGTAATATTTGGTGAGCACTAGCTCTCTATGTCACAGCTGAATAGATTTCATAATATGATTTTAATTTTTTAAGAAATAGTTCTCTCAGGATAAATTTATGAAATGTTGAAAATACAAGTTTACCTAGCACCAGCTGTACATATATTCTTATACAACTGATTGTACATATATACTTGTACATATATTCATCCATGTAGTTGTACAAATAATCTACGGTGTGGATAATACTGAAAATTCTTTCTGTGCCAGAATTTAAGGCATAGACAATGCCAAAATAATTTCAACAAATTTCAACTGAAAAAAAATTTTAAATTATAATATCTTGTAAATTGAGTATTTGAGTATCCCCCACCCCAAGACTTATAAAGGCAACTGCTTGATTTACCAAGAAATAATATTTATCTATAAACATTTTTCCAACCAATAAAATGTTCAATGATGATAAATGGACATATGATTTTTTCCTTCACTTTTACAGAGAGAAAGCAAATTCGATCTCGGGCAGTAGTTGTGAGTAGTTATTATCCTGACAATCAGAATCATGACTTGGAAAGATTAATCTGATGGAAATATGCCAAATGGGTTGAAGAGTGTAGTCAAAGAAAGCAGTTGAGCAGCCAACACCAAAGTTCAGCATGAAGTCATGATGATTGTGTGCCGTTTCACAAAAGAAAATATCTCACGAATGGGAATCTTCATTCAGAATGAAACCAGGGACAATCCAGCCCATAGTTTCTAAGCTGCACTGGGACAGAGGTTACCGTGCATAAATGATATGTCTCATGACCACTGGATCTTCCAGATTCCCCTTCAAGTCTGTTGGTGCCCTTTTTTAAGTGAGAGGTAATATAGTTCTCTCAGCTCCTGTGGGGCTGACTTTGCCACAACCACAAGCCCTGACTCACACTATTGGTAAACAGAGCAGAAGTAGTGTCACAAGGCATGGGCTTGCTGAGCGGGATGCCTGAAATAGCAAACCCCAGAGCTTAATTTAGAAAAACCCTTACAATGCCAAGCTTATGAAATAGAACTTAGCTGCCACTAAAAAGAGGAATGTAGCAGCATTTTCAAAAAGTATAAACTATGTAGTCTTTTCTATTCATAGACCACTTAAAGATGAAAGCCCTATTATTACCCAGCCTATGGCACTGTGAATTTTTAGCAGAGGCATTGTCAATTGTAATGACTTTTCATCAAAAACAAAGATTTTAGCATTCAAGCTTTTATTTATCCTCCCTTTGGTCTGGAATAACCACTGGTTGTTTGGGGCTATTTAGTTTAATTTGGTTTTGTTTGAATTAGTCTTGAAGTCAACATGCTCAAGGATTTGCAATACAGCAAGGAATTCTATGAAGGCAACAGATTCTTGACTTCTTTTCGTCTCTAATTCTTCACCATTAAAAGCCAATACTCTGCCCAAAAAGAACAAGATGTAGAAAAAAGTGAAGAGTAAGCCCCGCATAGTAAGGTTCTAACTTTGTATGTTCATTCACAGAGCCTTGTTTCCCTAGCACTTTCCCGGTCCCCAGACACCAGGGGAGAATAAAAGCAAGCCACTGGTCTCTTCCCTGCCCTAACCTCTTCCCCAGCATACACAAACACACACACACACACACAGAGGCATGCATGCACACACACTCGTTCCTTTGGAAATGATAATTCCCAACAGAAACATGCAAGTTTAAGTAAAATGGTCTTCACACCTGTTGATAATTCACCTGTATGTCCTGTTTTCTTTATTTTGAGAGAACAGAATGGGAAAGAGTCTCAGGGATCTTTGAGGAAAAGCAGAGAGGTTTAGCTGTGCCAGACAACCAAAGAATAGCAAATTAAGGTCTCCATTTTCAAAAGAATGAAGTTAGATTTCACAAACTCTAGATAAATAATAAAAATATTATCCAAGACATTAATAAACAGATGTTTTCAAACTTAGAAAGGGGAAATGCTAGCTCGGTAGAAGACATTATGGATGCACCAAGAACACATCATACAAAACTGAGTTCATTTCCATTTTTGAGATTTCAACTAAGTACAAGAGCAGGAGAACTCCACAACTATTGTGTGTCTACAGTTTATAAGACATGCTATCTTTTGTAATCTCCATGAACACCAGTGAAGAACTACGGGCTGGATGCTAGTGGAGTTGGGTGACTTAGAGTTTAAACACTCTGGCTCAGAATCTGCACTCACCTGAGTTAGTTTGCTAGTGGCTTGACACAGGGCTCATTCTTATCTCTGTGCTACTTAATCCATTTATCAAAAACTTCCATGGCAACCTTGTGGGTACCAAATTTGATTACCTTAAATTATAAGGATTGTTGACAATTATCTCCAAAAAGATCTCGGCAAGAAGAAATAATGAGATGTATCTTAAAATGTAAAGATAAAGCCTTGCTCTAGTATTTCTCATAAAAGTTGTGGCATCTTTAAGTTTTTAACCCTTCCCTATCATATCTGTCTCACATTTTCCCATGGTGTTATTTACCCTTTAATTACCTTCTGGTTGTTTCTATCGTAAATTTTAATATGTAGTGAAATCTAAATACTTTTCCTCTGCAACTTTTTCAGTGCTTTTATATATATATATATTTTTTTTTTTTTTTTTGAGACAGAGTCTTGCTCTGTTGCCTGGGCTAGAGTGAGTGCCGTGGTGTCAGCCTAGCTCACAGCAAACTCAAACTCCTGGGCTCAAGTGATCCTACTGCCTCAGCCTCCCGAGTAGCTGGGACTACAGGCATGCGCCACCATGCCCGGCTAATTTTTTCTATATATATTTTTAGTTGTCCATATAATTTCTTTCTATTTTAGTAGAGACAGGGTCTCGCTCTTGCTCAGGCTGGTCTCGAACCCCTGAGCTCAAACAATCCACCGGCCTCGGCCTCCCAGAGTGCTAGGATTACAGGCGTGAGCCACCGCGCCCAGCCAGTGCTTTTATATTTAGAGTGACTTTTCTCAGCTAAAATGTAGGTAGAAATTCACTGATATTTTTACTAGTCTTTTCTAGTTTATATTTTTACATTTAATTCTTCAAAATATTTCTAGTTCATCTTTGTGTATGGTATGAGGTTAGGTTTCATGTGCTTTTTTGTTTTAAATAACATCTCACTATCATTTATTGACTAACCTATCCCCTCACCTTTAATTTGTTATGCTTTCTTTATCACCTATTATGTTCTGGCTTCTCCTAAGGTCTGTTTATTAATTATCTTGCTAAAAGCATTTTAAAGATTTAACTTCAAAGCAGAAGAAAGAGGGCTGGCTTGAGGTGGTTAGGAGGAGAGAGAGCACGATAGAAACTTATAGTATAAGTCTACTGAATTCTATCCCTGTGTTAAGGTCAGCAAAGGAAACTACCCTCTTTTTTTTACACTTCCCCTAATTGAGCTTGAACTTAAAAACCTTACTTTTAAAGCAAGATGGAAAACGCTGGAGTAACAGCTATCGCCACAAAACTGGAGGGATGTCCAGGAGCCAGAAGGAGTTACTAGCCCCGCCTGGATGTGGCCCCCTTCAGAACACACCCCCAGAGGAGTAGTGGTGGAACCACTGCCAGCAGAATCACTCAGATCTGATTTGCATCCTGGTTCTGTCCTATCCTGACTGTGTGACCTAAGTGTGATTCTGAGCATCTGCGTTCTCACCATAAAAGGAGATAACAGAATGCCCATATCTCTAGGCTCTTGTGAGAATTATTAATAGAATAAATAATATATGGATAGCATTTGACAATGCCAAGCACACAGAAGGTAAACAAGAAAAGTAGACTCCCACTCCCTCTCCCAACTGTCTCTTTCCAGAAGGAGCCAGTGGTATGCGAGTGGAGCTGACAGAAGGTGAGTCAATAACTCTCATGACCATGTGATAGCTTCACTAGCCCCCACTGTGGATTGCTGGGCAGTGAGGATAATCCACCTGCAGATGACAACCTGGCTGAAGAAGACACACCAAGATCAAGCTCTGTCCTACAGTAAAAGGATGGAGCTTCCACAAGGTAAATTACACAGCAAGGGTTACTCAGATAGTTTGGTAACAGCCCGCTAGCTAAGGAGATCACCATTCTCCCCACTTCCTCCTTCACACAGAGCCTAGATTCTCTCTTCCCCATGCTTAGGTATTTGGATATATAAGCTCTACCTTCCTAGGCCCCAGGTTTGCCATTTTAAAGCTTCATGTTCAACTGTCACAGCTGTTTTAGGCTCTGCCTAAAAGCTCTCCTTGACCTTTCCCCCAGAGTCCAGTTCAAGTCCCCCAAGCAGGCCACCCACCTCCATCAGCATTCCCTGCCTCCCAGGTGTCTAGCTCCCACATCCCATTTCTTGTTTGTGTCTACCTGACTGCAATATTGGGGCTCTTTGGGCCAGCTGTTCCCCTAGCCCTAGTAAATTAATTCATACTGCATTGCGTTTTTTCTGCTGCAAATTAATTAATCAACCGAACTATATATAAGCACCATGCAGGTGGGAGTGTTGGCCTGTTTTGGTCTGTTTTGCTCACTGCTGTACCTTGAGCATCTAGAATAGTGCCTGGAACCTAGTAAGCTGTTAATAAATATTTGTTGAGTTAATTAGTTCATCTCACTAAAAATTAGCCCTTTCATTCCACAACTTCTCTAGCATCAGCAGCCACCCTTCAGCCAGAAGTAATCCCAGAGCTACCTCAAGAACTTGAAACTCATATTTACATTTTAAAGAGAATCAACCCTCAAAAGAGCTGTTCTATTCTCTTATACATTTTAAAATACCTAGGAGCCCATATTTATGTGCCTTATCAGTATATCTTATCAAATTTCTTTATTTAACCTTTTGGGGATTTCCCTTAGTCTCCAACTATTTTGGGTAGAAAGAAATGCTTTGAGACAAAGACATACTCTTCTCTCCTTGTATAAACTCATAGAGAGCAACTTTCTGAGATATCTGATGGCACACTCTTTTAACTGCCAACAAGAGAACTGGACATTAAGGATTTGGAACTATTAATGGGGTGAGAGTAGTGTATGCTGCGGTCACTCCACATCTGAGGCTGTAACAGTGACACAGCAGAAGTTGGCTTTGGAGCCCATGGAGCTCAGCCACTAGCTGCTTGACCTGGAACAAATCATCAAAGGCCCTTGAGTCTCAAGTACTAGTGTGTAAAATGGTGGCAACAAGATCTACCTCACAAGGCCATTGGTTTAAATATAAAAGATAATGTATGTCAAGCAAATGATGCAAAACTCTGGTATCTAGTAGGTGCTTAATAAACTATAGCTATTACTTTTTAATATTTCTATTATTACTCAAGAGGTTATTTAAGTCCTAATACAGTGTTCCTGCAATTAACATGATGTTGGTGTCCTTATGTCCTGAGTCATAGAAATCATCTTGTCTCCTTTTTTCATTTTACCAGACTAGAGAAGGCTTTTGCTCCAAGTTTCCCTATTAGGTCTCCTGATTTTCAGTCCGCTAACCATGTTTTAGGTGTAGTTTACCTGAGATGAAAATAAATGTGCTTTCCTTATTTAGTAAAATAAAATAGAGCTATATTTTAAAATAAATAAGTAATTAATGCATGCTACACACATTTCAAAGGTGAGTCCTAACTAACCATCACAAAGGAAAAAAATACCAAGAGGCAATGCTTTGGTAGCTTTTTCATCAATACTTAACTGATGGTGTTTATTTCAAAACCAAATCTTGATAACTCTTTCAATTCAAATAATTTAAGTCCCTTCCTTGAAATTATACCAAATCAAGGATCTAGGGCTTCAGGCCCTCTTAATGTCTTTTTGATATTGGTTTTTCTCATCAACTTCTAGTTTCCCTTTCTAGTTAACTGAAGGAGAGGGTTTAATTTCCCTTCCCCCTGCCCTTCTACAGTCACAGAAACACAACTCTCCACATCCCTGCACTAGGTACAACCTAGTGACCAACATCTTAGGTGCTGCTAAGATCCCTACAGAAGTTTTGCCTCTGCAACTAATGAGCAGAGCTGAGGCCCAGGGCCTCATAGAAAGAGGTAGTACCTTTACTAATCCTCGATCCTTGTCAAACTCCTGCATCTAATTTCTTCATCCTTGTTCCTAGGCTGTATGGAATTGCTGGGAAAAATTTTATAAGCCCAGGTTCAAAAGCACCCTGGATTAAGAAAACAAAGGACATAAATATATAAAAAGAGATGCAGCCTACAATTCAAACATTGATGGGTAATATATGTGCTTAAAGGTAATGCCAATGTAAAAATTAACAAGTATTCAAAAAATTAATTTTCCTTACTTTGTTATATCGGGCTTTCAATTGTTATAATTAAAGGTTCTGATTTCCCATGAACATCAAAGACAGTAGACACACTCTACAAAGTGCTTGAGAAAGCTTATTTTCAGTTTGACTAATGCCAATACTGCATAGATACTTGAAAGGGGGAAGCAAAGGCAAGCGTGAGAGTTCCAGACTCATCTGCACTCTTTGCCAACAGACTTTTATGTTGAGCTCCTTATTGTTATTGCTGTTATCCCTTGTTATTGTCTTTTCCTTCCCAGATTCAACACCAACATACTCTGTTATTCTGGCCAACTCATTGAACCAGTCTAGCAGATTCTGTGGAATCTTTCTTGTCACTCACCATGCTCACAGGAATGCAGGGAACATTTGGGAGACTTTGAAGACTTGAAGAATATTACATGAAGAGGGTATTTAATGGTGATGTAGCAGAGGTGCTGTAAAGACAGAGGTTGGAGACAGATATGGGCTCATGGACTCCCAGGAGACACCAGATATGCAGGCTGACACTCCACATTGTGCCCTGTGGAATCCAGTTGGTTGTGAGCAAGCTTGCCTACATCATCAGTCTTCTCTCAGATGCTCCTTCCCTGACCTTGACCTGATAGCACATCAAAACTCCCCAGCAGGAGTGTCTAATCCTGCCACTCCTAAGAATTATCGTTACTTAGAAGGCAACATACTCTTGTCTCTTCCCAGCCACTTCCACACTACCATTCTACCACTAGCTCTCATCAATGCTGAGCAAAATGGCTTTCTGAAATGTCCTTCCCTGGGGTCCCTGCTCCCTCCTTGTTGCTGTTCTCTGGGCCCTTCAGTACCTCTCTTGATAGTTTTGCCTTTGGCTTAAAGTCTTCTCTCAACATTCTATGGCAACATCTTATTAATCTCAATATCCATATGGATGGACTTTCACACCCCAGCTCAACCTTCTTACACCACCTCTGCACCTCCACTCAAGTACTCATCCGAGGTTTGTCCTTGGATCTGTTATCTTGCAGAACTGCTCCCATACAAAAATTTTACCTCTAAAATTCTCTTCTTTCACCACAATCTTTCTTCTCCTCTTATGGCTACTGAAATCGCCACTAAGTCACCCTCAACATAGCTTTCAGCCTGTTCATTCATCAATCTTCCCTCATTACCTTATTTCCTCCTTTATACACCTCCTTACCCACTCTTGGTTCTGTCAGTGAACAACTTTAACATCACTCCCATCCGTACCCAGAATCCCTGTGCACTCCTCCTTCCGTGACACTTGCCTTGTCAAGCCCCACCTGTGGGCAAACCCTGTCATTCGCTTTCTCTGTTCACATATCAAACTTCTGGATATTACCAAAGAAAATATTAAAACTGGGTGACTTGTTCTCATTCCAAAGTCATACTCTACAGACTCAGCGGGGCTGTCACTGCTGTTCACAATTTTGGAATTTATCTCTGAATGAGCCTCTCTATCATTTTTGCCACAGCAAATGTTATCACTAACTTCAAAGTCTACCTGCCCCATCATCTTCTATTTTCTTAATAATGTTCTACATCATGGGAATTTAATCACCTTCCTTTCTCTGTACTTCAAAGTTTCAGCATGTATAGTCCATTCTCTCCTTTACTCCTTTTTCAGAGAAGGGCTTTTCTGTCCACTTCCTTCCCAGCTCCTCCGAGAATGTGCTCCATCAGTAATCACACCCATCTCTTCCTCTCAGGCATTGTTTCTTAGCCTACAATTATACTCAGATCTCCTACATGCATACAAGGTTCCTTCAGCCATTCTACCCCCATGGGGTACCACCCTTCCTGTGTCCTTTGCAATCACCAAGCTTCCTGAAAGTGTCTATACTTGATGCCTCCACTTCAACTTTCATTTATTCCTCACCTATGTGGCATTTAACTAACAAGGTCAGCCTCTCCAAAGACACTAATGACCAACCAGTCATCAAACCTTTTTTATTAATAATCATTTTCTCAAAGAACATTTAAGGACATGGGGAAATTCCCATGCTATACTGTTAAATTTTTAAAAGCAACAAAATTATAAATTGTGCACAGTCCCAATTTATATTATTAAAAGTGTTGGTATGCACGTGTGTATCTATTCAGAAAGTGAGTGTGGAAAAAAATCACCAAAATGTTAAAGGTTATCAGATTAAGGGTTATTTGGTTAAGAGAATCAAATTTTGGATATTTTAATATATTTTTGTGTTTTCCAAATTTTCTCTAATGGCATTATTTTCATAAGTAAAGGGGCAAAAACAACTTAAGGATTTAAATTTTATTTGCTCATTCCTCTTTCTCAGTCCTCCTAACATTAACCCTATTGATTGCTAGTTTCCGAAATTCTTCCCAAGACCAGCTTCACAGGTATGCCTGTGAAGTTGAGGGCTCTCCTATCTCCATTTTGAAATTCTTAATAAATATTTTACAAGGGGACCCACAATTTCATTTTGTATTGAGCCCTGCAAATCATGTAGCTCTTCCTGACTCTTCCCTTAGCCTCTAACACTACAATGTCTTTTTCCTACCTCTCTAACCCATCCTTTTCTACTTCATTATTCTACTCCCTAAATTCACTCTAAGTTCATTAGAGTGGCTGCCATCAGCCACCTTGCCTCTCTCTGCTTTGTCATTCTCACACAAGCTTTAGCTCTCCCTTCGTCAGGTGCTGCCCAAACAGTTACCTGAATCCTGAGCTTCAGATCTGCATTTTCACCCACAATCTGGACATTTTCACCAAGATGTTCAGCAAACACTTCACATTTTAACATGTTCAAAAAGGAGTTCATCTTCTACTTATATCTTCTTCCATGACTATCTTCGTACCCTCAACCTTACATTTCGGAGATTTACTCACGTTGATGTGTGTAGCTACAGTTATTTATTTTCACTGCTGTACAGTATTCCATTATGTGAACATACTTCAGTTGACTTCTCATTTTTATTTTAGATGACTATTTGGCTTGTTTTGGGAGTTTTGTTATTTGTTGTTATGTTTTGGTGCACATGTGAAAGAACAGTTTCCCTGTGGGATGAAACTAGGAGTGAAATTGCTGTGTCATAGAGTACACACAAATTCAATTTTACCAGGCATGCCAAACTGCTTTTAAAGTGATTGCACCAATTTATACTCCCACTCACAGTTTATGAAAGTTCTTTTTGTTCCCGGTGGCCTCAAGGCCACATGTGGCCCTCCAGACCCCCTTGTATGGCCCCTCGACCAAATCCAAATTTGGATTTAGTCAAAAGGCCTCACTCAAGGATCTGGAAGGCCACATGTGGGCCCAAGGTCGCAGGTTCCCCACCCCTCACAACTTCATATTGTCAGGTTAAAATTTCTGTCAACTTCATGGTATCTCATCGTGACTTTATTCCCCTGACAATTAATGACAATGAGCATCTTTCATACATTAATTATATGTGAAAAGTATCTTCTTCTTGTAGTGCCTTTATAAATCAGAAAATATATATTTTTAAATTACGATCTGCACCACAGCCAGCAATTTTCACAATAGGAAAGTTTTTCAGTCAACCTTGAAGAACCCTAAAGATTCACAGTCCTACTCTCACTTAGATGATAAACTTGACCAGTTGCAAAAAACTTGGAGATTTGATTGATTAAGTTATATACTCTCAGAGTTATAATGTTGTATAAAACTAGCTCTGTATGAGAAACCAACTGCGGCTATTAGACCTTTCCATGGCTTATCATGTGACCAGCATGGAGTTACTGAGTGCCACGTTTAGACAAATTTCAGGAGCAGGCACAATGTGGAAGAAAGAGTTCTCATCCCACCCAGCAGTACCCAACTCCTATCCCTAGCAAGAACAGGAACTAGGGAAGAAAACACAATTATCTATTGTTTGGTGAACAGTCTACTCCACTCAGGAAAGGGCATGTGGAAATCGTGGAAAATAAAAGCACCCGCCAACCTCAGCCCAACCCAACCTCACCTCTCCTAGACACTCCCCTCTACCGTTTCTGGAGTTCCCCAGGCATAGCTCCCCAGGCATAGCTCCCCCAGGCACTGCTTCCTGTCTATGATTACCTGAATATTTTGCATCAGGGAAGACTAGGTGCCTTGAGGCAAGGAATCTCCAAAATTGAGTTGAGGTTAATTAACTACAAAGTATATGTGATCATGAATTTCCTGGATCAGAGAGACAGAGGTGATTATTAATTCAGTTCAACCTGACTGATATTTACTAAGCAGCCACTATGTTCAAGAAGAATAGGATAGACCGCTTTGCACTTGGTAAGCAAATTTTATATGAGGTCTGTCCGGAAAGTATCCAGCCATGTAATATGAAAAATAGAGACATTTGTTGAAGAAGATACAAGAAACATTGTACACAGGATAATGATTCCGCAGTCCCCTTTAAAGTAGGCACCTTGGGACCTCACACAGTTCTCCCAGCATCACTTAACCTAACCTGTACACGTTCAACATTCTCAGGTCTTCTGCTTGTTGCAGGCCTTCTAGAATGTGGATCACTTTCAACAGATTCTCGACCATCTACGAAGTGCTTGTATCACAATTTTATTTGTGCTGCACTCATTGCATTGTCCCTGAAAGCCTTCTAAATCATTCAAATAGTTTCCGTACAAGAACATTCAAGCTTAACGCAAAATTTGATGCAGATTCATTGCTCTACTCGCTCAGTCATTTCGAATGTGATGGCCACAGAGTACACATGCTCACTCAATGGCGTCTAGTGCCCCACTGACTAGTGCAGTGAAGCCATCATTGTTCACACATGTGCATTCCAGTCCATTCTCCTTGGCTGCCAGGTTACATGGATGTTGCACAAATCATTCTCATCATATTAACAATGGCTGGATGCTTTCCTGACAGACCTAGTATACTGAGAACAAGAAAATTTCACAGCTCCCACTCTAAAATAGGAAGATCACTACCAAGCCACACCCTCATTGCATCATATCTTCATGCAGAATATTTAATAAAATGCCCTATTTGATAACTGTTCCTCATTTTCTTCACCAATATTGACTGTGAGAAAATTAAACTTGACATTTCTTTCAAAAGACCATTGGTAATTCACAATTACTGCTCTAGCACTTCCTCTTCTGAACTAAAAAATAAAAACAGAACTTATTGAGTGCTTACTACGTGTCAGGAATTTTAGCAAGTGTTATGTATGTAGTATTGCATTTAAGTTTCAGGACAACCCTCTGAGGCATATGCTCTTTGTTATTGCTGTTGTTGTTTTAGGTATAATTCACATATATTAAATACGCATATTTAAAGTATACAATTTGATGAGTTTTGATAATGTACATTCTTGTGAAACCATCACCCCAATCAAGATAATGAGCATACCCATCACCCCCCCAAAAGTCTCCTCATGACCTTTTGTAATCCTTCCCTTCCATGCCCTCATGTTCTCTTCCTCCTTCCCATTCTCTTCCTCCTTCCTATCCCCAAGCAAATACTAGTTTTTCACCATAGATTAGTATGCATTTTCTATAATTTTTTTTTGAGATAGAGTCTTGCTCTGTCACCCTGGGTAGAGTGCAATGGTATCATCATAGCTCACTGCAACCTCAAACTCCTGGGCTCAAGCTATCCTTTTGCTTCAACCTCCCAAGCTGGGACTACAGGTGAACGCCACCATGCCTGGTTAATTTTTCTATTTTTAGTAGAGACAGGGTCTCGCTCTTGCTCAGGCTGGTCTCCAACTCCTGAGCTCCAGCAATCCTCCTGCCTTGGCCTCCTAGAGTGCCAGGATTACAGTCATGAGCCACCATGTCCAGCCCATTTTCTAGAATTTTAAAAAATAAAATCATATTGTATGTACTTTTTTTCTGACTTATTTAATCAGTGTAATAATTCTGAGTCATCTATGTTGTTGTGTCTATAAATAGTTCATTCTTTTTTTAATTGCTTAGTAGCATCCAATGTATGGCTATACCATAATTTGTTTATCTATTCACCTGTGACATTTGGCTAGATTACAGGTTTTGGCAATTACACATGAAACTGCTACAAACATTCATATACAAGTTTTTGAATATGAATATACTTTCATTTCTCTTACATAAATATCTAGGAGTGGAAGGACTGGGTTTCTTGTAGATGTATGTTTAACATATGAAGAATCTGCCAATCCTGTTACTGCTGTGATAAATTACCACAAACTGAGTGGCATAAAACAACAGAAATTTATTTCTTATAGTGCTAGAAGTCAAAAGTCTAAAGTCAAGGAGTCAGCCAGGCTGTGTTCTTTCCGGAGGCTTCAGGAGAGAAACTGCTTGTCTTCTTTAACTTCCAAACTGCCTGCATTCCTTGGCTTGTGGCCTATTCCTCAGGACACTGTAATCTCTTGCTTCTATGATCTCGTCTTCTACTACTGACTCTGATTCTCCTGCCTCTCTTATAAGATGTAATCTCCCTGTGATTACATTGATCCCACCTGGATAATCCAGAATAATCTCCTGGGTTTCCAAGATTTTTGATTAATCACATTTGCAAAGTCCCTTTTACCATGTAAAGTAATATATTCACAGGTTCCAGGGATTAGGATGCACACATCTTTGAGGGGTCATTATTCAGCCTACCCTACTGTCTTCCAGAGAGGTTATGTCATTTTACATTCCCATCAGCAGCATAAGAGAGTTAAAGTTCCTCCACATCCTCACCAAGACTTGTTACAGTTTAATTTGCATTTCTCAAATACAGAATGATGTTGAACATCTTTTCAGATACTTATTTGCTCTCTGTATATCTTCTTAGGAGATATACTTCTCTTAGGAGAAGTGTCAGTTCATATCTCTTTCTCATTTTTTATTGGGTTTTGTGTTTTTTGATTGTTGGGTTTTGAGAGTTCTTTAAATACTCTGGGTACAAATCTGTCATCAGATATGACTTGAAAATATTTTCTGCCAGACTTTGGCTCATTTGTTCTCTAAACAATGTCTTTTTTAAAAAAAAAAAAAAAAAAAAGACTTTTAATTTTGATTAAGTCTGAGCTATAGAATTTTTTATAGATTGAGCTTTTGGTGTCATATCTAAAAAATATTTGCCTAATATAGAGTCAAAAAGATTTTCTCTTATATTTTTATCTAGACATTTTATAGTTTAAGTCTCATATTTAGGCCTATGGTCCATTTTGGATCAAGCTTTGCATATGGTACAACATATAAATCAAAGTTTTTTGTTTTGCTTATAAATTTTCCAGCACTATTTTGAAAAGGCCATCTTTTCTACACTGACTTGCTTTTGTAGCTTTGTCAAAAAAATCAGTTACCTATATACGTGTGGACCTATTTTTGGACAATTTAGTCTATCACATTCATCCATCCAGTTAGTCTATTACATTCACCCATTTGTCCATCTTTATACCAGTAGCACACTGTCTTGATTAGCATAATTTATGTCTTAAAATCAGATAATGGTAGCCTTCCATCTTTGTTTTTGTTTTTCTTTTTTAAGTAGTTTTGGTTATTTTAGGTCTTTTACATTTCATTTCAATTTTATAATTTGCTTGCTTATATATAAAAGCCTATGGGGATTTGACTGGATTTCATTTGAATCTTTAGATCAATTTAAGGAGAATTGACATCATAGCAACATTGACTCTTCTGCCCTATGAATGGTATATATCTCTCTATTACTGTGTTTTTCTTGGTGATGTTTTGTATATTTCAGTAAACAGGTCTTGCTCACCTTTTATCAAATATAACCATAACTATTTTCGTACTTTGATGTCATTTTAAATTTTTTCAATTTATATTTTTTTCAATTTCTGATGTTCATTGCTAGTATATATAAGTACAATTGATTTTTGTATATTGATGTTGTATTCTGCAACCTTGCTAACTTATTGTTAGATCAAGTAGCTTTTCTTGTAGATTCCATTGGATTCTCTACATGGAAGATCATTTTGTCTATGAATAAAGGCAGTTTCATTTCTTACTTTCCAAATTGAATGCCTTTTATTTCTTGGTTTAGTGCTATAAAATTCTTTATGATTAATGACTTAGCAGCAGCCCACAGATTTTCATACGTTGTGATTTCATTTTCATTCAGCTCACAGTACTTTCTAATTTCCTTTTTGATTTCTTCTTTGACTCATGAGTAATTTAGAGCCATCTAAAAGTGACCTAGGCCTTCCACTCCACTTATTTAGTTTCCAAATCTCTGGGGGTCTTCCAGAAATTCTTCTGTTATGGATTTCTAATTGAATTTCATTGTGGCCAGAGAACATACTTTGAAAACTTCAATCCCTTTAAATTTATTGAGATTTGTTTCAGGGCCCAGAATATGACCTTTGTAAATGTTCTATAAGCACTTGAAAATAAATGTCTATGCTGCTATTGTTGGGAGAAGTGCTCTATGAACACTTTCTAATGTCGATTAAGTCAGGTTGGTGGGTTGTTTTGTCCAAGTCTTCTATATCTTTACTGATTTTTCTGTCTATTTGTCCTATCAATTATTGAGGGAGTGATACTGAAATATCTGATTATAATTGTGGATTTATCTATTTCTTCTTGCAGTTCTATCTGGTTTTGCTTCAGGTATTTTGAAGCTCTGTTATTGAGGGCATGAACATTTAGAATGTTATTTCCCTCTGATAAATTGACACTTTTATTATGAAATGACCTCCCTTATCTTGGGATAAAATTTGAAATGTATTTTGTCCATTATTAATATAGTTACTCTAGCTTTCTGTCAACTAATGTCAACAATGATACATCTTTCTTCATCCTTTTATTTTTGACCTTCTTGCGTCTTTATATTTAAGGTACATTTCTTGTAGCCAGTAGGTCTTCCTTTTTATCCAGTATGAGAATTTCTACCCTTTAATTGGGGTGTTAGTCCACTTACAATTAATGTAACTATTGATATGGTTAGGTTTAGACTTATCATCTTGATTTTTTTTTCTATTTGTCCCATATAACCTTTGTTTCATTTTTTTATTTTCTGCCTTTTTCTGAATTAGCTGAATATGTTATGATTTCATTTTCTCCTTTGTTGGCGATATTATCTGTAACTGTTCTAGTATTTTAGTGTTTGCTTTATGGTTTATAGTGTATATCTTTAACATATGACAGTCTACCTTGAAGTGATATTATACCACTTCACATATAGCATAAGAATGTTTCAACAGTATACTTTCATTTACCCATTCCAGCCTCTATGTTATTTTTGTCATACATTTTACTTCTACATATATTTAATAGTTTCCTAATTGGTTTTCTGCATAACAAATTACCATGCACTTAGAGGCCTAACTCAACACCCATTTATTATCTCTGTAAATCAGAAGTCTGGAATTATCTGGCTGAGTTTTCTACTCAGGCTCTCATAGTGTTGAAATCAAGATATCAGCCAGCTAGTTGCATTTTCATCTGAAGTGTGACAGAATTATTCCGGTTTTGACAGAATTCAGTTCCTTATGGTTATTGACAGAATTCAGTTCCTTATGGTTATTGACAGAATTCAGTTCCTTATGGTTTTAGGACTCAGGTCTCCACTTCCTAGTTGATTGTTGACCAGGGGTTACTCTCAGGTCCTTGCAGCCACTCTCCAATCCTTGCACTTGAGCCCCTTCATCTGCAAACCCAGCAGCAATGCACCAAATCCTTCTTGCACTTTCAATATCTTGGCCTTCCCCTTCTGCTACCAGATGGAGAAAAATCTCTGCATTTAAAAGGACTTACACGATTAGTTAGGCCCACATGGACAATTCCGTATCTTATAATCAACTGTGCTGTAGAACATAACATCATCATAGGAGTGATATTATCATCATATTCAATGGTTCTAGGGATTAGGACATGGAATCTTGGGGGACTATTTTTAGAATTCTGCCTACCACAGTATGTTATGAACCCTACACTACATTATTTTTGTTTAACATTTAATTTTCTTTTAAAATATTTAAATAATAAGAAAAATATCTTATACATTTACCCACATAGTTACCATTTCCAGTGCTCTTCATTTCTTTGGGTAGATCCGTATTTCCATCTGGTATTTTTTTCTGCTTCTGATTGAACAAGTTCCTTTCACATTTCTTGTAGGTATGTCTTCAAATGAGTTCTTCAGGCTTTTATATGTCTAAAAATGCTCTTATTTTATCTGGTTTCTCAAAAATATTTTCACTGGGCTTATAATTCTAGGTGACAGTTTTTCCTTCTGTCACTTTAAGAGGCTGAGTTACTATCTTCTGACTTGCATTGTTTCTGATAAAAGATCTCCTATAATCTTTACCTCTATTCCTCTGTACATAATGTGTCTTCTTTCTCTTTCTGCTTATAAAATTTTCTCTTTATCCATGTTTTTTACCAATTTGATAATTACCTGCTTTTGTGTAGTTTTCTTCAAGTTGCTTGGTTTGGGGTTTCCTTATATTTCTTAGATCTGTGGGTTTATAATTTTCACTAAATTTGGAAAACTCACAACCTTTATTTTTTCAAATACTTTTCTGTATTTTCCTTTTTGGAAAACTAATATTTAATACATCTATATTAATGTGCTTGAAGCTGTTCCACAGCTCACTGATGCACTATCTGTTCTTTTTTTCCTTTTTCTCCGTGTGTTTAGTTTTTGATTGTTTCTATTGCTATGTCTTAAAGTTCTTTTTTTTTTTTTTGCAATGTCTAATCTGCCATTAATACCATCTTCTGTATTTGTCATCTCATATATTGTAATTTTCATCTCTAGAAGTTGATTTGGGTCTTTTTTATGTCTTCCATGTCCCTACTTATTTTACCTGAATATAAAATACTGTTGTAATAAATATTTAAATGCCTTGTATGCTAATCCTAACATATGTGTCAGTCTGGGGTTGGTTTTGATTTATTGGTTTTTCTTTTCATTATAGGTCATATTTTCCTGCTTCTTTGCATGCCTGGTAATTTTTGATAAGATAATTGTGATTTTTTATCTATTGAATGCTGGCTATTTTTGTATTGTGAAAAGACCCTTGAACTGTGTTCTCAGATGTAGTTATTTGGAAACAGTTTGACAATTTTAGGTCTTGCTTTTAAAATTCGTAAGTCAGGTTAATACCTATATTTATTATAGGGCTAACTATTGCTCACTATAGACACAAGAACCTTTGAGAAGTCTACCCAATGTCCTGTAAATTATGACATTTTCCAGTCTGGCTAGTGGGAACAGACAACATTCCTGGCCTTGTGTGAGTACTGAGCACTGGTCCATCTACTCCTTTTGAGTAGGTCTTTTTCCAACCCTGGCTAGTTTCCTTAAATGCAAGTGCTGGTCAGAACTCAGAGAATACGTAAGTGGGTCCCCCTGCAGCTCTTCAGAGTTCAAATATCTGAAAATATTTTCTACTTTTATTCTAAGAGACTGAAGAATTTCTTTCCCCTGTCAAATATTTCAGCCCTATATTGTTGCTAATCCTTGGAGGCCCTCATAGCAATGTGTACAGTAATTGAAATCGCAGATTGCTCTCTCTAATCTCCTTTGCTGTTCTAAAAACTGTTATAGAACTTAAGGGTTTTTGTTTTTATCTCATACAGCATTTTTCATACAGCATTATACAGTAAAAAATACAATAAAAATGTATGCTGCAGGTGCATAATTAATTTTCTTAAAGATAGTGTGCATTCAGAACTTTCTAGAGTGACAGTTCATCTTCTTGCCACCTTCCAACCCACTCCAGTGATTCAAATTACTTTTCTGATGGTGTTTTCCCATCAGGCATAAAATGAGTAGCTAGTCACGTTCAGGGTCCCAGGTAGGTATCTTATATTAAATAGAACAGAAGGGTGATTTAGCTTCCTCGTTGGTAAAGTAAAATATTTCAAATATGAATTTTAAAATTCACAGAAATGTGAATGTCCCTTTTTAGTACTGTAATTTCAGTTTGTTTTATCTTAATTTCTGGCAATAGTTTATCAGCATTGTCTTGCAATACTATAGCTCCTTTTGTAATTCTTCATATGGTGAGTTACTTCATCTCCTAATTTATCTACTTACAAATAAGATGTTCAAGTACTACTATTAAGTGTTCTGTTACTAATATAAAAGACTGAAAGTCTTTTGTTGTCATGGTGATTTGTTTTGTTTTGGTGGGGGCTAGCCATAGAAAATCTCCTCTATGAGGGAGCCGCCTCCTGAGAACTCTGCATCTTCACCTTCAATTAAGCCTGTCGATCATCTCTTCATTCTTAAAACAACCACTATAGTAACAAAAAAAGTGAGAGGAATCTTCCTCCTTTCCCAAGATGTCTTATGTCTCTTCTTCCCCTCACCACCAAATTTATCCAAATACTTCCAGCTTCCACTCCTTCATTCCCCACTCACTCTTAAATCCTTATAATCTGGTTTTTGCACTCAGCTAATTTACTGAAGCTAGACTATCAGAGGTCATTATCTGATCGTGTAGTAACAAACCAAATTTCCTTCCACCTTTACAGCTCTGCAATGTTTAATGAGAGATCACCCTTCTTGAACATCTCCTCTTTTGCTGACATTTATGACAATATTTTTTTGTGTTCCTCCCACATCTATAACCCAATCTCTGCCTACTCATCAGGCTCCTCTTTCTGCCCCAACCTCTAAATGCAGGCTTTCCTCAGGGATAAGCCTTTGGAGCTCTTCCTTGTTCTTGTTTATACTCTCTCCCTTGACATTTTCATCTAATAATTATGGCTTCAACTATGACTTCTAGAAATATGGCTTCCACTTCTCTATCTTCAGCCCTCCAGTCTCTGCCACACTTTATTTCTATTGCTTTGGAAAACGTCTTCACATAGATTTCCCTATAATGCTTCACACTCGCGATCTCAATGGCTGAATTTAAGATCTTTCTTTCCAAATGTATTCGCTTCTGTATTCTGCAATTTATTTTATGACATACATATGTACCCAGTCACTTAGGATCCAAGTCTCCTGGACTCTGAAATCACTCTTGCCCCTTAACAATCTGCTGCCCAATTCAGCTAATAAACCTGCATCTTCTATTTAAAACTGTCCTCTTCTCTGAATACCCACTCTCACAATCCTGTTCTCATTACTTCTGTAGACTAGGTCAATCCACTCTTCCTTCAGTCTCTTCCTTTCTCCGAAGCATATTCTCACTTATACTAATCTAATCTGGAAGTACAGCTCTGATCATATATAACTTCCTGTTCAAATGCCTTTGATTGACAAAGTCTGAACTCCTCAGTGTTCACACTAAGATCACAGACTATCTTTCAACCTTTGTTTCCTAAAGTACCCCATCCTATACCCAAAACCTAAACCAAATTGAGCTACTCTCTCACTCTCTGTTCCCAAAAAATCCAGTGCTTCCCTATCCCAGACCCCTCGTTGTTTTAATTGTTTCTTTTTCCTGGAATGCCCTTCTTGATGTCTTAATCCTACTCTTCCTTCAAAACCAGCTAAAATGTCACCTTCCTAATTAAGTTTTTATGTTATCTCCAAACCTGGAAACATATTATCAGTACTCTTAATTCCATAATGTGTTTTTTTGTTTTTTCTTTTTTGAGACAGAGTCTCGCTCTATTGCCTGGGCTAGAGTGCCGTGGCGTCAGCCTAGCTCACAGCAACCTCAAACTCCTGGGGTCAAGTGATCCTCCTGCCTCAGCCTCCCGAGTAGCTGGGACTACAGGCATGCACCACCATGCCCAGCTAATTTTTTCTACGTATTTTTAGTTGTCCAGATAATTTCCTTCTATTTTTCAGTAGAGACGGGGCCTCGCTCTTGCTCAGGCTGGTCTCAAACTCCTGAGCTCAAACGATCCGCCCGCCTCGGCCTCCCAGAATGCTAGGATTATAGGCGTGAG
Source organism: Varecia variegata (assembly GCA_028533085.1). Lineage (NCBI taxonomy): Eukaryota > Metazoa > Chordata > Mammalia > Primates > Lemuridae > Varecia > Varecia variegata. The sequence continues at coordinate 37,704,968 of CM052436.1, read as the reverse complement.
CCACCGCGCCCGGACCATAATGTGTTATATGGGTCATTGTTTTTTCTTCGTGGTGCCTACATGTTACATGGTAAAAGTAATCAATAAGCACCTGGTGCTGAATTAATCAATCAGTCAATTCATCAAATTTCAATACTTCTGAAGGGAAAAAATGATGTGTGAGATGGATTCCTTAGTCTCTAAAATAACTATAATCCAAGGGAGTATGTAATCAGTGCTATATGGTAAAAGAGATAATAAGTGCTCTAAGGCAGCCTTATTTAAAGTAGGCTTTAAAGTAAGAAGTGGGGGTGGGGAGTCCTCTAGAAGTATTTTGGTGTTTGACAGAAACAGGACATTGTAAGCAGAGGTGCAGAGGTATACGTTCCAAGTTCAATGTGCACAGAGGCAGGAGAGTTAAAATGTTCAGAAAACGAGTAGAACAGTTTGCTCAAAGGAGAGAGTTCATGTGGGGGATACTAAGAGATAAAGCTGGAAGGGCAGGTAAAGGATTGATTATGTGCTCTTTGTCCCATTGGCGGGTAGGACTAGTGACAGTTGTCAGGGAACAATGAACCCTGGGCCTTGCCAGCTTCAAAATGATCAGGCACTCAGTTGGGCATGACAACTATGAGAGTTTTCCCACTCTCCACTGTTTTTATAATGGTCAGTTACAGGTTTTCTTTGTTTCCAGTTTATTCATCCATTTTTTTTATTCAAACATTAAACATCTACTGTATTCCAAACCTTGTGCAAACGTTTGATGTTTCCAAAACAAATAGCCATGCTTCTGATCCCAGGAGTTTCACATTTCAGTAAAATGTCAGCTTGTAGTTTTTCCTGACTAAACTGTTATGGAGATGACATGAAATCTTATCTGGGTACAGTCTAAACACTTCTTATGATTCATCTGTGTTTTGTTTTGTTTTGCTAGGGCTGCTAATTAGATTTTTTATTTAAATATATTATAATATTTCATAAAAGGTAAGGAAGCTAGGAACTGTTATTTTTACTTTAACAAAAGTATAATACATCAAAAAAGAATTTCAGATCTTTGAAAGAGTAACAGATCTTTGTGATTCAGATATTTATTTACCAGCTTCCCCATGCAGAAAAGTACCAGAATTATTTTATCATAGCATATTCTTCACTAGAAAAAAATGCCCTGAAAAAGCCAAGCTTTGTTTAACCCAGAAATTATAGCACTTTTGGAGGCAGCAACACTGTTTAGATTTTTTTTTTCTGAACACAGTTATAGTAAATGATAACTGAGATAACCCCCTAACCCCTAACCTAACCCACAAACTGTGAAGTAATTATTTTTTGTCCTTCTGGGAAAGAGGAAGAAAAATGGATAAGGGATTTTCTCTCTTGGATTCTTTGTGATCTCAGATTCTTAAGATATAATTATATCACTCTCACATGAAACTGCTGACACCATTCTTTTGATACCCATCAACTTCCTCTCTCCCTTCATCATTTCCTCTTTAGATGTTATTTCCTATTAATGTTAATTTTTTTCATATAATAGTTATATTTTCAAAAGGCGGCAGATGTGCCTGCCCAAAGAGCTGACATAGCTATCAAGTGGAAAATCAAATGTAACAGCAATGTAGCAATGGCAATTTCCATATTCAATATCTTCTTTCCCCCTAAAAGAACAGATGAAGAATCTTTTCTGAACAATAACCTCACTGGTTTTAATGACTACTGAAAGGGAGATATTTAACAGGGGAATTTTATAGAGGGTCAGGGAATGCCCATCTGGATCCTGCTGGATTGTTCAGACAGCACAAGGTGATTCTTTGAGAAATTGAGCCAGCTAAAATCCTGGAATTACTGAAGTAAGATTTTGTTCACTTTGGCACATACTCTCAGAGTATTTCTAGAGCACCGTGGTCCTACACAGAACTAGAAATCCTACCTCTCCCCCTGTGAGCCACAGTGAGCACCCTCCGTTTGAGGGAAGACAATGTCTATGCCTAATCTGGGCTATCCCAAACTAATGGTTGCTCTTTCAAAGTTCCCAAGGAATATGCTTTTAGCCACCAATCCCAATCTCACTGTTCACTGAAACGTGAATGGATGTAGTAACCTAGAAGTCCTAATATTAAAATTTCTCCACGTTAGTGCATTGCCAGAACTTGAAATTACATGGTGGTCTCTGGATAAAATGAACCAAAACAGGGAAAAGTTGATTTTGTGGTTCATTTTGTCCTGGAAAAAAAAATGTGTCAGTCATACTATATCAGGTTCTTAAGAGAAAACTAGGATCACTAAGGTCCAGAAAAAAAATACTATTATTTCACAGGACAGAAAAAAAGAATGACAGACGTGACAACATCATCACATAATATCAATGAATCTGTAGAAGAGGGAAAGTGGATAAAGAACTTATCCACTTAGCCGTAACTAACTTAGCATACACTGTAAGTATTTAAATTTTATCTTCCTGTAGTGAGTTGTACAAAGGGAAGCAAGTGTTGGGACACAGAGGTAGCAGATAGGAAAAAATGGAATTGTAAAACTTGGGGCTGCACAAAAAGGATTGGTTTAAAGCAGTGGTCCACGGCCTTTTTGGCACCAGGGACCGGTTTCATAGAAGACAATTTTTCCATGAACTGGAGGTGGGGGTCAAAGGAAGGAGGAGGATATGGTTACAGAATGATTCAAGAACATTACATTTATTGTGCAGTCAAACCTCTCTGCTGATGATAATCTGTATTTGCAGCTGCTCCCCAGTGCTAGCATCACCACCTCAGCTCCACCTCAGATCATCAGGCATTAGATTCTCATAAGGAGCACGCAACCTAGATTCCTCGTATGTGCAGTTGACAGTAGGGTTCGCACTCCTATGAGAATCTAATGCCACTGCTGATCTGACAGGAGGTAGAGCTCACTTACCTGCCACTCACCTCCTGCTGTGCAGCCCAGTTCCTAACAGGTCATGTACCGGTACCAGTCTGTGGCCCAGGGACTGGGGACCACAGGTTTAAAGTATATAAATCATTTAAATGCCACATTTGCTCACTAAACTGTAGAATCCAGGCAACTATCCCTTCTGCATCTCATAGGAGAGAGGTTTTTGCTGGAAAAATCAACCTGAGAGATCTAGACTTAGGGCACAAAAGATGGAGAGATCAAGAACTAATGTTTAAAAAATGTTCATAAACATATTTTTTAAATATGCACAAAAATGACAGTCACCAACTCGCAACTCACCCAATGCCAGGAGCCAGGTCTCAGCTCTCAAGCAGAGAGTTGATAATCCTTATCTAGTGAAACTGACCATTTAGACAAGGGTCTATAGATACTGAAGCTTGGGGCCTCCCTACAGAAAAGCTATTCATACCTGATCACCTTCAGAGAGGGTCATGAGAGGACAAGTCCCTTGGGCATGGAAAGATATTCCAATCAGCTTCTTATTGTTTTACTCTTAAATATGAGTGGGTGACAAGGATCAACAGACATTTGAGTAAAACCTTTATCATGAAAGAAACAAGTAAGCAGAAAAGAAAGAAAAATAGGTAATATAGATAACACAGGGGCAGAAGAACATTTTAGAATAAGCACATTAATTTCTCATAAAGATTTAGAGGACAATGTACTCATGAAATATGAAAAGCATGCTATAAAAGGAAAAGTCAGGAAATAAGAAAGACCTCTCTGAAACCAAACATTTAAAATCAGTGTTAAAAATTCAGTAGGAGAGTTGAAAGAGTAAGTCAATAAGCTCTTGAAAGACCAAAAAGAAAAAAAGATAAACAATATGAGAGAAAACACAAGAAATTAGAGAATTCATGCAAGAAATGTAGTATCCAACTAAAAGAGGTCTAGAAGGACAAAACAGGATGTTATAAAATAAATGACAGAAAATTTTCCTCTGAACTGAACAACACCAATTGCCATATTAAAGCACCACTTCAGCTTGGAATATAGAGTCAGAAGAATGTCACTCCCATCCTAACAATGAGAAGAAGCTGGATAACTTACAAATGACAGTTTTTCAAGCCCATCAAACAGCTGAGAATGCAAAGAAGAACAGCAACAAGAAAAACAACACAGTGAATACTGCAGAAAAATCCCCTCTGAAGAATAAAGCAGCTGCCCTGTGATTCATTCACTTCCTTTACCAGGGGGTTGCTGCTAAAAAAAACATAAAAGAAGGCAGATGACCTAGTCTAATCTCTTTGTTGACAAGATAACTAGAACTCCAAGTAAATAAGCTAATTATATTTAGTAGGAGGAGGGTCCTTATCTGTGGAATAGTCTTAATATAAAGACATTCTTATCCCTAGTTAAGGATTGGCTATATAAAATAACCCAGAATCTGTGGACTTATAAGTCATGGGTCCTTAGAAAATGTCACATAAAATGGAAATGTGTCCTAGATTAAACACTCCCACTATGTGAGATGATAACGCAACACCTTACTTAGAGATCTCCTCTACTCTGAACTAGAGCGCGTGAGTCTGATGTAGAAAGGAAGGACGTGAGAGCCACCCTCAGCATCTCAGATCTCTTCCTGCTTTGTCTGAACCTCTTTATTACCTATAAACTTGAAATTGTAAGTAAAACTTGATAGTGGCTGCTATCTCTGATTCTTGTGAGTCTGATTAGACAATCTGTGTTAGCTCACACTCCTAGGAAAAAAGAAACCTATGGCTTCTCTCATCCTTGGTAGAGTGGGATAAGCAAGAAGCTGCCATTGACATGGGTAAAAAACAAACAACAACAACAGCAAAATAAAACCCAGGTGAATTATAATAAATTTTTAAGTCTGATTCCTAAGATCCCCAGACACAAAGAGAGTCTGCACCCACCTTCTAACTCTTGTCTATAGGCCTTCACCATGTGCTCTCAAGAAAGATTAGGGACAAACCACAGTATCTGAGAGAAAACCCTCTAAGACCCACGCATAAGGGACCCGCTGGTGTCTGAGGGAAGAGGAGAAAACTAAGCGAAATCTTCAAGTCACTCTAAGCCCCCAGTAAGCATGGAGAAGTGGTCACCTGTTGCTGTAATAGGAGGAAAAGAGGTGACAGAGAGCCCCGTAAGGTACAAGCAGGTGAGGCCTGCTGAAGGGTGAGGACAGAACAGGAAAGCTGAAAGAAACATTGCAGAAACTCAGTCCAGACCCTACGCTGAGTACAAGGCAGCTGCAGTCTCCAGCTAAAGAAAGGGCAGGGGAGCTGAGAGAGACCCCCCCTGAGGTGCAGGTATGAGGGATCTGGTGAGGTCTGATGTGAGGACTGAAGAACTGAGAGAAACACTGTGAGCACTCTGGGCCTTACACGGGGCACAAGGCAGCAACCCACTGTGGTTGAGGAAAATAGTATACCTGAGAGAGACTCCATGAGGCACAGGTTTGTTGAACCTGCTGAAGCTAAGGGGAAGAAAATATCCAGGCATTTAAAACCCAAGCCTGCTAGAGGGAAGATTCTTATCCCACCTTCAAATAACTTCAAACCAGTGGTAAACTGAACTAAAGAAACCACTAAATCAAAATCCAGCTCAACTACAACCTAGATTAATTCAGTCCCCTAGTGGCCAGAAAAAAGGGGCAAAAATATTGTCTACTTCCATTATCTACTGTTCTTTGACACACAAAGTCCAAAATTTAATTAAAAAATTATGAGACACACAAAGGACCTAGTAAAGTGTTAGTGACTGAATTGTGTTTCTCCCAAAACTCGTATGTTGAAGTTCTAACTGCTATTCTGACTGTATTTGAAGACAGAATTTTTAAGGATGCAATTAAGATTAATTGAGGTCATAAGGGTAGGGTTCTAATCTAATAGGATTGGTGTCCTTAAAGATAGTGATGAGGTACCATAGATCTTTCTCTCTCTCTCTCTCTCTCTCTCAGCAGTTGTACAAAAGAAAGGCTATGTGAAGCCATAGCAAGAAGATGGTCATCTGCAAACCAGGAAGAGAGACTTTGTCAGAAAATAACCCTGCTGCCACCTTGATCTTGATCTTGGAGTTCCAGCCTACAGAACTGTGAGAAAATTAATATTTGTTATGTGGTATCTTGTTATAGCAGCCAAACTGACTAATACAAAAGAGGAAACATTCAATAAAATCAGACTCAGATATAGATCAAAAATTGGAACTATGAGACAGGGATTTTAAAAAAGCCATACTGAAAATATTAAAGGATCTAATGAAAAAGATGAACAACAAGCACTTTCAACAGAGAGGTGGAAACTATATAAAAAAGTCTAATGGAAAAGCTAGAAATGAACATTAAGCTTTAAAAAATATATCTTTCAATGGGTTTATCAGCATACTGGACATACCAGAAGAAAAAAATTACTGAACTGAAACTAATCATCAAAAATTAATCACAAAGAGAAAAAAGTGAAAAAATTGGAACACAGTATCCAAGAGTTATGGATAATATAAAATATTTTAACATGGAAATAATTGGAATCTCAGAAGAAAAAGGAAGAGAGAGCAGGACAGAAAAATATTTAGAGAGAAAATGGCTGAGAATTTTTCAAAATTGATATAATATGTCAACCCTCAGATCCAAAAAGTTAAGTGAACTCAAGCAGAAAAATTAAAATAAAGCCACACATAATCACATCACAAACTGCTGAAAAACAAAGATAAGCAGAAATTCTTAAAAGCAACAGGAGAAAAAGGACAAAGTGTATAGAAATGAACAATATTTGAATTATGGCTGACTTCTTATCCAAAATAATGGAATTCACAAGACTGTGTAACAATATTTTAAGTGCTGAAAGAAAAAATACTGTCAACTTAGAATTCTATAACAAGAAAAACTATCTATCAAAAATGAAGATAAAGAATTTTCTGAAACACAAAATGTGAAAGAATGAATCCCCAGCACACTTGAATTACAAGAAATGCTTTTTACAAGAAAATTACAAGAAAAGTTTTTTAGGCTGAAAGACAATGATATCAAATAGAAATCCAGTTCTGTAAGAAGGAATGGGAAACACCAAAAAGAATAAATACATTGAAAAATATATGAGTTTTTAAAAATTATTCATACATACTTCTTTAAATACACCTTAAGATCCTGTCTTTAAAAGATTATTGATTGTTTGAAACAAAAATAATACTCTACTATAAAGTTTATAGTTTATGTAGAAATAAAATAAATAACAAGTGCAGAAAAAGCAGAGGATAGAAATTATTATGAGGTTTTTACAAAGTTTGTGAAATAGTAGAACATTTTTTTAAAGTAGGCAATAATAAATTAAAGATACATATTGTAACATTTACAACAATCACCAAAAGTTAACATTAAAAAGCATAACTAAAAAGTCAACAGTGGAGGTGAAATGGAATCCTAAAAATACTCAATTGAGGAAAAGAGACAGAAAAGGAGACAGAGAAGAAAAGGAGCATAAAAGGAAAATAAAAAGACAACAACACGGTGGTAGAATTAAACCCAATATATTAATAATGGCATTAACAGTACATAAATTTGAACCTTGATTTAAAAGCAAGAATGTCAGAATAGGCAAAAATACAAGGCAGAACTATATTCTGTTTTAAAAAGACATGCTTTCAAAATAAAGAGACAAGTTGAAAATAAAAGCATGGAAAATATGTAACACTCAAACACCAAACATAAAAAAGCTGGTGTGACTATATCAATATCAGACAAAGTAGTCTTCAAGATAAAGAGTATTACCAGAGGTGAAGAATAATATTCCATTATAATAAAATGATCAATTCATTAAGATATAAATCTCTTAAATATGTACACACTAAATAACAAAGCAACCAAGCACTTTAAGCAAAACTCAGCGGAACTAAAGAGACAAACGGGCAAATTTGCAATCATAATTTGAGACTTGAACACTCCTGTGATAATTTGCACTATGTCAACTTAGCAAAGCTAGAACTATTTCACAGAATCACCTTTTCTGTGTGTTTTCAACCCATTTTTTTTGTCACAAGAAAAATTCAAGTAAGATTTAGAGAGCAAAATGAAAACTAAAACAATTAAAAAACAAGATTTAGACAGCAAAAGTAAAGCAGCAGCCATTACATTCTGAATGCTGATATAGAACACCAAGTGCTGTTGCAGCTCTTAAGTGTCAGATCATCTTGTGTGCATGCATTCTGCAGCACCTCACGCTCCCATTGGACCTCTTCTTACTGAGTCCTGGACAATGCACATGTTCAACTCTGTAGTGAAGGGTGAAAGTTCTTTCTATAGGTCACTCACTTCATCAGAAAAGATAAAAGACATTTCCAGATTCCAGTCTATCCTCATGGAGTCCAGTTTGTCCTCACAAGTTTCACTTTGTCCTTTCTCTTCCCTTTTTCTCTTCAGCTTTTACCTCATTACCAGCCCTACTGATTCATAGCAACTTTAGAGCCACCACCAGAAAGAGGGGCAACAACATTCCATAGACTTCTTCACCAGCTCTTAAAATTGCATAAAGTCCTAAAACTTCTCTTAAAAAATAAAGTCTGTTTTTTAATTGCATAAGGTCTAATTGCTGCCTGCTTTTACTTATAGGATATATAAGTGATAAGTATGTATCATTTATGTTGTTTCTACTTTTGTGAACCTGAATTTATACAACCTCTCGACTAAAAGAACGAGTAATAGAAAAATCAGCAAGGATATTGAAGAATTTAAAGGACACTATCAACCACCTTTACATAATTGACACTGAAAGAACATTCTATTTAACAGTAGAATACACATCCTTCTCAAGTGAACATGGAACATTTGCTAAGCTTGACAGTCTGCGGGGCAGTAAAACAAGTCTCAGTACCTGTGAAGAAATTAAAATCCGATGGTACATTCTCTGCCCACATCAGTGTTACATTAGAAATCAAAACAGTAAGAGGCTTTAAAAATCTAAATCTGTCGAAAATTAACAACATGCCTCTAAATAAAGGATGAGTAAGTTAAGAACACCTAATGGAAATTCTAAAGTATTTTAACTGAATAATAAAATCACAATGTATCAAAATACAGGGGATATAAACAGCCCTTAGGAATAAATGCATTGCTTTCAGTACCTATTTGGAAAAGAAGAAAGATATAAAATCTATGTTTCCAAATTAGGAAACTGGTTTTTAAAAAGAGTAAATAAAACTCAAAGTGAATAGAAAAAAGAACATGTAAATAAGAGCAGAAATCAATAAAGTAAAAAATTTGAAAACAATAGAAAAAATCAGCAAAGTCAAAACTTTGTGTCTTTAAAAAGATTAATAAAATTGTTCAATCTCTAGCAAGAGCTATTAAGAAAAAAGAAAGAAGGTACAATATCTAAATGTCAGAAAAGAAAGATTATTACAGATCCTATAGCTATTACAAACAATAATAATGGGATATTTTGACCAATTTCTGCCAATAAATTTGACAACTTAGTTGAATGCACAAATGTCTTGAAAAACACAACTTACTAAAACTGACAAAATGAATAATAAAATAAGACAAGGACTTCATAAGCAGAAAAAATGCAGACCAACTTCCCAGCAAAAAACTTAATAAAATATTAGCAAATCAATTATAGCATTATATTTTTTAAATGCATCATGATCAAATGGGATTTATCCCAGAAAAACAAGGTTGGTTTACACATTCACAACAAACAATGTAACTTACTATATTGCAGATTAAAAGAGAAAAATTATATTATCAGGAAAAAGCAAAATATGAACCAAACTCAGAATCTACTCATGATTAAAGAAGAAGAAAAAAACCTCTCAGCAAACTGGGAATAGAATGAATATTCTTCAATCTAATAAAGACATCTATGAAAAATCTATAGCTAATGTTCTCTTAATGGTGAAATAGTAAATGTTTTCTTCCTAAAATTGGGAACAAAGTAAAAATGTCCCCACTCATCATTTCTGTTCAACATTGTGTTTGAGAAACTATGTGGTTCCATTAGAAAAGAAGTAAATCAGTCTTTGTGATAATATGATAGCATATGAAAAATCCTTAGGAATATAAAAAATGAGAACTACTAAAAGTAATAAATGAATTCAGCAATGTTACAGGTTGCAAAATAAACTCAAAACCTCTATTTTATTTCTATATATACTAGCAATGAACAATTGGAAAATAATTTTTAAATACCATTTACAACAGCATCCCAAAACATAAAATACTTAAAATCAATTTAATAAACAATTTGTAAAACCTCCACACTAAAAACTATAAAGCATTGCTAAGAGAAATTAAAGAAAATCTCTTCTAAAAAATGGAAGGATATACCATGTTCACAGATTGGAAGACTCAATATTGTTGAAATATCAATTCTCTCCAAACTAATCTATTGGTTTAATGTAATTTCAATAAAAATTCTGTCATAACTCTTCATAGAAATGGACTGATTTCTATGTAAGCTGATTCTAAAACTTATATAGAAATGCAAAGAACCTAGAATACTATTAATAAAATAATCTTGAAAAGAATCAATATTAAAGGACTTACTCTACCTAATTTCAAGACTTACTTTAAGGCAGAGCACAGTGGCTCACACCTATAATCCTAGCACTCTGGGAGGCTGAGGAGGGAGGATATCTTGAGGTCAGGAGTTGGAGACCAGCCTGAGTAACAACCAGACCTGACCTCTACAAAAATAGAAAAATTAGCCAGGCATGGTAGCACATGCCTACAGTCCCACCTATTCAGGAGGCTGAAGTAGGAAGATCGCTTAAGCCCAGGAGTTTGAGGTTCCAGTGAGCTACGATGACACCACTACACTCTAGCCAGGGTGACAGAGTGAGACTCTGTCTCAAAAAAAAAAAAAAAAGAAAACTTACTTTAAAATACAGTAATCAAGACAGTGTGATACCTGGCAAGGGAAATAACATGATCACAAAGGTGGTTTTCCCAGGGCAAGTCTTACCCATTGCACTCCAGATGTGCTAACCCCTTTGATTTCCCCAAATGTGGGAAACTCAACTGCATAATTTGTGGTAGTTCACCTTAAACTAAAGCAGAATAAAAAGTATCCTTTGAAAACAAACAAAAAAAATGACAAGCATATGAATCAACAAATAGGTCAAAGTAACAGAATACAAATTTTAGTAATAGACCCACAAAAATGACTTTTGGCAAGGATTCCAGAAAAGTCCATAAAAAAAGAAAAGTCTTTTTATCACACAGTTCTATACCAACTGGAAATTCATGTTTTAAAAAATCAACCCATACCTCACACCATACACAATTATGAATTTGAGATGGATCATTAACCTAAACACAAAAGCTAAAACCTTAGAAAAATATAGAAAAATAACTGTGATCTTAGGGCAAAAATGTTTTAAATGAGGTTGGTCCAAGTGCAGTGGTGTTTACAACTAATTGATGACCACCAGTTACAGATTTCTTTGTTCCTTTTCCACTCCCACTGCTTCACTTGACCAGCCTTAAAAAAAAAAAAAATGTTTTAAATGGGACATAATAAAATAGGCCCAATGAAAGAAAAACTGACAAACTGAACTTCATTAAAAATAATGTTTGCTTACCAAAAAACACTGTCAGAAAATGAAAAAGGAAGCAAAGACTGTGAGAAAATATTTGTAACATGTATATATCACAAAGGACTTACATCCAAAATATTTGAAGAACTTAACAATTAGACACAGAATCCAATTAAAAATAAACAAGACTTTTAAAAAATAGTTCACAAAAGAAGATAAGTGAATGACCAATAAACACATGAAAAACTGCTCAATATCATTACCCATCAGGGAAATGCAAATTTAAGCCACAATGATCACCACAATATACTCAGTAGAATGGATAAAATTAAAAAGATTGACAACCAAATATTAGCAAGGATGTAGAGTAACCAGAACTCTCAGGCATTACGGGTACACATGTAAAATGGAAAACTGGCAGTTTCTTATAAAGTTAAACACATTCACCCTATGACTCAGCAATTCCATTTCTAGGCATTTATCCAAGAGGTATGAAAGCTTATGCCACAAAAATACTTGTACAGGACTGTTCACAGCTGCTTTATTAATAATAGCAACAAAACCTGAAAACAGCTCAGGTGCCCATCAGTAGGAGAGTAGATAAACTGTGGTATAGTTATTCAATAGCATTTTACTAGCTATTTATAAAATAGCTTTATTAATTGTGTCCTGGGTTGGGGTGAGAGTGTTGGCTTTTCTGGGAAAGGAGCGTGCTCTTGAGAGAGGTGACTCTTCAGCTGAGCCATTTACCCCAGAATGGGCCAAAAGCTGAGGAGGCTTTGCGGGCAGTACTCCAAGAAACTGATAAGAGCTTCAATCCCGAGGGAGGATTTAAGCAACGCATCACCATATCCATTACACATTTTGTTCCTGAATCCCCTACATGACCTGTTAAAATACATTATAGAGAAAGAAAAAAAAAAAAAAACCAGAAACAGTGCATTAAGAAAGTCCCTCAACAGAAATTCTAGTCAGGCGTACCTTGTAGCTCATGAAGAATGTTGTTCACATCAGAAGGAAAAAAATCTGGCTGCTGAGGTTTTAGAACATTTTTATTTAAAGATGAGGTTTTGCCTACTAACTTCTATCAGAAATTTTCGATGTGTCTGTGACTCAAACTTCCTTTAACCATTTTCATTCTTATGCATTAATATTCCTTGAGTCATTTGTTCAACAGTAAAATACTCTATTAATTTAATTCAATCCCAACAAAAGTTTCACCATGATTTTCTTTTATGAAACTTCACAAACTAACTTCAAAGTGTTTGAGAAATAATAAATTTGCAAAAATATCCAAAATTTTTTTTAAAAAAGAAATATGTATTAATAAATGGTGTGGGAAAACATGCCTTACCAGGTATCAAAGCATAAAATAATGTTATGGGAATTCAAGAAGTATATCTCTGGCCCCAAAATAGGCAAATAAATGAGTGGACCGAAATAGAGATTCCAAATCAGACTCATACATATATGAAGTAATACTCTTAATAAGTAGCAAAATGAAGAAATGTTCCATAAAAGTAACTTGGACAACTGATCTGGCAAATGCATTATTTTCCAATCCTACCAGAAAAAAAACTCACAAAAATTTCACATTTACTTAGAATGGATAATAGTCGATACTGATTGGACATTTGTCTGGATCACCTGGGCATCCTTCAGTCAGAGGGTAGGAGATAAATCCTGCAAATAGTCAGGGACCTGTCACAACAATAAAATTTTTAGGGGTTTAATGGCCTGGAGCGTGCCAGGATATTACAATACCTCCAAAGTAAAGGAAAAATTATTTTACTTTGTACCTCCCACCAAGAAGGAATACAACACATAGTAGGCTTGTTCAAATTCTGAAGGTAGCGTATGTTAGGTCCAGAGCCTCATGTGTAGCAAAGTGCTGTTTATTTGAGCATCTGGGTGCAGATGGGTGGAGGCCGAAAAGGGCATCCACGCCAAGGGAGGGGAGAGCCGTGGGGCTTATAGAGGGTTACCTCTGGTGCCCTACTTAAGGAGCTTTCCCAACTTGTGGAAGAAGCTTCCTGTTGTTTCACCGCAGGTTTAGAGATCTCACTTCCCAAAGAGGGAACACTTCCACAAGGAGACACAGGAAAAGTCCCACTGATTTACGCAGTACATCTGCCTCAGAAGCCCTTCAACAATTCATCTCAAGGTCTCAGCAGGCAAGAAGAGGAGCCATTTGACGTGGCCTGCCCCAGGAAGGGGATGTGACTTTGGTGAAGTCATCCTGAAGAAAACTGGCAGCCGAGGGCTGAATGTTGATAACATCCTCGAAAGCTGGAAAAATAAGACTTTCTGTCCTGTAGGAGAATCTGGAAAGTGCTTCCCACTAGCTTCAGTTCATGTCACACTATTTGAAGAAGATTAATGGGGGGACCTTCTATTTCATATGTAGATATTTGTACATGACCTCAGTAAAATCTCTGGCAGTTGTAAATGTAAACCCAACTAGAAACTTTTCAAAAGAAGACAGAAGAATGGCCAACAAACATATAAAAAAGTGTTCAACATCTCTAATCATTAGGGAAATGCAAATCAAAACCACAATGAGTTATCACCTAACCTCAGTGAGAATGGCCTTTATCAAAAAATCCCAAAACAACAAATGCTGGCCTGAATGTGGAGAGATTGGAACACTCTTACACTCACTGCTGGTCGGACTGCAAATTAGTACAACCCCTGTGGAAAGTAATTTGGAGATATCTCAAAGAGCTAAAAATAGAAATAGCATTTGATCCAGCAATCCCACTACTAGGCATCTACCCAAAGGAAAAAAAGACATTCTATAATAAAGACATCTGCACTCGAATGTTTATAGCAGCACAATTCACAATTGTAAAGATGTGCAAACAACCCAAGTGCCTATCAATACATGAGTGGATTAATAAAATGTGGTATATGTATACCACGGAATACTACTCAACTACAAAAAACAATGGTGAACTAGCACCTCTTATATTATCCTGGATGGAGCTTGAGCCTATCCTTCAAAGTGAGGTATCACAAGAATAGAAAAACAAGCACCACATGTACTCACCATCAAATTGGTATTAGCTGATCAACACTAAGGTGCTCACATGGTAGTAACAGTCACTGGGTGCCGGTCGGGTGGGAGGGGGGTGGTGGGGGTGGGTAAACTCATAACTAATGGATGCAGAGCACACTGTATGGGGGAATGGCATGCTTGTAGCCCTGGCTTGGGTGAGACAAAGGCATTATATGTAACCAAAATGTTTGTACCCCCATAATATTCTGAAATAAAAAAAAAAGTAAACCCAAGCTGTTTTATATGCACCTTCAATGTAGAGATTGGGCACTTTGGTGAAGTGTTGAAAAATATTTTCAACTGACCAATGAAACAGAATAGAAAGTCTAGAAATAGGCCCAGTCATGTAAAATCAACTTATTATTGACAAAGGCAACACTACAGTTTAGCAGAGAAGAATGATCATTTTAATAAACAGTACAGGGTTAATTGAACTTTTTTTATGGTTAATTTTACATGTCATCCTGACTGAGTTAAGGGATGATCAGAAGCTAGTAAAACATAATTTCTGAGTGTGGCCGTGAGGGTTTCTGGAAAAGCTTAGCTTTTGAATCTACTCTAGACCAAGTAAAGATCAGCCTCGCCAATGTGGGCAGGCATCATCCAATCCACTGGCGGCTTGAATAGAACAAAAGGGCAGAGGAAGGGCAAATTTACTCTCTATTCTTGATGTTCATCCATCCTTCCTGCCCTTGGACGTCAGTGCTCCTGGTTCTCGGGCTTTTGTGCTTGAACTGAGACTCACGTCATGGTCTCCCTGGTTGTTGCACCTTCGGGCTTGAACTAGAACTACACCAACGCTGTCCTGTGCCACCAAATTGCAGATGGCAGATCATGGGACTTCTCAGCCTCCAAAATCTCATGAGTCAATCTCTCATAATAAATCTCTGTCTAAATATCTACCTATATATATCCTATTGGTTCTATTTCTCTGGAGCCCCTGACTAATACATATATGAAAAATAATGCATTTTAACTCCTACCTGCTGGTCGGACTGCAAATTAGTACAATTAGCTCAAAATTAACTCCAGGCCATATGGTAGACATGAATGTAAAAGTTAAGCTTTTAAAGGAACACAGGTTTGTTTTTTTTTTCTTGTTTTTTTTTTTATTTATTTATTATAGC
>CM052436.1:37672841-37689268 GCA_028533085.1 Varecia variegata | reverse complement strand
GTATGTCCATTCCACTGACAGTTCGCTTCGCTCTCATCATGTAGATATACACCCATCCCCTCCCCCCACCTCTGTCCGACACCCAATTGGTATCATTCCCAAATGTGCACCCAGGTGTTGGTCAGGGAAACCAATTTTCTGGTGAGTACATGGGTTTTTAACATTTACTCGCACATACATATCCCACTTTCCCACCCACTCACTTATCACCTTTGCCCCTCCCTGCCCCTTCTTCCTCAGCTGCTGAATATTGAGAAAACTGACACCACCAGAGGGGAAGACTCATACCTTCCATCAAATCATAAACCTACCTGCACTTACACCCATATTCTCTGTTTTCTCACTTGTTAAAATAAAAGCTCACCAAGAAGGGAAAAGGGAGGGAGAGATGAACAGAGGTTGATTAATGGGAAAAATATACAATTATGTGGAAGAAATAAGACCTAGTGTTCAATAGATCAGTAGGATGACTATAGTTAACAATAATCTATTGTACATTTCAAAATAGCTACATGAGAATAATTCAAATGTTCCTAGCATAAGGAAAAGATAAATATTAATATTTAAGGTGATGGATATTCCTATTACCCTGATTTGATCTTTCCACATCTTATGAATATATCAAAATGCTACATGTACCCCCAAAATATGTACATTTATTATGTATCAATTTAAAATTTTTTTTAATAAATTAGAAAAGAAAAGAAAAAAGATCTCCTCTGCTGTCCTATAAAGGTAAACAAACAAATGAAAAAGTCCACTTTTATTCTGGGTCCTCTCTCTATGCCTTAGTTTACTCATCTGTAAGAAAAGTAAGGTTAATGATGGCTCCTACGTCATTGGGTTATTGTGAGTATTAAATTAGTTACAGTAAAAATACTTAAAACACCATGTGACTCATGGAAAGTACTAAATGTTAATTACTACAGTGTCCAGCACAATATCTTAAGGAAGTTGACTATATTTGTGGTCTCCACTTCCTCACCTTTCACACATTCTTCAAAACAAAAATGAAATAACATTGCATCCATGTAAAAACTCTCTAAAGTCTTCCTGTTGCATGTGGGATAAAATTTGAATTCCTTACCATATAGTCTACAAAGCCCTGTGTGATCTGGCCCCTGATCATCTCTTACATTTTCTCTTAATTGGACCAATTTGCACACTGTGCCCCAGATAAGTTGGCCTGCTTTCTGTTCCTCCAACATGCCAAGGTCATCCCTGCCTTTATAATTGTTTGATTTTTTAATCTGCCTTCTCCCATAAGCCACCATGAAGCTAGGGATCATGTCTGTTTTTTTACCAGTGAATTCTCCAACACCCAGAGTAATGTCTGGTATATATTAGGTGCTCAAAAAAACATGTGGGGACATCAAGAATCAGTTGATGAGAAAACTCCTTCCATATCAGCCCAATGAAGTTGCTCCATGCTTCCAATCCAATAGACACATGTCTCTACACATGTTATTCTATTTAATATTTCCCCATTAGTCCACAGTTCACTCCCGGAAACTCTCCTTTTTCAGCTTTCATGAGACTACTCTTTCCTGGTTTTTCTTCAATTCCACTATATTCTCCTTTTAGGTATTCTTTTCAGGCTCCTCATGGTCTCTGAATGACTAAATTTTGAGTACCCCAGAGCTGCAGCCTGAGCATTCTCTTTCCCTAGGCAGCCCATTCAATCTCTGCCAGATTTGACATACTGCTTTAGTATGGGAAATTGCCATGAAGAAATCAATTAAAGGGTGGGGAAAAAGTCTGACTTTTTCTAGCTCAAATGGAATTCCTGGTTAGACACTGGAGGCTTCAGAATAGGTGATATGATTTCTTCATGTGCAAGGTGGAAGGCAGGGAAATCCCATATCAATTTCATAGCTTTTCTTTTGGGGCTTTGTGTTATTTTCAGGCTTTGGTTGTCTGCCCTCTTGACCTGAACATTGCTCCTTGTCTCTGCCCAGGCTTGCCACCTGCTCTTCCTCTGATCTATCACTTGCCCACTCCCAGTGCCTTTGTTCTCACACTGCACCCTCTCTGTACCTCCTATCTGCAAACATCTATTTGTACTCTCTGCAGGCACGCACAGGCTGGGTATGGCAACAAGCCGATCATGCGTGAGAAAAAGAAGAGCAATTAACATCTGTATATTTCATCACATGGCCACACCTCCATGAATGGAGTCCATCACCTCCATGAATGGACTCAACTCAACACGTTTTTTCTGTCATTCATCTATCACTTCTGTATATTTCCCCTCCAATAGCCAATATGCCCTTTCTTCAAAGATTAGCCAAAGAAACTGGACTTGCCACAGAGATATACCACGACAGAAATTAAAAAGGAAAACCAACAGAAAACAAACAAGCTATACTGCATCCATTTCTCACATTCTCTTTCTGGCCAATTTCAGCACTGTTCACTGAATCTGTATAAATCAGGGCCATATTTTGAAAAGACCATCACTTTAAAACACAGGAAGAGGATTAAAGACCACTCCTCCAGACAAAAATATGTGACTTGATGTTTACCAGCAGAGTTCCATGGCTTTAAGACTTCCAAAAATTTTTGCTTGACGATAAATGTATGTTTCCCTTTGCCTGATACCATCCCACTATTAGTATAGTTAACAAGTAAAGGCGGGGGAAAAAGACTCTCAGGAAATTGATCTAGTTATTCTTGGATTCTTGGTCCAGACACTTGCCTGGGCAGATGTTCCTTTCATAATTAGAAAGCTGATCACTCAGTTAGATATGTCTTCACCGAGACAATCTGCTAACACCCTTAGGATTTACAATCTAGAAAATAATGGGTGGTAATAAATAATTACCCAAATTATTATTTTATTTAGTGTAGCACTCCTGTTCATTGTTTGTTCCAATTTATGCTGAACAGAAATAAATATAAATTATTTGCAAGTTCTGAATGTGCCCAGCTCACCTCCTAGAAACAAGGACATAGCTCAGGGAGTTGACCTATTTCTTTCCTCTTACTATAACACTTAGTGCAGGGAAGGATTTTTTTATAATACAGGGCTATGCTGTACCAGGTTCCTAAGAGAAAACCAAGAAGACAAGTCACATAAGCCCTCAGGGACAGAAAAAGAACAAGTGCAGTAGACCACAGATTGAAACAAATTTTTGGAAGATGGAAACTGAATAAGGGAGTAGTGACTGGCTTAATTTTGTAGAGGAAAGCAAACTCTAAATACCTGTAGTGAAAACAACCAAGAGAAGCAAGCCTATCCACACCGCACATGAGAATTGCCAGTTTTAAAATTGGTCCCCCTCAATCTACAAGCTCCTCCTTGAGGGCGGAATGGAATCTGTCTTCAGGGTTTTTTTAAACATAAAAATTCTATCTATTTATCATATACAATGTGATACTTTGAAATACATACACATTATGGAATGGCTAAATTGAGCTGACCAACATATACATTACTTCACATACTTGTCTGTTTTTGTGGTGAGAACACTTAAAACTACTCTCTTAGCAATTTTCAAGAATACAATAAATTGTTATTAACAATAATCATCATGTCGTACAGATCTTTCTCAGACTCTAACAACATGTTTGGCTGATAATAGGCCTCACAACGTATTTGGGAGTGAAAAGAGTGAATATATTAATTAAGTTGTTAATGTATTTACTGGTAGTTCTATTTACTTAATCCAGCATTTAAAACCATGTTCTACATTCAAGATTTTTCTTAAGGAGCTAACCTAATATTATAGCTTTATAATTGATACAAAATTCATAAAACAAACTAGCAATATACAACAGAGATAATGTTGGCATAATACAATGCTATATTAGTTTTCTTTGCTACTGTAACAAATTATCACAAACTTAATAGCTTAAAATGATACAAAGTTAATATCTTATGGTTCTGGAGGTCAGAAGTTCAAATATGGGTCTCACCGGACTAAACTCAAAGTGTCAGAAGGGCTGAGTTCCTAGCTGGAGGCTTTTAAGGAAAATCTCTTTCCTGGTCTTTTCCAGCTTCCAGGAGCCACCCATATCCCTTGGCTCCTGGACCCTTCCTCCATCCTCAAAGCCAGGAACAAGTCCTTCTTACATGTATCTCTCTGAGCCTGTTTCCATCATCACATCTCTCTGACCTTTGACATGTAAGGTAACATATTCACAGATTCCAGGGGTCAGGGCAGGACCATCTTTGGGGAGCTCTTAACTCTGTTCACCACAAATGCCTCCAGTCCAGCACCATGGGGCTGTATCAGGCAAATGCCTCATCACCTCTTAGGAAGATCCTGTTCCCCTGAAGCAAATTCGGTGTCAGCCATGCTCAGCTTGGGAGGAAAATCCCTCCACAGCTAAATCATAAAATGCCACTTCAGGGTAAGCCCCTAAAAGCCCCCACTCCTAACAAGGCTTGATCTGGCTTTAATCATAATCACCTGACTGACTACTTTTATCCAGATGTGTCAAGCTGACCCATTTTTCTTTTTCAAAGAGATAAAGAAGCTAACCACATAGAGCCATACATCTGCTAAAATACACTGAAAATGGAAAAAAGAAAAATGTAAATTAGCCCTCAGAAGAAATCCTTTCAATTCATGCTTCATCAGAATTGTGTCTCTCCACAGCTAAAGGTCATTCACCAATCTAGTTTTTGTTATAAAGGTGTTTTTTTCAATTTGGTGGTGGCTGTTTTTCCCACTTCTGCACTTTGCTTTTCTCTTCTCCCACCATTCAGAAAGGGCTAGTGGCCTTTTATTTCTGTCTTCTGTAGTTATTGGATGGTATTTCTCTCAATCCCAACTTTCCTGGGAATAAACTCATCTTCCCTTGCAACCTAGTCTTCCTAGGTCTTCCTTGGCTTCTAAATCTCCACAGCTGCTACTATAATGGGGTTATATTCAGACAGGCCCTGGTTGGCTGAGTTATTATTACTGTTCCAACACTGTGATGCCAGCAGTCAAGAGAAGGCCCAAGATGTTTATTTACATGCACCTATGAAGAAAGAACAGAAGAGTTTTTCAATGACTACAAGCTTCACTTGAGAATTGATTATTATAAACTAAGAGGTTCTTTTTCTGATTCTCTAAGGTTTAAACATGGAAAGAATGAAAGCTCACATTAGATTTTTTTCATAATACATTGTTCAGACACAGGCTATGCTACTGCTCAACCTTCTATGAAACTGACCCTTGAGCATCTATAAACAATTAAGCTGACATTTCCAGGGAGAAAAGGGATGTGTAATTCCAGAATAAAACTCAAATCACTGTATTTGTTATATGAATTCTCTCAGGTAATTACTATTACAAAATGCAGCCAGTTGGGAATTCCATTTCCCAACACTGAGAAACATTTGAAATATGGGACAAATCCTCCTACCGGGAAGTTTTGTTAACAAAGTTTTATTAGGGTGTCTAATTAAAATTCCAAATTATCAGATAAATCAAACATTATGTGATAGTCTGCATGTAGATGCTAAAATTTCTTGGGCAACCTTAGTGTACAAATCCTACTCTTCTTAGCTACAACTAATGATTCATTCTTCCTTTCCCTGGCAGACACACAAGATCTGGGTGCTGCTATGTTCAGCCTCCCAGCTTTCCTTACTGAAAATTATATCTTCAATCCCCTCCCACACTCGTCACCAAGCAGCTGGCCTGCTCTTTCCATAGGACAGTCAGTTGCACAGCACACAGTAGGCTTTGAAAGTGGCCAGGAAAACCTTCCCCGAGCACCACAAGTATATCACTATCATTCCTCTCCACTAACACTGACTCTGGCTTCAGTTGCTCAAGTTTTGATCCTTTCCCTTCCCAGATACTAGAATCACACAGATCACCTACTGACTCTTGCTTACCATGCTTCCTCTCCACTGGGGCCCCTCATCACCTACATTCCTTACATTATAGCCATCCAGAAGGGCGACTAATTCATAATTCATTTCACTGATGGGCACAGTTTTGTTTCTCCTCCTCCACCCTCCCATCCGATAACATGTACTTTTCTCCTGTGTTTTTGTCAGTGACTGTTTTCTGTCTTGTATCAAGGATTTTTCTTTGATTCACAGTCTCCCTTTCCTATCACATCCCCACATTCATGGCTGTGAGTTTATACATGTGTTACTGTAGCATTACCCAGCAAATAATGATAGGCACAAAATCCATAGTGAGAAATACAAAGGTGTAAGTGCTATAAATGCTGCTGGTTACAAGAAGGGTAAGCACACAGAAGGCTACTTACCTTACTTCTGAGCAACAACTTAGGGCATCTCTAGAGTCAATCAGTGTCTTGTCTTACTCATAATTGGCTTGTAATACCAAGACTTAATACATCAAATAGTGAGTGAGACAGTTCCTTTACAGGTCCACTGAAATATGGATCTAAAACTCTATAAGGCTTATGAATTAATCATAATTACCTTCATCTTTTCTATTCATTCAAGGATTCCTGGTTTGAAGCCTTTAGCATACATCATAAAACCGAAATAAATTTAAAAATGAAAACAAACTGTTCATGACCACAAAATTTCTAGGAAATATGTGATTGATAACCTACAGTACTTATCAGTGTGCTTAACATGTAGTAAGCTCTCAATCAATAACTATTGAATGGATGGATGAGTTAATGAATTCATGGTGTGGGAAGAAAGTAGTAAAACTATTTCCATATACTGCATATGAAAGTTCATCCATTACTTCAAAGTCAGAACATATATGCTGTCTCTTGAATGAGTGCCCAGCCTTTTGAAAAGAAGTAGATAACTGAATGTAGATCAAGGTAAAACCCAGTAGTGATGACACATCTCCATGCTGTTTGCCTTCATTTTTCTTCTGCCTGTCACAGCTCCCAACCTTCCTGTCAGAACTCATTCTGTCTTCCTTATTGAAACTATTATTCATAGTCAAGGTATCTACAAGAAAAAACAAACAGGGAAAGCTAATACTTTGCATTCATTCCTCTTGAAGACAGCTCACAAGTCAGTCCTTCTTTTAATACTTTCACCTCTACAAACTCTTCACCACTCATTCAGCAATCACAATCTCTCCCACTCTGCCTTAGGGAAATTTTTCCCACCCTGCCTTAGGGAAATATATATCTCAATGATGAATGGAATACCAAGGGGCAAAAGCAGTACAACTTTAATTCTTTATAAGGTGACATTGTCCTTTCTCCCAACCTCAGCTGAGATTCACAAACTTGAGATTCTGTGTCATAACTCAGGGATTGGTCCTGCTCCAGAGAGAGGAAATTCCAGATGCCTTGGTAAATTCTGGATCATTCCCATTCTTGGGAGAATGGGGAATCCATTTGGCATAGCTATCTAGGAATCTGCTCTAGGAAAATGTGTTGAGTACAGTTTGACCCAGTATTCCAGATTCAAACAAGTGGATCTTACTTTTGGATTCAAAAATTATTCTGTTTACAAGAGTAAGAAGCAACTGTAGCAATTGGTAACAATATCATATTAGATGATTAACTGCTTTACCAAGCACCATAAGGAAAAGGTCACCAACTTACTTTTTTTTCAATCAACAATGTGCTAAAAATATGCCCCTACCCTGTCCTCCAACTCAATTATGTGTTCTAATAATGTAATAAAGGTATATAAACATCTTCTATAAAAGGTCAGTTGAGATGAAGGCAATTTGTCTCAGTCTACTATAGAGTCACCATCAGTGCTAGTTCATTTAAGAACTAAACACTAGAATCCTTCTCCAGCCTTTCAGAAACAGCAAAGACCAATCTTCTCCAGGTCTGGAGAGACACAATTTACAGATGGTTAACTGCCGTTTTATATAATCTAGTTGAACACCTGGAAGATTATAGTAGGAAAAAAATAAATGGTCCTGAGATTAAAGTGAAATTGCCAATGTTTGATTTGAAAGGGACCGACATTCAAAAGCTGCTGTTGATCCCATACTGGGAGGTGAGATGCTCAAAGTAGAAGCACCCCCCACCCTTCTCCTCATCTCACTAGGATTGTGGGTTGGCCTCTTCGGCCATGAGCAAGTCACTAGACCAAGTACTACCAATTTCCCTTCAACTGCAAAGGAAGCTGCCCACAGAGATTGGCACATAGTACTTCTCAAAGATAAAAGGATGAAGTTTGCCCCAGGGTTCCTGTTCACATGCCAGGCTAGCAACACCCACACATAAATCATGCTTCCCAACGAGCACTTTACCCTAGTGTCTGGATGGCCTTTGATCGTTCCTGACTTCTATCCTTCCAGACTGGTGCAGCCTCAGATGCCCTTGAATGTTCGAGTTCTCCGTCTCTGCCACAGGTGGAGCCTCTCAGAACATAAGACCAAATCTGGTCTAGTGGGTTATTGTTCACGGAAAACAACTATACACCTCTAAAGACAAAAATCACAGGCCATTTGCTAATCACTGAATAGAGGGAGAAAGAATACCAGCTTATCCTAGTTGAATACAACTAGTCTCCCTAATAGCTTTGGGAAACACTTCAAAATCTCTGCAAGAAACTCTATGTTTTTTGCCACACAGCATGTAACAACCATGGGAAAAAAGTAAAAAGGATATCACATTCCTCTGGGTTGCAAGTGCCTTCCCTAAAATCCTCTTTTACCTGCTACTACCAGGTCTCCGTGGGTAGCTAATAAATTTTAGCCCCACTTTTTAGTGGCAAACATACAGCTCCCAGCAATACTTTATTTATGAATTTATATGTTAAATATATTTAGTCTTCCATTGGTTTTCTCCACACAAAATTCCCAAAATTAAATGCATTCAAAGAGGTATAGTACCTAGAGCTCAAAATCAGTCAGTTTTTTGTTGTTGTTGTTGTTGTTGTTGTTGTTTTTTTTTTGAGACAGAGTCTTACTCTGTTGCCCAGGCTACAGTCTTGTGGCGTCTGCCTAGCTCCCAGCAACCTCAAACTCCTGGGCTCAAACAATCTTACTGCCTCAGCCTCGAGAGTAGCTGGGACTACAGGCATGCACCACCATGCCCGGCTAATTTTTTCTATATAGTTTTCGTTGTCCAGCTAATTTCTTTCTATTTTTTTAGTAGAGACGGGGTCTCACTCTTGCTCAGGCTGGTTTCGAACTCCTGAGCTCAAAGGATCCGCCCGCCTCGGCCTCCCAGAGTACTAGGATTACCAGCGTGAGCCACCACTCCCAGCCATTAGTCAGTTTTTAATGATGGGAAAATCTACTTCTAAACCCTTCTTTTAAACTCTACTTTGGAAGAAGCCCTCTCTGTCACCAAACCTTCCTCTCTGACTTGCACATCACCTGGAATTTGAAAGAAATATACAGTCTTAGCCTTGCTGAGAATAAAGATCCTAGATCCAGAAGGGGGATTGAGCACACAAATCAATATTACCAAGAGTCCTGGGGTTGCTGCTGTGGATAATCTAATGGTGGCACAGGAGGAAGCAGAGCTGGGTCCCCTGAGGCTCCAGGTTCTCACTTCCCAAGGACGTCTATTAACTGCATAGAGTAAAAAGGGTAAGGCAGGAGGTGGGGGTCGGAGGGTCACAGACAGAATAGCCCAGGTAGGACCACCAGGGTGTTTCTAGACATCTCAAGCAATGGTCCTGACAGTAACTGCTGGTTTGTTACCAGCAGGGTCACACACTGGTGACCAAGAACAGTTTTAGATTTAGTATATGATGCATTTATTCCCAGAGAATCTTTATACCCTCTAATTCTAACCAAAGAGAGCAGCCAAGAAAGTAGTAAGCGCTTTCATATTACATGTTTGATTATATGGATATTATCCCTGTAGAATTTCAATTAGTACTCTTTAACACATTTGTTTTTACATAAGTCAGCCTGGTTTTCTGTACTGCCTTTCTGATAATGATGCAGAGACGCAGCACAAACGTTTTTGGCCTGGGAGCCAAGGGCCCTGGTTTCTCTCAGCCCAGACCCTTCCCGGTTAGCTGTGTGACAGGCAAGTTGTAAACCACTTTTTTGTATCCTTGCCTGTAAAATGAGGTGATTGGATTAGAATAATCTAAATTCCTGCCAATGCTAAAGTTCTTCCATCTTTTCAGAACATTGATTAAGTTCACTAAGTACCTAGCATTATTTGAGGCATGGTGGGAACATACACACTAAAAATATTTTTAAATGTTTCTACCTGCAAGGATTTTAAAATTTAATTGGTTTATACTCTAGATCAAACTAGACTGTGATTTCCTTAAGGGTTTGTAATGGACCTAATTTATTTCTGTCTCCTATGTTGTTTAGATGAGTATGTGTTGAATGATTAAATAGTGCATCATGAATGAGCAAAATGCACATATCTGAAGCCAATACCTGTTGAGGACTTAATGGAAGACTGATAGTAAGAGAAAATGAAATTCAGAAAGGGTGAGGTCAGGGGCAGAAGAAGCATGACACAGCAGTGCACACCAGCCCAGAGGTTGGGGTCATTCCAACGATGAATGGTGCAAACAGCAAGAGCCTCAGGAGAGCAAAGAGATTAGTGATTACTGTGGGCTGGGATGCTGAAGAAAACTTCCCAGTGGTAATGCAACCTGACCAGGGCCCAAAATGGGGTGAAATTTGGATAGTTGAAGAGAAAGTAGAAAATTCGACAGAATTATTTAGACGAGAAATAAATTTAATATGTTTGAGAGTAGACGTGATCAGACTGACCAACAAATAAATAAGGTTTTATGCTAAAGATCTAGCCATTCATTCATTCAACAAATATTTATAAATATTTGTGAATATGTATATAGAGGTTAAGCCTGTACCTCCTGCCAGTTATGGTTCTGGAAGCTGGGGAAACAAGCAGTGAACAAAACAGACACAAATCCCTGCCCTCATGGAGCTTACATTCCAGTTGGGGGAAACAAATAATAAACAAGTAAAGCATAGAATGTGTCAGATAACTGCTATGGAGAAAAATAAATCAAGGAAGGGGGATAGGCTGGTCAGGAAAGACATTAGTGCTAGTTTAAGGAATGGGAAAAATATCCTGCATGTGGTTCCGTGGTGCCACATCTTCAACTCTCTTTTCATCTAATGCAAATCCATCCTGCTGTAGCATAACCCCATTTCTATTCTTCGCCTTCCCATTTCTTTGTTATAAGTACAACAGAGACCAAGTGTTTATCTGAAATTTGCACCATTCTACTTAACCCAGCTCTCTGACTTCAATCCTTGCACCCAACTTTGATGGAGCAGTAACCCAGCTCAATATGAAGCTTGAGAAACTCACTGGCTACCGTTACAACCTGCTCCATCTTCTCCACATCAAGCCTACCTCTATGCAGGCCACCAAGGACCCAGGGTCTCCCCTTATGGGCCAGGGAAAGCAATAAATGGTTTCATAGTAGAAATGATGTGTGGAGAGGCTCTATCTAGCAGTAGAAAGATAAGCTAGGTTATTATTTTAGAACATGAAGCTTTGAAGGTGACAGTAAAAATAGAATGGAAGAGAAAATAAAGAACTATTTAAAGAAAATTTGATAATTTGAAGGTTAAAATTGGGAGGTAATCAATGTATATGGAGACTGAAAGATAAATAAATAAATAATCTATTCCAGGATCAGAAATATAAAACTGGGAACAAATTAGGAGGTTTTGAAGGAAGATAAGTTCAGTCTTGGGCATCATGATTCCTGAATGATTTCTTAACAATTAAGACATCTAACGAGGCAGCTAAGAGTATAGAGCTCAGGTAAAAATCTGGGGCTGTAGAAACGGAGGCAAACATTATCTACAGAGAAGCAAGAGTTGGGATTATAAAATAAACCTATTTCTCCAGGGAAGAAAGAAAGTATAGAAAGATAATAACAGAGTACTTAGGTCCAGGCTTTAGAAAACACTACTAGGTAAGAGATGAGAGAGAGGGGATTAAAAAGCATGATGTATATGGCACAGATTCCCACGGAGGCATTAGGAGAGAATTAAACAGCACCAGATGTGACAGACACCACTGATTATCTTTGAAGGCGGGATGGTGGGGCCCCGTTTTGTCATATTATCCTATATTTAAAAAATTTTTTAAAAAAAGACACAGAATGGCAAATCTCTGAACCCAAAGCAAATACCAAGTCAACTCTTGGCACCTTCCAGATGCCATTTCTGTAAATGTAGAGCCATCATCAAGTCACTTGAAAAGCTGGCAGTAGCAAGGCCCAGAGGCCAGCTGAGCACCTGTGAAGCAGACTGCTGGCTCAGCTGCACTTTCTTCCCCTGCAGCCGAAACAGTGAGCAGCGGCTGCAGCCTGGGAAGCTCCTTCAGTGGGAGATTATCCTGGGGCTCCAAGCAGCCTGCCCTGGGGGCACTACAATCACTCCTACAGGAGAGGATGCTTTGGGGGTTTGGGGGGTGGTCGGCTGATTAGTCAAGTTTTCTTTTCTTTTCTTTTTATGTATTTTTAATAGGAAAAAGGCTTTCCCAACAGCCCCAATGGAGCAATAGACACTGGACATCTTTGTCCTGGAACAAGGGCAGCTGAGGTACAGGAAACCTGTAGCCCGTGAATGAGATTCATGATGCTGAGAAACAATTATTACAGGAAGCATCTTAAGAGTTTTCCAGGTCAGAACCATGACAAATAGATCAAAGCCAAATTCCAGTGGGCCTAGGCAAGGGGAGAGTGCCAGGCCGTTCAGGGATGAAGGTAAGATGTTGTGTGAAGAGATTGGAAGTAACTGAAAGGAAGGTCAACCTCTACAGACTCCATGACCACCTTGTGGCAATATTTTAAGCAGTGCTCAAAGCTTCTGGCATAGGAATCCTGGTATAGCTAAAGGAGCCAACTTGTAGCACACACTTTCGCCTATGTGCAGGAGTTAAAAAATGAATAAATAAAAGTCTCTGTGTCTTGTTCCGTTTTCCTCAGTACGTTCCTTGTACTTCACGCTTCCTTGCCTAGGTGGTTTATATTTTTTTCTTTTGGCCCACCCTCCATCTCTCCAAAATGTGATGTTAGCCCCATTTCTGAAACTCCCACAACCCCGCTCGGCCTTCCAGCCATGACACTGGTCAGACTCCCACAAGCCTTTGGTTGATTTCTAAATGCTGCTCCCGGCTCACATCTTCCCATGATGAAACTGAAACTGGTTATTACGGATGACAAGCAGTTGACTCTTTACCAATAAACACAGCCAAAAAGCTGTGGAAACACTCGTCTCTGAACCAGGCTTGATCTCTGCAAGAGCAGCTGTAGGGGCTCCACGGAAAGGCTGTCCCATCAGAAGCATCAGCATCACCACTTCGATGCTCAAGACAAATGGGCCCCACTGTGAGAATATCACCTCTCGAGAAAGGACCCACCTCGGCACTTGTGCCACCATGGAAGGACTAACTAGTTGAGTCAAAGACAGACTCTTACCTGAGTCACTAGCCAGACAACATTCTAAGTCTCTGGAAACCACAGTGTGTATGACAAATCACCTTTTTCCTTATGGGACCCATTCTCATGTTTCTCATTTTTTGTGGGTTTTTTTTTTTTTTTTTTTTTAGCTTAAGGAGTCCTTAAATTTTCTCAATTCAGAGGCTGTCTCCACTTGTTTATAGTTTACTTCTGCTTATCTGTCTCAGCATATAAAATACATTAATGTTATGCTTTAGAATATTAACTATTCTCTCCTATAAAAAAACAAACAGTCTTGAATGCAGGGAACCTTTGCACAAATCCAACCATTCGATAACTAGCCAGTGTGCAAATTACTCAAAAATTCAAAAAGTATTCAAAGATATTTTAAAATGTGACGGAGAATGTTTTTAAAATTCAACTGAGTCCACACTTTTGTACTTTAGATCCAGAATAAATACATGGCTTGCTCAGCCCACTGCTGTCTTCTTATGATAGCAAGATCTAGACAAAAGTTATGACAAGATGACTCTCTGCGGTTACTCTGCCTTCATGACCAGAAGAAAAAGTCAATTGCTATACAACCACGGGGCTTATTTGTTTTTTCATTAAAAGTGCTATAAATAACAGTTTCTGTGATAGTAGTTTTAACTAACAAAAATTAACAAACTAATTTTAATTTCTTAACAAATTAATAGAGAAAATTAACAACATTTAATTAGCAAAATTCAAATTGAATAGACCATGTAAATATCTGATCAATCTTTTGACAATTTGTTTATAGTAAACAAACTAATCATGAAATGAGAAACTCAGTAGGTGCCCTAGAACATACTGAGGGAGAGCAGGAGACCCAGAGACACACAGCCAGGCCCAGCAGGAAACAATGTGACCCATCTGGACCACGGATGCTCAGAAACGTACACTGAAGTTCTCCTCCCCTCAGCCCTCCAATTTGACCTTCCTCTTACTAAGCTCTAGTGAGTTACCTTGCTTCCTATTTTACTAAGATGTTTAAAGCCTTCCTAAGATTCTTTATCTACTGTTTAACTTCCATAGCTTGGTCCTACACTCATCCTCACATTTTTTAAATAACAGCTAGTCTTTCTGCCTACAGTTCTCCCCATCTCATAGCACTCCAATAATTATATTCCAGCCTGATCTGCCTTGCTCAATCACAGTTTCCATCACGTCACTCCCCTGCTCAAAGGCCTCCAAAGAATGCCCATGCCCCTCAATATGGCGCTCCAAAACCTGATCCTGGCTACTTCCCAGCATAAATGTTCTCAGCCCAGATCCTCTTTTCTGTCTTACTCCAAGACTTTTAGAAAGCAAAAACTGAGGCAAAGGTTACAGGGTATTACTTTATTTGGAGAGGTGTGATCCCAAGGCAACAAAAGTGAAGGAAAAAGCAAATGAGACAGGGACAGACAGCAAGCCATGTGAGACAATGCATATCAAAAAATGGCCTCTACCCCCAGTAGCACCTTCATGTATTTTCATTCCTGTCACTGGAATGACTACAGGGTGTGGCCTCATACCCTGAGAGAAGCATGAGACGAATGCAGGATACAATGGAATATCATCAGCATGACTACAGAGTGGGGTTAAAAGTCCAAGAGGAATAACAGGAGAATACAGAACCCAATGAGGCAGCAGAGACAGACTGGATCTAATCTTGTGCTATGGCTGAAAAATGCCCAAGAGATATGCTCCATGGAAGGCCAGGGACTCCACCTCCAAAAATTTGAAATGGCAAACGTGTCCCCTTAGGTGTGTAACTAATCCTGGGAAGATAAATAAGAGGGCAGGCCTCAAAGTGAATCAAACCCACAGCATGTTTTAGTGTTAATTATAAGACAATCTAAGAGTGATTGTCACTTGAAGTGTTTGTAATATTCCAGAAGACCTGTCATAATGATCTTATTGTCCATAAGCTGAAACATATATTAGAAATTTATTGTTTGTAAATAATACTGCTATGTTTTAGATCATTTGATTACTGTACTTATAAGTTTAATAGATTTTGTTTAAGGCAAAAAAATTATGTATAGTACATAATACTTGACAATGATAATAAACAACTGTGTTACTGGTTAAAATAAATAAATAAATAAATTTGTTCGTATCAATTCTCAAAAAAAAACAAACAACAAATGGCCCAACTTCACAAAGAGCTTGAAGAGTCTTAGCCACTCTCTTGGGGTCACCTGCTTAGCTACCCACAATGTCTCTAGACAGGCTGGTCAAAGAAACTGTGTTCAGATAAGTCCATTAGAGGAAGAAAGGGGCAGAATACAGTCAGCCCTCTGTATCCATGGGTTCTGCATCCATGGATTCAACCAACCATGCATGGAAATTTTTTTTTTTTTAATTGAGTCGGTACTGAACAGGTACAGACTTTTTTTTCCTTGTCATTATTCCCTAAACAATTCAGTATAACAACTATTTACATAGCATTTACATTATATTAAGTATTATAAGTAAGCTAGAGATGATTTAAAGTATACAAAAAGATGTGTATAGATTATATGCAAATACTACACCATTTTATGTCAGGGACATGAGCATTCTCAGATTTAAGTATCTTCAGTGGGGGTGGGGGGTCCTGCAACCAATCCTGCATGGATACTAAGGGACAACTGTGCTTATCTGCATAAATCTTTCACCTCCTGTTTTTCTTTGGCCAAAGTCAATTTTCCCACACTTTGAAGTTGTATGTTCTGGATCCTTTGGGAGCTGCTTATGAAGCCACAGCCCATGCTTAGCAGTGTGACATATCATACAAATCTTAAGTGGTAGGAGAAGCCAGAGGTTCTGGGCATACGGCTGGTGGGTCACAGGAGGTAGAACCTCATGGACCTGTCGTGAGATTCTGTCAGGCACAGCAGTAGCAGCTGAGGCAGCGCAAATGGGTGAAAGAGGTGAAAATCCTAGAGACAGATGAGGCCAAGAGAATCTGCAGAAATATATAAGATATGTTCCATATGTCTTCTACCTATCTAGCCAAACCCAGCCCATGCATAAACTTTGCCCCTGACCTTTCAGTTTCCTGAATTCTTTGTTTGGGTGTTTGCTTACATACTGTTAGATTGTGAAAGTTATTTAAGGGTGGAGTATGTGTGTGTGTGTGTGTGTGTGT
>CM052436.1:37637597-37672341 GCA_028533085.1 Varecia variegata | reverse complement strand
GTAATCTGCTTAACAACCTCAGAAGGACTGTGCAAGTCACTGAGTGTCTGTGGATTCTCATCTGGAAGCAGTCCCAAGTCTTAGAACTTTCACCACAAGGAGTTTTTCTTGTAGTGATTCTCAGCGTCTTGGTAGGCATCCGAACTGGTTCCTTCACTTTGCTATTCTTTTCCTTTGTGCCTCTGATCAAGTCAGCACACACCTTCTCCAGGGACCTTACGTTGGGGCTGGTTAGGGTAATTCTAATTCCGTGAATCGCCACCTCTGGCTCCACGGGTGTTTTTCCCCTTATCTTTAAAAGCCATGGCTGCAGCGCGGCTTCCTGACCGACTTGTTCCTCGGTGCCAGCGAACAGCGGGGAGTCAGGAGCAGAAGCGAGACGTCGTATCTCCGCTCCACCTGCCACCGCGTCTTCCTCGAAAAGAGAAAATGTTTACATTTTTAAGAGGTGCGTAATGAAGTATGTAGGGGTGGAATGACATGAAGTCTAAAATTTGCTGTAAGATACTTCAGCAAAAAGTGAAATAAGCCAGACACAGAAAGACAAATCCTGCATGATCGCACTTAAATGTGGATTCTAAAGAAGTTGCACTCATAGAGGTAGAGAGTAGAGTGGTGGTTACCAGAGGCTGGGGGAAGGGGAAGGGAATGGGGAGTTGTTGCTCAAAGGGTACAAAGTCTCAAATAGGAAGAATAGGTTTTGAGATCTATTACACAGCGGGGTGACTATAGCCAATAATATACATTTCAAAATAACTAAGTAAATTTCAAATGTCTCATCATAAAAAATGATAGGTAATGAGGTGATGGATATGTTAATTCACTCAGTCTAATCATTCCACATTATATACATATATCAAAATGCCACATTGTACCCCCTAAGTGGATACATTTATGATTTGTCAATCAAAAATAGTAAAAATATAAAAGACACTGCAGCAAAGGGGTGGGTTTAATAATAAAGCAAGTGTGGCAAAATATTCCTAATTATTAAACATGGGTGATGGGAATGGAGGAGTTGTCATAAAATTATCTCTTTTTATATATATTAAATATTTGAAATTTTTCAAGAGAAAATTAAAAGTATAAAGCCTCCATTTCAGAATATGAATTGCCTGTTGCCCAATAGGGAAGGTAAGCCAACCACCTGGCTGAGGAAGCCTGCCTGCCAGAACTGAACAGGAGTGGTGAGCCTGTGTGTTTGGTGTCTGATGGGCTGTCTGCTTGGTAAGCATTGCAAAAGAAATCTCAGGGTTTTGACAATAAAACCCCAGAGGAACATGTTTGTATTTGGGTATTGGTTGTGTTTCTGTTTCACAAACCCCTTCTCCCTGTTTCTTCATGAGATTATAATACCCACTATAAGGCTTTTTTCCTCTGTGAGGTTGGAATACGAAGGGAAAAAGGAAAAGGAAAACCATTGGCCCCATCCCACCTGTTTCCCAACCCTTTTCCACCCTGCTGCGAAGGTGAGCCTTCTAACAAACCAGTGTGATCCTGTCTCCACAACTGCTTCCCGGTCTATGCCATATAATGTCTGTGCATCTTGACCAGATACACAAGACCCTTCATGATCCGGCCCCTCCCAAAGTTGAGGATCAATTAGCTCTAAGAAGAAAATTAAGCTCCTGGGAAAGGGAGGATAAATACAAAGCTATGTGTGTTTAAATACCAGACCAGCGAAGAATTACATAACAAACAGGAATTGGGTGTCAGGCTTTAGATAATTATGGTAGCAATAAAATTCAGTTTGGAGCTTTTAACAGACCCAAACCATTTCAAAGAACTACCCAGCATTTAATTGCAAATTCATACTCTAACTTAAAAGATAATTGATAAGGTGATTGGCATGGTATTAAAAAAATATATCATCAAGATATGTTGGGAATCCATCCTTTCTAAACCAAAAATTAAAGTCTGTAGTTTTACAACAGCACATAATGATCTGAAGTTGCAAGTGCCCTGGAAACTTCAGGACACATGGATGCCATGGCAAATATTTTCTTTCCATCAATGACATGAAACCATACAAACATATTTTCAGTGAAAAGTGAGGAGCCTCCCAGATTGCAAAATTAGATCTCCTTGCTTGCAAAAATTGCTTAACTGCTCACCCCCATCCACCATCAACCCACCACTTTGCAACAAGTTCTCCTATTCCTAAAAGCCTAATTGGATTTGGAAGATAATATCAGATGCAATAAGTAAATATATATACAGGATCCTACGTAAATCCAAATTATTTATTTGAAATGATTATCCAACAGTCACTTATTCCAAGTACTTGGCTTACTCCTGGAGCTCCTCTCTAGTTGGGCAACCACTGTGTCTTCTGTCCTTGCACTTTGTTTCTCCTTGCTGGAAGTAAACTGGTGTAAAGTTAAGATTTTATTAAGGTAGTTGGATTGTTTTCTCTCTTCTCTGAACAACTATATATTTATTATCTACTCTCTTAAATTAGAAATCTTATAAATTGAACTCAGTTATAATCTATTTCCCTGAAGAGTTTTCTTTACCAAAAAAAAATCATAAAGTATGTTTCTTTTTAAGAGAAAATTCTTAAGATGTTGGATTTGGCAATGATTTCTTGGATATGATACCAATGCCATAGGCAAGAAAAGAAATACTAGCTAAATTGGTCTTCATCAAAATTTAAAACTTTTGTGCATCAAAAAATACTATCAAGACAGTAAAAAGACAACTAATAGAATAGGATAAAATATTTGCAAGTCATAGATCTGATAAGAGATTAATATCCAGAATATATAAATAACTCCTACAACTCAACAATGACAATACAAAAAACCCAGTTGAAAATGAACAAAGAACTTAAATAGACATTTCTCCAAAGAAAATATACAAATGACCAATAAGCACGTGAAAATAGGTTAACATTACTAGTCATTAGGGAAATGCAAGTCAAAATTATAATGAGATACTACTTCACACCCATTAGGATGGCTATTATCAAAAATATAGAAAATAAGAAGTGTTAGCAAGGATGTAGGGAAATTGGAACTCTTGTACATTAGTGGTGGGAATGTAAAATGGTGCAGCCCCTGTGGAAGATAGTTTGGCATTTCCTCAAAAAGTTAAAAATAAAATTACCATGTGATCCAGCTATTCCACTTCTAGGTTTATGCCAAAAAAAATTGAAAGCAGAGACACAATTACTTGTATACCCATATTCATAGCAGCATTATTCCCAATAGCCAAAAGGTAGAAACAACCCAAGTATCCATCAACAGATAAAAGGATAAACAAATGAGGTATATACATACAATGGAATATTAGTCAGCCTTAAAAAAGAAGGAAATTCTGATACACGTAACAACATGGATAAACCTTGAAAACATTATATTGAGTGAAATAAACCAGACACAAAGGACATACTGCATGATTCCACTTAGAGGAGGTACCTAGAATAGGCAAATTCGTGGAGACAGAAAGGGTTACCAGGGGCTGGGAGGAGAGAAGAATAAAGAATTATTAATTAACGGGTATAGAGTTTCTGCTTGTGATAATAAAAATGTTCTGGAAATGGACAGTGGTGATGGTTGCACAACATCATAAATGTACTTAATGCCACTGAATTATACATTTGAAATGGTTAAAATGATCATTTTTTATGTTATGTGCATTTTACCAGAATAAAAAGTAATAATTTTTTCAAGTATATTTCTTAAGGACTTGGCCACCTTGCAACAACTCTTTTGTCCTACATGAATCCCAGGAATGCCAGGTACACAACAGGTACCTAATATTTGCTCAATAATTTATCATAGCTGTGTTTCTTGATTGGCAGGATTATTATTTACAGGCACAGGGAATGGAATGGAAGTTAAGCAGACAAATAAGAACTTAGCACCTACCAGATCCCAAACACTGTTTAAGGCTTAATGTATTCTAATTCACTTAATCCTTAAAAACTCATAAAGCTCAAAAAGAACTTCCCATCATAATCAGGACTCTGACTGGGTAGCCTGCTTTGTTCACTGACTGTCACTGTTTTTACAGGTGTTGCGTCATCTTTATATTTATCAGGAAGTGAACATATGATATGATTTCGAGTAGATGTGGGTCAGTTTCCCCCCAGGTGGCTTTTAGAGTGCAAGCCTAAGCCTATTTGCAACTACCACAAGACTGACCTTGAGACAGCTCTACAACACTGGGCTTCTCAGGACTCTCTTCAGAGATGCCCTGCTGGCACTGGACAGGTGAGCAGGGAGGGAGACTCTGCATTAGTGGGATCCCAAGTACATTTAATTCTTCGCTTTTGTAGCCAGGATCTCAGCTCTGGCCCTCAGCCCATCTTTTGGGAGGCGGGGACCAGTGAGGGAACAATGAAGAATTATAAAAGGTAGATGCTTGATTAGGAAAAACTGGTGCTGAGCATGTATTTGTACTATATTTGGAAATAAGAAAGTAAATGCCTACATTTTTCAGGTTTCATCTGTTTGTCTAGAAAAATGGGAAAAAAAAAAAAAAAACCAAACTACCTCTCAGCTATTCTCCAGACTGAATGATTCTGGTTTCTGTAACTTTTACCCAGAGGTCAACTTGAAATAAAAACAAAATCATTGGAAAGAGGCCCAAGGCAGTTGAGGTCAAATCCCAACTCCACCACTTACTGGGCATATGATCTTGGCAAGTTATTTCATCTCTTTGGATCTCAATTTCATCATCTACATGACAGCCTGCCAGAGACTGTGTAGCATAGTCCGAGAAGTAGCCTGCCTCGACAAATGTTGGCTCTCTCACCTCAGGCGATCTCCTTATTCTTTCTGTGCCTTAGTTTCCTAAACTGGAAAATGAGGATACTATTATAATAATATCTAACTAATGTGTGTAATGAGGATTAAATGAACGGATGCTTGTGAAGCTCTTAGAACCATATCTGGTACACTACAAGAGCTGAATAAAAATTAACTTTTAATATCATTATATGAATGTTCAACTTTCTCATTTAAAAAATACCTTCAGAGATTTAAAAATGTTTCAGAACTATGACCTTCCATAAAGCTTGCTTCCAGAGGGGACTGTGTCTTTTTATTTATTTTTTTATTTTTTATTTTTTTTTGAGACAGAGTCTCACTTTCTTGCCTGGGCTAGAGTGCCGTAGCATCAGCCTAGCTCACAGCAACCTCAAACTCCTGGGTTCAAGCGATCCTCCTGCCTCAACCTCCCGGGTAGCTGGGACTACAGGCATGCACCACCATGCTCGGCTAATTTTTTCCAGTTTTAGTTGTTTCGCTAATTTCTTTCTATTTTTAGTAGAGACGGTGTTTCACTCTTGCTCAGGCTGGTCTCGAACTCCTGAGCTCAAGCAATCCTCCCACCTCGGCCTCCCAGAGTGCTAGGATTACAGGCATGAGCCACCGCACGCAGCCAGGACTGTGTCTTTTAAACACAAACAATACACCACAGTTTTGTCTTGGGTGGTTAGATCTATTTAATACAAAACATGAAAATGTAATGCAAATTCTTGAAGAAACTTGAAAGGAGGAGTGATTTTCCATGGAGCTGATTATCCTTAGAGCATTTAAGCAGCCAAACAGAACAAAAAATAAGTTTTGTTTTTTGTTTTTTCGAGACAGAGTCTTGCTCTCTTGCCCCGGGTAGAGTGCAGTGGCCTCATCATAGCTCACTGCAACCTCAAGCTCCTGGGCTCAAGTGATCTCTCCTGCCTCAGCCTCCTGAGTAGCTGGCACTACAGATATGTGCCACCATGCTTGGCTGATCTTTTTCTATTTTTGGTAGAGACAAGGTCTCCTTCTTGCTCAAAGATTCGTGTTTAAAACATGCAGCTCACATGGCTTAATTCTTTGAAGAGGTTCCTTTTAGTTAATTTACAAGTTCCAATAATAAAGAAATATTGTTTCAGGAAAGAATGGAAAAGCCACATGGCTATTATCCATTGACGTGTTCGTCAAAGTAGGACGCCACGTCTGAAATAAAGCACTGCAGGTCTGACTGGCTCTATTGTCTGGAATAAAACAACGAGGAACAGGAGCCAACGCCGCAAGGATGTCACGGATTGAGCGATGAAGGGAAGCTCTGTCTTCCGTCAGAGGTTTTTCTTCCCCTCTCTTCTCTGTGCTCTGCTCCCTTACCTCAGCCCCATTCCTGCCACGGTCTCCAAAACTACAATCTTAATAAAATCTCAGGTTAAAAAAAGAGTTAAATAATGTGAATTATACAAGTTTGTGTTCATTCTTGATGTGTTCCTTCAGTTGACAAATCACAACAGCTGAATCTGGTCCACTAATAGATTCAGAGATTTCTATTTGTGGCCACAAAGTAACATAATTGATAAATCCACCAATTTGGTCAGGTTGGTTAGGCTGCTTTGGGTACAGATATACCTTAAGATGTACAGAAATAGCCCAGAAATTACACTTTGGGAAAATGCTCCAAAGATTACCATGTAGTTGACAGATTGTTATTGAATGCCCTGCTCAGGAATAAGACAACATCTCTCAATATGGCATTAATTCAGAACCCATTCCAACTTAAAATATTGAATCCATGTCTTGAAATGATGAGCTCAGGTCTAAATTTAAAAGATTATAGGCCAGGCGCAGTGGCTCCTGCCTGTAATCCTAGCCCTTGGGAGACCGAGGCGGGTGGATCATTTGACCTCAGGATTTCGAGACCAGCCTGAGTAACAGTGAGACCCCGTCTCTACTAAAAATAGAAAGAAGTTATCTGGACAACTAAAAATATATAGAAAAAATTAGCCAGGCATGGTGGCGCATGCCTGTAGTCCCAGCTACTCGGGAGGCTGAGGCAGGAGGATCCCTTGAGCCCAGGAGTTTGAGGCTGCTGTGAGCTAGGCTGACGCCATGGCACTCCAGCCCAGCAACAGAGTGAGACTCTGTCTCAAAATAAATAAATAAATAAATAAATAAATAAATAAAAGAATATAGGTTAGATGTCTATTCTTCATAGGTTAGTGTCCTTCTTCAATTGACACTTTCATTTACCCATGACGTGTTCCACCCTCACGGGATCTTTTTCTTCCAGCACAACTAAGACAAAACCACTTATTAACAGAGTAAAAGCAATCAGAGCCAAAAAGGCAGGAAGAGGTGGGAAGTTCAGGGCTAGGAGCAGATGAGTCAACAATATAAGTGGATACACTTAAGTCCTTGTTAGATCTTCTCATGATTTCTCCCTTACAGAGTTACAAGGAACAAGTGAAAATACTTTTGGCAAACTGAAAATTTACATTACTGAGAAGGTCACTTGATCTTGTGGTTTATGAAAGGAATGAAGTGGGACTGTGGAGCCACGCAAATGTCAGTTGATCCTAGTTTATTGGCAAAATCAGCTAACCTCTAACCAACTCAGACTGGGCCAAAAAGACTCAACAATTATATCAGAGAGGCAGGAGTTTTTTAAAAATTAGTTAACTGGTTTAAAAATGCTGAGTTGACTAAGGTATCCTCAGATACACTGAGCCTTCCTGCAATGCCCCCTCCTTTCTAATCAGAACTCATAATACTTTATTAGAACCACTAATGTTTATGTTTTATCTATTTCTTTTATAGTTATTTATTTCTTCTCCTCGAGGGTGGGAGCCATGTCTTACTTATTTAAAAAAATTTTCATAATACTTTATATATAGTATGCACTCAAAATATTAATTGAATGGATGGCTCCAATTTTCCTGTCATGTACCGTTATGTGGAAAGATCTCTAACCATCCTAACGCTGAGGACGGATTGGAAAGAATCCAAATTTCTCTTAAATTTTATTTTTAGTGCATTTGCCTTCCCACTTATATTATAATGAGGCTAATTATCCAAAAGCTTGATTTCCCAGAGTACATAACTATCAAAAGGAGGGAGACATACCAGAAGAATGCTGAATTAGTGGCAAAAAGAAATGATTTTGGGATTTAAACTCTTCCTTAGCTATTTTAGGTCATGCTCCCTGGAAAAGAGACTATAGTAGAGATTTACATCAGAGTTTTATTAGAGAGTGACCTCAGGAGTATCTGTAAGTAGCTGAAGAATAAAGGATTGGGCAGAAGGAGAGATTGAACTGTGATATAGAAATAACAGCAGTCTCAGCTGATGTCACGGGGGCTGGAACAATCCTTCAGAGGTGTTCCAAATTGAGGCAAGGGAGCCTGGGACATTTTGCACATCACCTAGTCATAAGATGCAGGCTCCTTTCAAACTGGGGCAAAGGCTTGGGCAAGGAAGCTCCCTTAGGTTGAGGACCCTCCTCACAGAGGGAATTAAGCAAAAGCTGTCAGCAGCCAATACTCTAGGGTGCTGAGAGAATGAATGCCTCAGGCTTGAAGTGAGGGATCTGAGTAACATATCACAGTATCCCCTACACAACCTAATCTACAAAGTAAACAATCCACATATATGACCAATGAGGTAAACATATACATAAATGACTAAACACTACTATTTTACCAAGAAAATCAAGTCACTAAGTCATGAATATTTTTTTAATTATTTGGGGAAGTTATGGAGAAAATGAAGTATCTAAAATATAATTTCTATCATTTCTTCTACCAAACATCTAGCTATATTGGAGATATCACCCTACATGATGGTTTAGTTAAATAAAACTAAGAGAAGAATGCCAGGATCTATTGCTTTCCCCCATAAGTCCAATGAATTTGTCTGGGTACACTGATGAGAAACCAACAGGCCCTCCCAAGATTAGATACCCAAACATACTTAAATGAGTTCAAATTACCATAGTAACCATGATTCTAAAAGTCAGAGTGGCCCACCATAGCCAGATGCAGTGGCTTGTGCCTGTAATCCCTGCACTTTGGGAGGCTGAGGCAGCAGGATCCTTTAAATCCTTTGAGACCAACATGGGCAATAGCAAGACCCCATCTCTACAAAAAGCAAAAAAATTATACAGGCACAGTGACTCTCTCCTATAGTCCCAGGTACTCAGGAGGCTGAGACAGAAGTATCACTTGAGCCCAGGAGTTTGAGGTTGCAGTGAGCTATGATGATGCCACTGCACTCTAGCCTGGGCAACAGAGTGAGACCCTATCTCAAAAAAAAGAAAAAAATAGAATGGCCCACCATAAGAACTATTAGCCTAAGACCCAAGACACTAAAAATAATGATTCTATAATCAGAAGAATATTGTACAAATAGAAATACTATCAATTGGAACTTAGGCAAAAATAATGCCATGAAGGTGCTATTAAAAAAAGTAGTCCATGAGGCTATTAGTAACCAAAATAGCATGGTATTGGCCCAAAAATAGAGACATAGATCAATGGAACTGAACAGAGAACCCAGGTATAAAACCATTCACATATAGCCAATTGATCTTTGACAAAGCAGACAACAATATACACTGGGGAAAAGAAGCCCTAATCAGTAAATGGTGCTGGGAAAATTTGATAGCCACATGCAGAAGAATGAAACAGGGTCCATATCTCTCACCACTCACAAAAATTAATTCAAAATGGATAAAAGACTTAAACTTAAGGCATAAAACCATAAGAACTCTAGAAGGAAATGTTGGAAAAACTCTTCTAGACATCGGCCTAGGCAAAGAATTTATAAACAAGACCCCAATGGCAATCACAGCAACAACAAGAATAAATGGGGCTTGATTAAATTAAAAAGCTTCTGCACAGCTAACGAAATAATCAACAGAGCAAATAGACAACCTACAGAATGAGAGAAAATATTCATCAGCTATACAACCAATAAAAGGCTAATAACTACAATCTACAAAGAACTCAAGTGAATCAGCAAGAAACAAACCCATTAAAAAGGGGGCAAAAGACATGAACAGAAGCTTTCAAAAGAAGATAGACAAATGGCCAATAAACATATGAAAAAATGCTCTCAACATCACTAATCATCAGGGAAATGCAAATTAAAACCACAATGATATATTACCTAACCCCCATTATAAAGACTTTTATTAAAAAGTCCAAAAACAATAGATACTGGCATGGATGCAGAGAGAAAGGAAGGCTTATACACTGTTGGTGGGACTGAAAATTAGGACAACTTCTGTGGAAAACAGTATGGAGATTCCTCAAAGAACTAAAAGTAGACCTACCATTTGATCAAGCAATTCCACTACTGGGTATTTACTGAAAGGAAAAGAAGTCATTTTATCAAAAAGACACCTGTTCACAAATGTTTATTGCAGCACAATTCACAATTGCAAAGATGGGGAATCAACCCAAGTGCTCATCGATTCATGAGCGGATTAACAAAATGTGGTATATGTATACTATGGAATACTACCATGAATAAGGATGAATTAAGGCCTTTTGCAACAATTTGGATGGAACTGAGACCATTATCCTAAGTGAGTTATCTAAAGAATAGAAAAACAAACACATGTACTTGCTATTAAATTGGAACTAACAGATGAGCTCACATGTGCACAGAGGGAAGTCCAACTCAGTGGAAATCAAGTGGGGGTAGGGGGAGGAAGGGGTGGGTTAAAACCTACCTAAAAGGTACAGTGAACACTATCTGGGTTATGGGCACACTTATAACCCTGACTCAAGCATAACAGAATTGATACATGTAACCAAAAACCTTTGTACCCCCATAATATTTTGAAATTTAAAACAAGAAAGAATGGGAGCCCTTAAGTCAAACTATCTAGAAAAACTAAAAATGCTTCCGCTACCACTTTTTTGCTATGTTCACCCTTGGGACAAGTTAATTAACTTTTCTGAGCCTCAGTTTTCTCATTTGCAGTTAGTAACAGTATCAGCCTCATTAAGATTGTGGTGCTATTACATAGGATTATATATGGAAAGTGCTTAGCAGAATGTTTCCTCTATTCATATATTCAAGTGATCAGTAAATACCTATTAGTAATAGCATATTTGAAGATATTATAAAAGAAAAATATTATGTTCAAGTGAGATCATTCAGAAATATCTTCAGTGAAATGTGGTCTATGAAAGAAATCCAAGAAAACCATCTTTTGAAAGCTTAAATTGTAAAACTTCCCAAGGCCTCATAATATTGTGAAACAGCAGTCAGACTCAATTGTTCTAGTTCAGCATATTCTTCTACCATGGTTTCAAACTTCTTAGCTCATAATC
Source organism: Varecia variegata (assembly GCA_028533085.1). Classification (NCBI taxonomy): domain Eukaryota; kingdom Metazoa; phylum Chordata; class Mammalia; order Primates; family Lemuridae; genus Varecia; species Varecia variegata. The sequence goes on along the minus strand of CM052436.1, from coordinate 37,661,264 downwards.
TCTCTAAAATATTTTTTTAAACCAGTGTACCCCTTTGCATACTTCAGTTTACTTTTTTATTATAGGTTTTTAAAACTTATTTTTTGTTATTAGGAAAAAAATTTATATGTTTCATGACATAAAATAAATGAGGCCTGACTAATTGGAATAAATCATCATAATATGATCTGATGAAATAGATTTTAACTATCTTATTGAATAACATGTACCTAATCTGTAAACACATCTCAGAAATCACTGTTGCCTCTGTAAGAATTAAAGTTAGTTTCCTGCTCTACAAGACTGGGTTTGGAACTTTAGAATTATACATTTCACTATTTCTTCAAAGTTTTCAAAGAAAACTTATACTCTTATCTTTTCTGATAAGCTTTATCTCTGAAGCATCTTAGGTGGGAGAACCACTATTCTTGAATCTTGATGTCCTTCATAGAGACATCGAAGGAAAGATGGCAGAAATTAAGCCGAAATTAAGCTGTCCTGAAGCTTAGCTTTTGTTTCTCATGAGAATACTTCTGAGTTATAGGTAAAGGCCTCAGTATTTTCCCATATGTTTTGACTTTCTGTGTTTAACTCAGCCAACCACTGAGAACTCTTTTCTTTGAAGGAACTTCTTTCAGTTCTTAAGAAAAATGGAAGGATAATTTTCCACATGATCAATGAACAGAAAATAGTATCAGTGCATTTACAGCCTGTTTGAACAAGAGAGAGAGAAAAGGGGAGACAGAGACAAGGGTTTTAAGTGTTATGACTGCTAAAAAGAACAAGAACAATTTTCCTTTTTCATAAGATCACTGGTTCTTGGGTTGTAGAGGAAACTTCACAGAATCTGAAACTTAATTGATATCAAAAGGTTATGCAGACAGCTCAAAAACTGTTAGGCAACATTCACACCCACCAAGTTTCCTGAACCAGTATCCTGGAAAGAGCTGAATTTCACCTTTGCAACAGCAATGAAGGAAAAATCATTTCTTGAGCTAGAAGCATGCTGAAAATATTTAGTTCACTATTTTATTTTTAGGTACTAAGAAAATGTTCGATGAGAAGTATTTCTTAAACAAATCTTTTAAAATCCATTGTCATTGTAAATAAATAAAAACAAATTATATATGGTGCAAAAAGTAAATGGGGAATAAAAGAAGAATCTCCTCTGATGTACTCTTCCTGCTGAGGTAGAAATTAAGGATATTTTTTCTACAGCTAGGTCTCAAAGTGCTGATACAGCAGAAACTGTTATAAAAATGTTAGGCATATTATTTACCATAAAGGGTGAACTCTGATGTGTTAGGCTTTTTTTAATTCAATTAAATGAAATTATTACATTTTAGAAAGTCTATGAGTAGTTTAATTGGATTAGAGCCCAAGTCAATGAAACCAAAATTTTAGTTTCATAAATTTAACCCCTATATTGTTCAGTTACTTGAGCCCTGTTCTACAGCTAAAGCCGGCTCCCTTGGTCTTGTCCAGGCTTTTCAAGGATGTGTGTTCCAGTTACAGAAATAACTCGGTAAGCAAGTACAGATCATCCAACAGAAGCTCATTCACCATGGTTGGAAAAGTATCTCAAAGCACATATGCTGCTAATAGAGGAACATACTAAATGGTAGAATCATAGTCTAGTAGGTGTAGGAGGGACCTTCGAGCTCATCTAATAGGAGACTTCAATTTATACATAACAAAGCTTAGAAACAGAGAAGTTGTATAATTTGTTCAAGGTAAGTGAGTGGCAGAGCTTGAAATAAACTTGATCATTCTGAGTGTCATGTTCCTCAACTGTAAAATTAATATAACATTACCTGGCCTACTCACCTCATAAGGTGGTTGTGAAGTTTAAAATGAATGATGTAGATGAATATACTATTTTTTACTTTTAGAGAGAGGGTCTTGCTCTATCACCCAGGCTGGAGTGCAGTGGTGCAATCATAGTTCATTGTAACCTTGAACTCATGGGCTCAAGTGATCCTCCCACCACAGCCTCCCAAGTAGCTGGAACTACAAGCGCACAACACCATGTCAGCTAATTTTATTTATTTATTTATTTATTTATTTATTTAGAGGCGGAGTCTTGGAATGTTGCCCAGGCTGATCTCAAATTCCTGGCCTCAAGTGATCCTCCCACCTTGGCCTCTCAAAGTGCTGGGATTACAGGTGTGGGCCACCACACCCAACTAATATACTATTTTAAAGCCATCTAAACATTGCAATTAAACATGAGGCAGTATTATTTGAGAAGTGGCATGTATCTTGTAAAGAAAACCTGAAGTCCTAGGTTAACCATTTATAGGATGATTTGGTCAAGTTACTTAACATCTCTGAGACTGAGTTTCTTTATCTTCAAAAAGGAGAAAATAATGTACTATTTTGCCAAACTTACATAGCTACAAAGATCTAATAAGGCAGACAATACATGGTAAAGGTCATAATAACTATAAAGTTCTATGGCAGTGAAACCTAAATATAACTAATGCTTCTTGTGGCTGAGTTTATGCAGAGTGTTAAAAGGAAATAGCAGCCCAGCAAAAAAATACACAAATGTGCCCACACACACACTTGTTATTGTCTGGTGTGTTTTGTTTTCTCTATTTTAGCCATCCTAGTGGATGAGAATGTTATCTTATTGTGGTTTTGATTTGCATTTCCTTAATAACTAATTATGTTGAGCATTTTTTCATGTACTTATTGACAATTTGTATGTTTTCTTTGGAGAAATATCTACTTAATTTATTCCCCATTTTTAATTGGATTATTTGTCTTTTATTAATTATAAAAGTTCTTTTATATTCTGATTACAAATTCCTTATCAGAGATATGCTTCGCAAATATTTTCTTGCATTCTATTGGTTGTCTCTTTTGATTATGTCATTTGAAGCACAAAATTTTTAATTTTGATAAAATCCCATTTATATTTTTTCCTTTCTGTAGCTTGTGCCTTGCCTTTAGTGTCTACTTTTTTAATTTTGTACTCATTCAAATATATATGCAATACATAGAAGTTTAACACATACCTGCCATGTGAATTGTATTTAACTCACACTAGTTTTGAGCCTGGGGCTTCATGAAGCATATGTAACTCACACGTCTCTTCACCTTGGGAGCTGTGAGAACTAGTTTTCAAGTTGCATATAACACAGAAAACAATAAAAAATAACAAATTTTTCATTAAATTATAAAGGATCATTTTGTTTTTCTAAGTTTTTATTCTATTTTCATAATAAAACACTGTGGTCCCAAGGAAAAAAATTTTTTTTTTATTTCAGCTTATTATGGGGGTACAAAAGTTCAGGTTATATATATTGCCCATGCCCCCCATCCCCCCCCCATCTGAGCTTCAAGCATGTCCATGAAAAAAAAAATTTTTTTTCTAGTGTGGCAGTCAATGTGTTAAAGCTAGTCCAGGGACTAGGAGCTACTTGCCCAAAAGCTGTCCTGGCCAAAGTAGATCTGGACATACAGTACAGATCAGAACCCTGCCTTATGTGAATTCATTGATTTCTACGCTCTCCCACTATCCCTCCCCTCTACTCCCACCATACTCCACCCTTAGTTTTTGCCAAAGTTCCTTGTGGAAGATTATAACATTACCTCAGCTGAACTAAAAGGAGATAAGGCTGCACCTCTGCCAAGATATGTTGGGAAACCAGTATGTTCTCAATGATCAGAAGTGTCTGTGGTACACCTTCAACTAAAAAGTTCACAAGGGCCAGGATAGAAAGGATGGGCCCAGAAGGGGCAGAAATGGCAAAGCTCACCACTACTGTTAGCTTCTTGAATGGGCACCAAAATGGCAACAAGAAATGACAGCTAAAAGCTCAAGGTCAGAAAATATAAAAAGTAAATACAAGAACTCGAAAAGACACAGTAGTCTGTGCTCATTTTGCAAAGGAGCAGATTGTTCTCCATACCTCGGAGGGTATTAATGGGTATTATCCCACCAGTACTTCTTTTCCAAAGCAGTTGCACGTTGCAAACTAGAAGGTGTTAGTCCCAATCCCCTAATTAAAGGAAAGAGTGTCTGATTGGTCAGGCTATTCAAGTTATCACCCCTGCTCCAATGAGAATTAACAACATCATATGGTATAAACATGACTCCTATAGTAAGGAAAGCTGAAAACATATCTAAGATGAGAATAGCTTAAGATAATGTCACTACCTGGTGGGAAGAATAGTGCTAGTCTGTCAGGTTACATAATCTCTGGGAAATTCCACAGAGTCTTTATAGTTGATAGTTAATAAGTCTGTCCCATTAAGAATGAGTGGGGCAGTTGGGCACAATGGAGCATGACTGTAGTCCCAGGTACTTGAGAGGCTGAGGCAGGAGTGTGGCTTGAGCCTGGAAGTTCAAGCCCAAGAGTTGGAGGCCAGCCTGGACAACATAGCAAGACTCTGTCTCTACCAAAAAAAAAAAAAATAGAAAAAAGAAAAAAAAGTTGGGATTTTATCTGCCATTTTTAGAATAAAATTGAATAAGATTTTTTAAAAAGAATCAGTAGAGGGGTTTTAAACTTTTGCATATGCAAATACACACACACACACACATATAAAATTCCCAAAGATCAGTTAAATTATCCCTGCAATTTATAAGATCAAATACTTTATTTACAAATAGATACCTATGCTTAGCTCTTTCTCTAAACACAATGAATTCTCCCATAACACAAAATAACCCCAAATTCTGAAGTTTTTTTTGTGTTGTAAAGTTACACTACATTTAACTTTTCAAGTGAATAGTTTCAAATTATATCTTCAACTGGGAGCATGGATCAGTGGTTAAAAACAGGAAGTCTGATGAGCAAACTTGAAACCAGTGAAAATACAGAAGATAATGAGGGAAATTCAGAAAAATCTGAAATTGTCCACAGATGTGACAGTTATGGAGCAGTTCCTAAAGTTTTCCCATATGAACCTGGTAGTGGAAAGCGTGATTGCAATATCCTGCCAGACAAGCAGTAAATCAACAGAAGGCAATCATAGGCTGTTCTCACATGCTGATTGAAAGCGTTTTCCTTAGTATTTTGGAGATTTAATAAAAGTTTTATGACTTTTGTTTAAGAAATCCTAGAATAATAATTGTATGAGACCATGATGCCGGCAGAATTATTTAAAAACCAATCACCAATCATGCAAATTTTAAGGAAGAGCACCAGAATTCAACAAAAAGCACAATCAAAAAGGCCAAATGGAAATTTTTTGAAGTTTTAGAACCTTCTTAGAAAGTGATGCCTAGCAGAAACTAGAGTGAAACAGAGGAAGGAAAGCTTAAAAGGCATCATTTCAAATATTCATTTTTACAGTTCAAAGAGTATAAACAACTGCTCAGGAGAATGAAGTTAACAAGACTTCTTTATCTTGCATTTGAATTAAAACATTAATATTAATAATTTGGCCATTTTCTTGGTCTTTGCTTGCTATATTTATAATGGTGTATTTGATGGTAAAATGATAGGTAAACAAATTTTCCCTGAGTTATTGGTGTATATTCAAACCTAAGACACACAAAGCTGTCGGAGGGGTGACAATCATAGCCTATGCCATCACAAACCTTGAGTGCTAAGCAACTTATGCAAAATTCACTAAAATCATCCTCTTTCAGAGATTGCCTACTGATTTTCCAAATGCATTCAATGGAGTCCATACTCTATATTATGCTTAAAAGTGTATTTTGAATACTACTCTTTCTAGACAAATTTAAGATGAAACGAAACTTTTTCAACCACATAGATGTATGCTGTCTTAACCAGAAGAAAGGGCTGATCACGGTTAAGCTGCTATTTTTCATCTTAAAGAACTAGTTAAAATTGTACTTAATTTAGCTACTCAAAGACCTTCTTGGATTACATCTGAGTTCTTGATTTTGATTTTTGATTTAAGGATGTGAAATAAATGGCTTCCATGAGAGTAAGATATGACTACAGACCATCTCCAACTTATGATGGATCAACTTAAGATGCTTCAGCTTTATGATGGTACAAAACTGATATGCACTCAGTAGAAACCATATTTATTTATTTTTTTTTTTTTGAGACAGAGTCTCGCTTTGTTGCCCGGGCTAGAGTGAGTGCCGTGGCATCAGCCTAGCTCACAGCAACCTCAAACTCCTGGGCTTAAGCCATCCTACTGCCTCAGCCTCCCGAGTAGCTGGGACTACAGGCATGTGCCACCATGCCCGGCTAATTTTTTCTATATATATATTTTAGTTGGCCAGATAATTTCTTTTTATTTTTAGTAGAGACAGGGTCTCGCTCTTGCTCAGGCTGGTCTCGAACTCCTGGCCTCGAGTGATCCACCCGCCTCGGCCTCCCAGAGTGCTAGGATTACAGGCGTGAGCCACCGCACCCGGCCAGAAACCATATTTAGAGCACCCATATGACCATTCTGTTTTTCACTTTAAGTACAGTATTCAATAAATTACATGAGTTATTCCATACTTTACTATAAAATAGGCTTTGTGTTAGATGATTTTGCCCAACCATAGGATGATGTAAGTGTTCTGAGCACATTTGAGGTAGGCTAGGCTAATCCATAATGTTCAGTAGGTTAAGTGTATTAAATGCATTTTTGGGCCAAGCGTGGTGGCTTGAACCTGTAATCTCAGCTACTCAGGAGGCTGAGGTGAGAGGATCGCTTGAGGCCAGGAGTTTGAGATCAGCCGGAGTAATATACTAAGAACCCATCTCTTTAAAAAACAAATAAATAAATAAAAATGCATTTTTTTACTTATGGTATTTTCAACCTACAATAGGTTTCTCAGGACGTAACTTCATAATTTGAGGAATATCTGTATTATTAAATCCTAACCAAGCCAAGCCAACCCTACTAGTCCCAATGACATTGAGTGACCTGCAAACGTACGCATTTTCTGAGGTGCTTATCTTGCTCTTAGATTGCACCCTAGAAGAGTCTGACTCTAAGAAGTTCTATCACAAACCTGTGGTCCATCAATTGACAAGCTTGCATTGAGTATCAGTATGTACTCAGCACTTACAGTCCCAAAACCTTGAACTCCTCCAAGTACTTAGGGTGCTTTATCTCTGCTTCTGTCAAAGTGACTGCCTTTAGAAGAGGGATTCCAGGATCCCATCAACCTGCCTGACACATCCAGGATTTGGGGTGCTCCTGTGATAATTCACAGCTAGTCTTTTCAGTACACTGTCATTTCCTCTCTTTACTACATCTCATTCTTTCCAGGGAGTTTCCTCTATTTTCAAATACCTGGCAGTTTGCCAGCATATGTTCTGTCTTGGAATAGCAATCATCATACTACGCCAAGAATTAAAATGAAATTAGAATGGAGACCGCTTCATTTTAGATAAGCTGAGTTTGAAATCCTGGTTGGATACTTAAGTAAAAAACTCCTAAGAGCAGTCAGAAATTGCTAGATTTCAGAATCATCAGGAGAGAGATTTTAAGATAAAGGGAAAAGAAATTGAAGGAATTCATGTGTAAAGCAATGTGAATGAATGAGAAGTTGCTCAAGGCAAAGAATGTGTAGAAAAGAATATTTTCATTACGGAGCAGGGGGAAGAAAAAGCAGCTAGTAAAAGAGATGGAGATGGAAGAAAAGTTCTCACAAAGATAAAAGAACTGGCAGGCTATAGATCGTAAGAGGAGAAAATTCCATGAAGTGAAATTTCTGCAGAGAGGACAAGGAGAATAAGGACTGAGAACAGTCCATCAGATTTGCTGGATATGAAATTCCTGGTCACTTTCCAGAGGTGGTTTCATGGAGGGGTAAAGGTAAAAGCCGTATTACAAGGGGTTAAGAAGTGAATGTATGAGCAGGAAGTGAAAGCAGAATTTGGACTCTTTTAGAAGAAGTGTGGTAGTGAACGGAAAAGAGATAAGGCAATAGCCTGCTACAGTAATAGGGTCAGAGGAGGGTTATTTTAGGATAGGGAGTGCCCTAGCCGTATTTGTGGCAGAGAAGGAGAAATTGAAGATGGAAGGAAGATAGGGCTTAAAGGGTGGAACAAAACTGAGAGGAGGTGAGCAGTAACAGAATCAAAGCAGTGTTCTTGGTGAGAAAAAGAAAGTTACCTTCTTCTGAGCTAGAAAAAAGGACAAGAGGGTAATCCTTTAAGAGATATTGAAAGAGTCCACATGGACAGGCCTCATTCTCAATAAAACATAAGGCAAATAGCTAGCATAAGGCAGAGAAAAAGAGGGTATCCCTCCAAAAAATTTGGGGTTCCTATTCTAAAAGTAAGAAACATGTTTATGTAGGTCAGAGAATAGAAATTCAGTTTTGAAAAATTACCAAACTTCAACAATTTCTTCAGCTACTCTCTGTAGCATTTTTTCCCTTTTCCAGAATCAAAACTGTTGTTCTTGAAAAGTAAACATATTTCCCTTGGACTGCATGGTGGTTATATTATAATTTGAACAAGCCTTTTTGGTTGTCAAGATATTCAGTTTGGTAATGTTTTCCAAAGCAAGTACTGATCTCAATGTTTATTATCAAAGCCAATCAAAATTATAGGGTGATTTTAATTGGTCTACAATTAACAAATGACGTCTTTTAGCAAAACACTATATTTCATGAGGATTAACAACAGAAATTTTAAAATAAACTCAAGTTACTGAAGCTATTTTCCTAGTCCTTTTCATTCTTGCCTTTAATCACTAAGAGCGCACATTCATTGATCTGGTACTCCTTGTGGGATGTATGATGTACATGAATGTACATGAATAAATTAAATATTATTTAATCTTCATAATAACCTTATAGTGTAAGTATTATTATTATCCCCATTTTGCAAATAAGTAGATAAGGATTAGATCAAGTAACTTCTTCAGGGTCTCAGAGCTAGTAATGATAGAGCTAGTATCAGTCCTAGTCTGATTTAAAAGCTTTTACATCTAAAGACTAAGCTGAGGCCGGGCGTGATGGCTCCCTTTAGCCCAGGAGTTCAAGACCAGCCTGGGCAACATAGCGAGACCTAAGTCTCTTACAAAAAAAAATTAGCTAGGCATGGTGAGACGCACCTGTAGCCGAGGCATGAGGATCTCCTGAGCCCGGGAGTGGTGGCTCACGCCTGTAATCCTAGCACTTTGGGAGGCCGAGGTGGGCAGATCGTTTGAGCTCAGGAGTTCGAGACCAGCCTGAGCAAGAGCGAGACCCTGTCTCTACTAAAAATAGAAAGAAATTACATGAACAACTAAAAAAATATATATATATATGTATTTAAAAAGCCAGCATGGTGGCGCATGCCTGTAGTCCCAGTTTTTCGGGAGGCTGAGGCAGGCGGATCACTTGAGCCCAGGAATCTGAGGTTGCTGTGAGCTAGGCTGACGCCACGGCACTCTAGCCCGGGCAACAGAGTGAGACTCTGTCTCAAAAAAAAAAAAAAAATCTAAGCTGCACCACCTTACAATTCAGTTGAGTATTTTGTTATATAGAGTTTTTTCTTGTTCTCTAATTTCTTTGGTTAGCTAAGAATTCTCCTTTCAGCCCCCACTCTGTACCATGAGAGTATAAATTCCTTGAAATCAGATACAAAGTCTAATATCCTTGGAACAGAATCTGGAACGTAGTACATACCCAAAAAATATAAAAGTAAATTGAAATAAAAATAAAATCAAATTAAAATTATTAATCTTACTCTATTTTTCACCCCATCTGCTTTGTTTTCACTATATTTCCTATATTCACCACTCTTCCTCCCCCATTTGTCTCAAGAGAATATCCAAGTCTAGGAATGTGACTATTATAGTGAAAATAACACTGTAAAGTGGCTCATAGAAACAAGACTGTTCTTGGCAAGTGTGTGAATTCAGTGAAGATGAATACAGAGTCTTCTCATCAACAATTACCCAGGAAGATTTGAGCTGATGTTCACTGGTTCATTCAACAGCCATTCATCGAGAACCTTCTATTTGCTTCGCTAGTTCCTGCTCTCTGGGTTTTCAGACAAGTGGGGAGAGAGACAGGTGTTATACGGTTATGGAACAGCCTGGTAATGCCAGAAGGGTGGTAGGGAGGGTGGCTGGACAGCAGCTGGACACTTTTGTCATCGTTAATATATGTATTTCAACCTAACTTCCCAATGTGGGCTCATTTCCTTTTTGCATCAACATGAAGACTCAGATGAAACCACACAGTGTATTTCATTTCAAAATGAAACTCATGACACATCTAAGCAATGAGTCATCCTCAGAGACCATGAAATTTCAATCCCAGTGGTTTCAAGACTGGCTGGGTCTTTTTCATTAACCTGCATTGTGTTTTTCTTGGGCTGAACTTTTTTTAATCATGCATTTTAATTTAGCTAATGATTGTCAGAATGGCTAATCTTTATGTTATAATGATAAAACCTGCAACTGTGCACGATCACTAAAAACTGAGTTTGGAACAAAGGGGAAAGAAAATAGGGAAATTATTTTCCTTACTGACCTAAATAATGGAAGAAATTAAGAGACTTGATCATAATTTTTCCACAGTGACTATCCTTACACCTTAACCAGCATTACTATTTTACTTTATTGTGTGCTCTATAGAATTTTGTAAACTAACAAAAGGCGGTATCTTTCACTTTGGAATGCAAAAAAAAAAAATCTTAAAATGAAGAGCGGACCCAGGTCAACAACACATTTCAGAATTTGTGTGATGCCACGAATGTAGCTTCCTATGCCATGTGGGTGATGTCATAGCTTCTTGCCTGTTTCCTACCCTACTCTTGAAAAAATAAAAAGATTTCTCAGAATTAAACACAAGTCAGTGTGAACCAGTCTCTCAGCAAGGGTTATTAGATTTCATCAGCCCCACCCTGACACACCAAAGCAAATGCACATAACACAAAAGGAGGGGGAGACAAAGTGTATCTCAGAAATGCAGAACCAAATTCACCTTTACCCTAACTCTTAGCTAATGTTTTAGAAAGCATTCTTGCATGTCCCAGAGCACGCAAAGCTTATATGGATCTTGTATCATCTCAACTTCCATACTCCTTCCCTTCACTCCTACTGTTGCTCCCCCTCACAGCTGTGAGCATGCATTGCCACTTCAGGCCTGCCAAGCTAAGGTTGTGTAAAGAATGCACAGACCAGCGAGTCCAAAATTTTAAAAGAAATTCTAATGAATCACCAACTATATGACAAGCAGGGAAGTTGACAGCCCCTACCCCACCTCTTTATTCTCTGTGATGCAGAGGTGACAATAAGCAGACAGAGGTGCTTAGATTTCACAACTTCTGGTAGTTTTGTTTGGTCAACACCTTTCTAAATATCTACCACCCAGAAAGATGGGTGGGACACAGAACCACTTCCACTGAGGACATCTTCCTCTACCAACCCTGCCAATTTTACTGCACACCTAGATCAAATCATAGTCTTTCTTTTTCTTTATGATGGTGCCACATCTTACTCCAGGACTAGATGGGTCAGCCTATAAAGTGAAAATCTCATATAATTCAAATTACCCTTGAAAATCCCTTAATTCGCCCATAGAGTTCAATATCTTCTGTTGGTGATCTTATCAATTCCTCTAATATTTCTTTAGGGCTTTTGATTAATTTTCAATTCCTACATTAGCATGTCAACAAATAGTTCACCACCAATTTACAAAGTCCTTTGGTAAAAATCTGTTTCACATCTGTATCGTTGGTCTGGGAAACCCCTAAAATCATTCATACACTCTTTCCATGGATTTTCACCAAAGACATTGACTATTTCAGGCTTGATTAAATCTCTGCTTGCTAGAATGAACTGTACCACTACTCACCCTAACTCTGACCCCATTTCTAGCCACCCACCCCCATCACTGTCTCTTTGTCCCTGCCCCACTTCTTTCCTGCCCTGCCCCCTTTTTTCCTGCAAAGTTCAATTCAGATAAATTCATTGCTCACATAATGAAAATCTTCTGTGTTGAAGGAATATTCTCAAGAAGGATTTATAAACCCATTTGCCTGAGTTTCTGTCACCAGAACTATTTTTTTTATTGTTCTCACTCATTCATTCATTCATCCATCCATTCCACAAACAGTTTACATTAGCTGCACACCAGACCCCATCCAGACACTGGGGACCCATCAATATTCACAGCAGGCAAGGTCCTTGTCCGAAAGGAACTCACTTTCAGTGGAGTAGACGGTAAAGAGACCTAGAGTAGATTGCCAGACAGGAGTGAGTGTTAAAGGGGGGAGGGGGACAGGGTGGTCAGACAAGGCCTCTGGAAAGTGACATTGACCTTCAGTAAGCAATGGGGGTCGTGTGACTATCTGGGGGAACAGTGTTCAAGACAGTGGAAACAGCAAGTGCAAAGACCTTCACGAGAAAGTGGGATTAGAGTGTTCCACAAATAGCAAGGAAACTTCCAGTATGGATAAAGCTGAGAGCTCAAAGGGGAGAATGAAATGAGTTTGAGAGTTGGCCAGAATCCAGAAGGATTTGGGGGTTTTATTTATGAATGTTATGCAAAGCCCTGGACTATGCATCATTTTGAACGGGGAGGTGGCATCATCTGACCAAGGCATTTTTAGAAGGATTTCTCCAGCTGTTACATGGAGAGTAGTGGGGTCGTGGGGTGAGGAGAGTGGACAGCAGGAGGCTGAGAAGGCCCCTCCAACCCTGTAGCATGGCCCCATGTCTGAAATTAGTGTTTTCCAGTATTTAACTTTTCTGTCTGGCAAAACAACTGAGATTTCTAGTTAAGTGGTTTTGTTAACACACTAGGCAACTTTCCTAGAGTCCTTCCCTCCCACTCTCTGGGTCTGAGTCCTTACCGCGACACCAGCTGTGAAGCCGGTCCTGAGACCAAGGCTCCCTCGGCGTCCCAGATGCCACCTGGATCCACGCAGCTGCACTGCATGCTGCCCTCTTTCTAATATAGGATTCCCCATTTTCACTTTCTTTTACACGGCAGTTTCTGGCAGCTTTAAGAAAAAAAATAACAGTTTGAAATCAAAAATTTAATGTTAGTTCCTTGACCAAAAAAAAGATAAATATTTCTACTAATAAAGTAATGTGTATTTAATATGGACAGTAAATTTTCTTCTGAAATATTAAGCATACAAATACCAGGAGAAAAAAATAGCTTTCAAAATTCACCTTCTTGAGCTTGAAAGGTTTCCAGAAAAAACCAATTGTGAATAATCTCTTAACGTCTAAATATCTGGATGTTTTTACGGGGGTGGCTTCCTTCTCTGGAGGAACAAGTCTTTGTAAGTGGGTATGTTTTTACAACAAAGGGCCTGTTGCTTCGGATTTGTTCAATATTTTCTTTTAATTCCTTTGTTAAATATTAGTATGGATAGAATTTTTAGTGCCATGAGAAGTCTGTGAATGTAACAGATTGAGTTTGGAATCTGTAAGAAGTAATTTTTTAACTCTACCTTTGACTTATTTAAAAGCAAATAATGAATCTTTTAAATAAAAATAGAAGTAAAGGTACCTGATGCAAAATATTAATGTAGAGTACAAATTATCATCACTAAAACGCCCATTTCTTATGTATACGCATATTGTGTTGTGTGTATATATGCATATATGTATACAGTTGTATAAATTTTTATCAAGTATGTCTGGGATATTTTTGTTTAGACCTTTCAGCAGCCCTAACCATCACTCGGCCCCCTCAATGCCACCACACTCTTGTGCTGCTTAATGGCCTGAGCATGTCTACGGCCTGCTGGGGTCATGCCAAGGAACGCAGACTTGATTCTTTAGGCCATGTGGGTCCACTGAAGATCACAGAGAAGAAGAATATAATTTTTCAATAATCATTTATTCAAACCTTTGTTGTGCCTCCACTCTGCATTGGACTGTGCTACGCAATGGAGATACAGCCACAAATAAGCCAGAGCCTGTGCCCTCATAGACCAAGGTGACCACCACATGGAAAACAGGGAAACCGTAGGGAGCTGAGTCTGGTGGCAAAAAAGCAGTTTAAGGAGAAGACAGTGAAGCCAAAGAAACCCAAGAGTCATGTCAGAAATAGAATTAACTGGACTTTGTCACCCGTTTTACTGTCAGGTTTTCTTTCCTCACCAAACCTCAGTTAATTCCCTCCAGGACTTTCCCTATGGAAGTTTATAACACTTTAGAACTCTCCAAGTGATCTGAGTGCCCTGCCTTATTTGCCTGTACATAAATAGAATGAATATTGCTGATGAGCTTATTCAAGGATTTGAGTACCTGGGTGTTATGGTACTAAAGAAGAGGAAACACTTCCAGAAAAGGTATGAATAATAACGTTCTGTTTTATAAGGACCATGAGGATAAAATAGAAGTACTAAAGTCCTAATTAAACAGATTAAACAGACACCCTTCATCATCACTCTCTATGAAATACTGCAACAATTTCCAATACCTCAGTGAAAAGCACAAGGCTAACATTTTGGCACAACGTGAAATCTGGCAGGGATGATGTTTGGCCAGTCTATGAGGCTGCCTTTCTCCTAGGACGTCCTCTAAACCACACGCAGACTGCCTCAGAGCAGGCTTGTGAAGGGCAAGAGAGCTTGACGAGCTATTCGGTTTGCTTCCCAGAAGCGAATGAATAGAACAGGAATAAGCTAGAGACACCAAGTCGCCCCAGACTATCACCTGATACATTTAGCCACAGAAAGAGGAAATCTGTGAAGGATGAGCCCATCGGTGGGGACCGCCATCTTAGTGTGATCCAGCACTTAGCAGCAGGAGCATCACATGGGAACTTGTTAAAAATGAATATTCTGGGCCCCACCAAAAACCTACTAAAGCAGAATTTCTGGACACGGGATTCAGGAATGAATGGGTTTTATTTAACAAGCCTCCGGGTTATTTGAAGGCTCACTCGAACCTGAGAAGCACTGCTTTACATAATAGTGGCAAGGAATAGAGGACTTACAAGCACTTGAGCCCAAGGGAACCTGAGCCAGAGGCAACTTTGTGTTCAAAATGACACCCACTGCCTTACCTGTAGCGCATATTGCATCATGTTGGGTTTTCCTTCTTTGAGGGACCAGCCTCACGTGGACCAGTCTTATTTCACAATAAGGATGATAATTTTTCAGTGACTCACATCTGAACACCTGCATCAATTATAGGACCATGCTCTTTAATTATGTTACAGTATTTCTTCTCCGTACCAGTCACTATAAACCACCAGGAGTAAACTTGCTACTGTAGCTCTGAGTGAAGGGGAGGTGTGTTTATTCTGAATTATCCAGGGACAAGGACTCTCCTTAATTCATAGACTAATCATTCATTTGTGGGACTCTCCAAAGGTCCTCCTCCTTCCTGCCATCTCCCTTTTGTCCTTTTCACTGCTCCCCGGAAACTTTGTATATGAAGAAGAAACAATAGGAGGTTACTTTCAAATAGGTTCCTCGGGATACCTGTAAGTGATTCTGTAGGACTAGAGACCAGAACAGTTGGCCAAAGTAAGACATCTTATAATTATTGATTCAAATGCTCATTTCATAGAGGAATAAAATAAGCCTTAAGAAAGAGAATGGCCATCAGTGATAGAATTAGAATAAAATTTATTCCATTTATTTTTATCAGATGTATACTTTCAAATAATTAGAAGAGACATAGAATTATTTTAAAATATAAAAAATAGTAGCCCCCTCCCCGAGGCAACATCTTTTCTCTCCTTCACATGATTCTTTTGGAATATGTCACTGTATCTCTAAATAATATGCATATATTGTATTTCTTGATGTTTTAATTGTAGTCATTACATATAGATTTTATCCCTGGTGAGGCTTCAGCTTTCTTTAACCCCACCCACAGCCCCCACAACAAATATACTCTTCCCATTCCCACCCCCTCATTCGCTCAATAGAGTTGTATTGAAATTTTGGTTAAATCAACATTCAATGTTGACGTTATAAATGTAAACGTTATAAATGACAACATAAATGTCATTCACAACTGAGACATGTAATTACTGCAATTACTTTCATTTCCTGCACAAACTTTTGTTGACTGGGGCATAGGGGGAAGAAGGAAGCTGGTGAGAAGGTAATAACTACTATGCTTTCTCCTCATTTGCTCACATGCTAGGTTTTCTATCTACTTATCACCAATTCAATCCCAAACTCTTGGCCATATTCCTAAAGCTCCCATAAACATATTGTAAAATTCAGTGTCTGTCTGCTAATCTTCTTAAGAAAATATTTTCTGGAGCCTTGTGATTTGCTTAATTCTGGACGTTGTCTTCTATGCCTAGTGTCCAGGTATTGCCCTGGAATCTCCCTTCATTCATTCTGAAGATTCTTTCCACTCCCTTGTATTAAATCTCCTGTTTCTCATTTCCCATGTCTTTCTTTTTTTTTTTAGTTTACAACTTCATTTTGATGGGTCATATGTAGCAAGCAGTAGATCTCTGAGAAAGCTCATGGGAGATAAAAACTTTCAGATCTTGAATATCTGAATTTTTTAAGGCTATCCTCATATTTGCTTATGAATTTGGCTAAGTGTAGAATGCTAGATTAGGAATCAATTTTCTTCAAAAATTTTTGAGGTGTTGTTCCATTATATTCTAGCCTTTCTTGTTGCTATTGAGAAACACATAGGTACTCTGATTTTTTTTTTTTTAACTTTTTGTTGGTTTTTTGTTTTGTTTTTGTTTTTTCCATTTCTGGAAGTTTCTGAAACTTCTTGCTTTCCTCTCAGTGTTGTAAGATTATAAAATGTACCTTAGAGTGAGTTTATGTTTAATCCATTCTGCTGGGCAATCTATTGATTATTTCAACCTGGAAACTCTAACCTTTAGTTCTAGAAACTTTTCTTTAATTATATGGGTGGTGATTTCCTCTTTTCTATTTACCCACTTTTCCTCCTTTCCCTCTGGAACTCCTGCAGTGAATACATTGAACCTCATGATCTGGTCCTTTAATTTTATTATATTTTCCATTATTTTATTTATTTTTTTTTTTTTGAGACAGAGTCTCACTCTGTTGCCTGGGCTAGAGTGCCATGGCATCAGCCTAGCTCACAGCAACCTCAAACTCCTGGGCTCAAGCGATCCGTCTGCCTCAGCCTCCTGAGTAGCTGGGACTACAGGCATGTGCCACCGTGCCCGGCTAATTTTTTCTATGTATTTTTAGTTGTCCAGATAATTTCTTTCTATTTTTAGTAGAGACGGGGTCTTGCTCTTGCTCAGGCTGGTCCCTTCTATTTTTTATTTCTTCCTTTTTTTTCAACTTTCTCAGAGATTTCTTCAATTTTATCTTCCTACTGTTCTGTTGAGCTTTTCAACAGCTGTTAAGCTGTTATTGTATTTTTAATTTCTAAAAGTTCCCAATTGTCCCTTTTTAAAGGATCCTGTTCTTGTTTCATGAATGCAATATTATCTTATATCTGTCTGAGGACACTAACGATTTTTTTAAAGAAGTCCTTCCTCTGAAAAAGCTTCTTTTCTTCTAAATTGATTTTTTTTTTTCTGTTTGTTTTGGTCTCTATGTTTCCTTGGGAAAACTTTCCTCAGCTACCTGGTGATCTTGCTTGTCTACTCATATTTAAGAATGGGGCCCTAAAGGAGTTGATCAGAAGTTCTAAGCCCATGGTTGGGACTTGACTACCATGGGCTACACTGTACCTATTGATCTAGCTGAGCCATTTCCTTGGAGATCCCTCTCCTCCACCATCAGTACAAGTAATACAAGTACTTTTTTATTCTTGGTGTGGTGGAGTTCCTAGAGAAGAATATTCCAGGCTTCTATCTAGAAGATACAGGTCTGCCTGTCAACATTTTGGGAGCTGAGTGTAGAAGAGGTCTGGGGTGGTCTTAGTATTCAGAATGTAAATATTTGCTTAATCCCTTGGTTTTCAATATCATACTCCTGCCCTCAACTGTGTCTGAAAAATCCTAGTGCAGAGACCTTATGTTTTATGGTCTCCAGTGACAAATTTTCTTCAGCCTTCTTCCAGAGTGGGTTAAGGGTAGAAAACAATTATAAGTCTATGGATTGAGAGAGGGGATCAAACTGGTTTTTAAACAGTCTTTAAATCAATGCTCTCCTTTTTAGCATTACCTCCCCTCTTCCAGGAGTTCACCATGTGCCAATTCCTCAAGCTTTTAGGGATTCTGTGGTGTAGATCAGGCTTCCTCTCAGCTTCCCCACTGCTGGCCTAACAGTCAGCTTTCTCAAGTATTTCACATTGTACTGATGTTGTGTCTCCTTTTTCATTGTCCTTTTATGTTTATACCTTTCTCCAAAAAAAATCCACTTATTGTCATTTTATGAGCTATTTGGAGGAAGAAAAGTAAATGTGTGTGCCCAATCCACCATCTTGACCCAAAAATCCCAGAAATAAAATTCATACCAGAGTTCTCCATGCAGCAAAAGGTAAGATAGAATTTCAGTGATTACCTAGAGAACTTAATTAATATTTAAAATTCAAAAAAAAAGGCAGAAGAATTTATTAATACAATCACTTTGAAAAAACTGTTGGCATATTTCCCTGGCAGGGGAGACACCATGATCACAAAAATGGTTTTCCCAGGGTGAGGCTTATCCATTGCATTCCAGATGTGCTGACCCCTACAATTTCCCCAAATATGGGAAACTCGACTGCATAATTTGTGGTAGTTGGAGACTGTGTTTGGGCCCTCCCCTGGGAAAGAAAAAACAGTTGGCAATAATTTTTTTGAATATTATACCAAACTCACAGCAACAAAAGCAAAAATAAACAAGGGGGACTACATCAAACTAAAGAGTTTCTGCACAGCAAAGGAAACAATCAACAAAATAAAAAGTCAACCTACAAAATGGGAGAAAATATTTGCAAACCATGTATCTGATAAGAGGGATTAATATCCAAAATATATAAGGAACTCAAGTCACTCAATAGCAAAAATATATATATATAATAGCAGAATCAAAATATGGGCAAAGGACCTAAATAGACATTTTTCCAAAGAAGTTATAAAAATGGCCAATGAATTTATGAAAAGATGCTGCACATCATTAATCATAAGGGAAATGCACATCAAAATCACCATGAGATATCAGGTCACACCTGTTATGAAGGCTACTATCAAAAAGACAAAATATATGAAGTGTTGGCAAGGATGTGGAGAAAAGAGAACACTTATACGTTGTTGGTGGGAATGAAAGTTGGTACAATCATTATAGAAAATAGTATGGATTCCTAAGACAAGGTCCTGGGGGAAGAAAAACAGTATCGAAGTTCCTCAAAAAATTCAAAAAAGAACTACCATATATTCCAGTAAACCCACTTCTAGGTACATATCTAAAGGAAATAAAATCACTATCTCAAAGAGATATCTGCATTCCCACATTCATTGCAGCATTATTCACAATAGCCAAGATATGGAAACAACCTAAGTGATCAATGATGAATGGATAAAGAAAATGTGGTACGTGTGTACACACACACACACACACACACACACACAGTGGAATATTATTCAGCCTTTAAAAAAAGAAGGAAATCTTGCCATTTGTGACAACGTACATGAACATGGAGGGCATTATGCTATGTCAAATAAGCCAGGCACAGAAAGACAAATACTGCATGGTCTCAATTATATGTGGAACCTAAAAAACTTGAACTCATACAAACAGAGTAGAAAGGTAGTTACCAACAGTTGGGAGGTAGGGGAAATGGGGAGATGTGGTCAAAGGATACAAACTTTCAGTTATAAGATAAATAAGTTCTGGAGATCTAATGTACAGCATAGTGACTATAGTTAATAAAAATGTATTGTGTATTGGAATTTTCTAAGAGAGTAGATCTTAAGTAGTCTCACCACAAAAAAAAAGCTAACTATGTAAAGTGATGGATATGTTAATTAGCTTGATTGTAGTACTCATTTTGCAATGTATACATATACAAAAATATCACACTGTATCCCTTAAATATATATAATTTTATTATCAATTATACCTCAATAAAACTGGAAAGGAAAAAAATTATTTGGCAATATCTACAGTAACTGAAAATACTCAAAATCTATTTTACTTTTAGGTGTATATCCAATAAAAATATATACGTATGCTCACTAAACATCACATACAAAAGTGTCGATAACATTCATATTTGCCAAAAACTGGAATGAATGACAATGCCCATCCACAGTGAAATGTGTGATACATTGTGGTATCTTCATGGAATATGCACAATATACACAAGGGAATACTATGAAATGAAAATAAGCAAATTACAGCTATATTCAAGAGTACAAACATAATTTTGAGTGAAAAAGGCACACACTAAAAAGCATATGCTATAAAATTCTACTTCTATCAAGTTCAAAACCATTCTAAGGTGATAGAAGTCATAAAAGCATTCACCTCTGAGGGAGGGAATAATTAGTGAGAGGGGGTACAAGAGAGGCTTCTGAGCAGCTGGTAATTCCCTCATCTGAGAGGTGATTCCATAAGTGTCTTCCCTTTGTAGAAACCCCTCAATTGTACATTTATGGTTTGTCCATTTCTCTCTGTTATACGTCAATTAAAAAATTTCCTTCAAAAAAATTTACCAAAAAAAAAAAGGTAAAACCACAAAGTGATTCATTTGGTACCAAATTCTCTGATTTAAATAGTTTCTTAAGTTCAAATGCCAGGTTTGCCACTTGTTAGAATATGTCTTTAGTTAAAGCATTTAAATTCCTTTATAAAATTAAGATGCACTCATTTTTCATCCAACAAAAATGTGTTGAGTGCCTAATATTATATGCACTTGAGATACAGCAACGAACAAAACACTACCAAACCCTTACCCTCACAAAGCCAATATTCTGAAGGGAATGAAAAAAATGCCTGCTCTACCTACCTTACATAATTTCTGTGAATCTTAAGAGAGATCTTGGTAGGTACCTGCTTCTCAAAGTATGGTTTGTGGACCAATAATATCAGCACCACTTGGGAACTTGTTAAAAAGGCAAACTCAGGCCCCACCGTGGACCCACGGAAAGTATTATTTTAACAAGATCTCCACATAATTTATATGCACATTGAAAAGCACTGCCATAGTATTGGTGAATCATAAAATGCTGTCAGATGTAGGCTATTATTATTATTAGTCATGCTCACCAGGAAAGTGCCAGAACCCAGCAAATAAGGGCTATGAGGATAAGAAAGCACATGTCTAGTCCCATCTTAAAAGGTGTTCTACTTCCAGGGCATGTTATTATGGAGTGTTTTCTATCTGCTGTTTTTTAAGTCAGTCTCAATTCTTGAAGTAAACAGACCCCTGCACCAAAAGCCCCAGTAAAGAAAATGCTATTGGTGAACTTTATTGCTGGGTTTTTCAATTGGTTCAACACTATTTCCTGATAATGCAACAGTTAACCCAAGAAGAATACTGCAATAAAGTAATAAAATGTTGAACAATACAGACTGGAGATTTACAGAGTTTTATTGGCATATTGGTGTGTCCCAGAATCATTTTATGTCTTTCATTTCCTGTCTGGGAGAACTGGCTCGACATTTTCCTGCAGGCTGTTTGGTGGATCTCTAAACAGTCTTGATCCAAAGGTGCTTTTGTGAAAGTGAGAGCCCAGGAAGCAGCTGATTATCTGGTAGAAGAGGATATTGTCCTGGGAGTTAGGGATTAATCAGGCCTTCAACAACTGACTTACTAGAGAAAAGATATTTTGTCAAATTTTTCCTACAGTAGTATTACTCAAAATTTAATATATTAATATATACAAATCACCCAGAAATCATATTTAAATGCTGTTTTGGATTCACTAGGTCTGGAGTAGAGCCCCAAATTCTTCATTTCTGGTATGCTTCCAGTTGAGACTGATGTTGCTGATTCCCAGACCACACTTTGAGTAGCAAAGTCTTATCCTACAGGAACTCAAGAGGAACCAAACAAGTAATTTTGAACCACTAGGCTCTTACAACATACACAACAGGGTCTTCTGGTAAAAGCCAATGTCCAGCGAACCAAAGTCTGGTTCTTTAGGAATTTAGAAATTAAAAGAGCCATATTAAAACTACAAATACATATTTAGATGTAACTGTCTATATAAAAAAAGGAAGAAAGTCCATTAAAATGTTAAAATTTATATATTCTTCTTTTCTCTTTTTTTTTTTTTTTTGAGACAGGATCTCGCTCTGTTGCCTGGGCTAGAGTGCCATGGCATCAGCCTAGCTCACAGCAACCTCAAACTCCTGGGCTCAAGCGATCCTCCTGCCTCAGCCTTCCGAGTAGCTGGGACTACAGGTGTGTGTCACCACATCTGGCTAATTTTTAGTAGAGACGGGGGTCTCACTCTTGCTCAGGCTGGTCTTGAACTCCTGACTTCAAGCAATCCTCTCACCTCAGCCTTCCAGAGTGCTAAGATTACAGGCGTGAGCCACTGGGCCGGGCCTTATTTCTACTTTCTAAATTTTCTAAAATAAACATAATTTAATTTAATTTTGTAATTAAAAAATAAATATTAGTTTTTAATATGTTTATTTTTACATATTATTCTAATCTCATGCTATACACATTGAACACTGGGTAAAAAGTCCTTGGCTTCTCCATAAATATCACAGTGTAACACATTCAGGGTCTCTCTGCCTCTTTTCTCCATTTTTCCACCAATAACTGGCTCGTTGGGGCAGCTCTGAGGGCTGCAAGAGGTCAGGTTGTAATGAACTCCAATGTATCCAACATTGTATTTTCTAAGGTAAAGAATTGCTTTTTTTGGCTTTCGGTTTTACCATCTTAACAGTGAAAATGTATGTGGCTTCATTAATAGTAAATAACTGTTACTCTTTAAGAATCTTTAATGATGAAAAAGTTCTCATTAGAAAAACCTGGAATTTCCAGAAGTACTTCATGAGTGTTTTCTTTGATTGATGATTTCATGCCTATATGAAAGCAATTCAAAGTCAAAACTGGTTCATTTTCAAACTCAGATAATTGTTGATGATCTAGTCCTACAAGCAAGTAGAAAAAAAGCCACAAGAGTAGTGAGACAGTCTGATGAGAGCTTGTTCTTCTAACCACTATCTTTCACGATCTCTAATAATAGTTAACGTTTCTTGAGCCCTTATCGTGCAACAGGGACTATATTAAACGTGTTAGAGGGGTTATCTCAATTAATACTCACAACAACCTATTTTTCCTATTTGATAGATGAAAAAACAGCAACATTAGAAAGGTTAAGTAACTTGCATACAGATATACAGTAAGTGGTAGACGAGACAGGATGTGACTGATTCCAGTTGATGTGTGTCTAACTTTTAGAAGTCAGTGAGCCTAACGAAACACAGTATTTACTAAATCATCTTGTGTTTCTTTTCCAACTTCCTAGGCTCATAATTAACCCTAAACTTCTTCTTTAGCTGTTTTCATTATGCTCATCATTTTGTAGCCACTAATTAACTGTAGCTTGTCCACTGAGGAGAAAGACTCACCTGTTTTCCTGAATTGATTCTAAATGTGGATTCTTGTAATTTTCTCATTTCAAAATAAAAATTGAATAGATATGTTTTTAGAAGGATTGAAGTTCTATCATCATCATTCCACATGTTATCTGGTTTTCAATCTCACTTTATCTTAATTTTTCTCATTTGTGTTGCCCTTAAAGTTGTTAAGTTTTGGAGGAGTAGGGGCCATGTTTTTTCATTTAAAAACAACAGAGCTGCAGAGTAAAAGATTGAAAGATTTTTTTTAAATGTTAGTAGGCTGGGTCCAGTGGCTTACACCTGTAATCCCAGCACTTTGGGAGGCTGAGGCAGGAAGATCACTTGAGCCCAGCCTGGGCAACATAGGAAG
>CM052436.1:37616434-37637497 GCA_028533085.1 Varecia variegata | reverse complement strand
GGGGAGGGGATGGGTGTATATCTACATGATGAGAGCGAAGCGAACTGTCAGTGGAATGGACATACTTGAAGATCTGACTCGGGGTGTTGGGGGGGGAGGGGACGGGTGTTTACCTACATGATGAGTGCGATGTGCACTGTTGGGGGAATGGACACCCTTGAGGCTCAGTCTCGGGGGGTTGGGAGGGGCATGGGCAATAGACTTAACCAGAACGGTTGTACCCCCATAATAAGCTATAATAAATAAAGAAAGAAAGAAAGAAAGAAAGAAATAACATTTTCACAAAAAAAAAAAAAATTTTAAAATTAGCCAGATATGATGGCATGCGACAATTTGTCCTAGCTACTCAGGAGGCTGAGATGGGAGGATGACTTGAGCCCAGGAGTTTGAGGTTACAGTTAGCTATGATGATGGCGCCACTGCACTCCAGCCTAGGCAACAGAGCGAGGCCCTGTCTCTAAAAAATAAATATATAAATACATAAATAAAAACTGCTAGCAATGTTTCCTTCTGGGTTGACGGGATTGTGTGTAATTTTTTCCTTTTCTATACTTTCCCAATTTTCTGCAAAGTGCTTATAATTAGAGAAAATTATTCTTTTAAATCATTTTAACTTTCCTCGTCTAGGACAGTATATGTTGATTTCTACCAAACACTTCATCAACACTGAAAAATATCTGGAGGTGGTCCCAGTAATAAATAGAAGTGAAATTATTACATTAACCCGAGGCAAGAGCTGTATGTGCTCGAGGCCTGGCAAGAGGGAGCCTCTCTAAAAGGGCGAAAGAAGAAAAGCAGGAGGCAGAACGTCTTTGCAACCTCACCATTGCTCCCCTGAATTCAAACAGCCCAGGTTCATACACCCACAGAATGTTTTCCACAGGTTCACAAAATGAAACCTCACAGCACTCCACGTGCCAGGGGTTGGGCTCTGGAGTGAAAACATGGCTTATCACCTGCCTGGAGCATGGAGCCATTCGTAGTCCCAGAGATGCTTTTTCTAGGCAGTGTGGTGGTTCTGAAATTTTGTCTGTGATACTTTTAAGCACAGACTCTGATATAAAAGTTACTGAAATTAGTCAGTACTGGAAAGGTCCCTTCCATCTCAGAGAAAAAAATAGGAAGCTAGAAAGACACGTGTTTTTTTTAACAGGGATTGATTTCTCTGGCATTGCTAATATTTTGAAATAAGTAGAAACCATTGCTCTGTGTGCTTCCTGATGCAATTATTATTACCGTGCCTTGTGATGTCATCTTTTGTGAGCTGGTGATAGTCACTGTGCATTTTTTGAGTTGTATTCATCACCCAAGTTCCACTGAGAGGACAGATGGTCAAGAGTATGACTGAGAAAATGTTGGAATCTCCTCCTATGCATGAGTCAGAAAGGAAACTGCTACCATCCTCAAGGTCTACTGAGGAAGTACCCACCAAGTACTGAAAGCACCAGGGGAGATCCCCAAGTTCTTGTCAGAGCAACCCTGAAACCAAGATCAGAATGGCTGCTCCAACAGATTGGACCAGGCCACAAAACAGAATGACAGGTGACAGATACAGAGAAATTAGGGGTGGGAGGAGGTTGGGGGTGGCGCACTTTGAGATCAAGTCCTCCAAGGAATAGTAAAATCTTCTACAATGCCTCTGGGAGGTAGAATGGAAGCAAAACTTGACAGAAGTTCTTTCTTAATCCCTTTGGAATTACAGGTTTCTCTCTGAGCTAGAATCATAATGAGGCAGCTCAGTGAGTCCTTGAAGCATAATCACTAATGGCCTGATGTCATGATTTGTAAACTGAGTGATTGGGTTAACACCACGCTTCTGACATGGACCAACTATAATTTGGAATGGTTATTTAACCTCTCTGAGCCTCAGCTTTCTCATTGTGAAATAAATAATGGTACCTAACTCATAGAGAAGCTGTAAGAATTAAATGAGGAAATGTACAAAATACACAGTGCCTCCCACATAGTAGGCCTACAAAAAAGATAGCTATTACTAAATATGTGTGTGTGCGTGCATGCATGTGTGTGTGTGTGTGTGTGTGTGTGTGTGTATTTGGGAAAGCTTGTATATCTCATGACAAAGAAAGATGAGAAGCATTCTGTTTTTGGTTTTGGACTTACTAAAAGCAAGTAATCATACGCAAAATGTCTTATGTGTCAGAGCCTCAAAAAATGAGTCCAAATAACAGTGTACCGTGATAAAATTATCCTGTGTTCTGGATTAATGGCTTATCAAACTATGTAAATGTCAGTTTAGGTAAAATGCTGTGCAAGTTTCTATATGTCAAAGAAAAATTGCACCAGACAGAGTGAAACAGTCAAGAAAGACTTTATTGAAGACTATTGCAATAGGGCAGAGAGATTGAACTCAACTTTCTTAAAACAAAAGGTGGGGGAGTTTTTAAGCACCAAGGTGGGCTAGTGTAAAAGCACTGGATGGTATTACGGGGGAGGTTGGTCCATGTGAGTAGGCCATCTGTGTTTGCTAGTTGGCACTTACTCACTTACTGAAGTTAGGCTCCTACCATCCCACAGAGACTGGGAGACAGGGGACCGATCTTTTCTGATGATTACATTTCAAAGTGATATCTCCTAAGCCCTGGAGAAAGACATTTCTGGGTTATAAAACTAGCAAGAGGCTGGGAGAAGGTTTACATCTCAAAGGATCAGAGAAAGAATTTACAATAGAAAGCTATCTAAAGTAAATGCTATAAGAAAAGGGAGGGCAGGGGCCTATATTAGTCAAGCTGAGGAGAACTTTAAGACCATCTTGGTCACATGCCCAGCTTGACAGGGTCAGCCTTAATGCATCAGCGAAGGAGGTTGCCACCTAAATTGGCAACCCATATTTTCTCGGGTACCACCAGGCAACACCTGTCCAAAACTAGCCACCCACCCACATTTGCAATAACCTCTTTCTTATCTGTCTGGACAGTCCCACCGTTGGAGTCACTCCCCCACGTTAGACAACAAAGATGGGCGCGTGGTTTGTAGAAGGCCACTGTTAACAATATTGATGTGATTTGGGGGCAGCAATGAAGGACCTACCTGCATCTCTATTAGCCCTTCTGGCAGGGCAAGACTCTCAGCAAAATTTTGAGGTAGACAAAGGCTCTCCAATTTTCCATTCCTTGCAGGCCCTTCTCCTTGTTTCGGACAACCTATGCCCCCAGTCCTTCCCCTCTCCTTTTTTTTCCTCCCAGAAAACTTGTTTCTGAATTTTATACTCAAATGTACATAACTGGCTAACAGCCTAGAGGAAGCCAGAATGTTCGTATATGAATGAAATCTTAAACTTAGTGAAATTGCTGGTTCTGGCCACAAATGGGTTGGAATTTTAAAGGACCTTCCCCTTAATGATGAAACTGCCCCACTTCTATTAACAGCAAAAAGCTGCCACGTTGAAAGGGCAGGAAATCATCCACAGGGACCCATTCTGCCAAGGACACCTGGATAACGTAGGAGGGGCCCAGTGCCACACTAAGGAAAGCAGGCACTCACGTGAGTGCCTCATGATGGTGGAGGACGGGAATTCCAGAGGCTCCTGAAGAAGGATATCAAAAGAATATGTCTGACCAAACCAGGGAAATGAAGACCAATGTTTTCTCCCTATTACTTTTTCCTCCAATGAGTTTTAGAGCTGAAAAAATGGGACCCTGAAAAAAGCCCTGCTGTTCAACTTCATCCCTCAAGTATTATC
This sequence comes from Varecia variegata, assembly GCA_028533085.1. Classification (NCBI taxonomy): domain Eukaryota; kingdom Metazoa; phylum Chordata; class Mammalia; order Primates; family Lemuridae; genus Varecia; species Varecia variegata. Next base: position 37,633,797 of record CM052436.1, on the reverse strand, counting down.
TCAAGACTTTCCTTCTGGTCTGAAAGCTCTTTTAGGAAACAGTTTTCCAAATTCCATATACTACCTCAATTGCTTCTATACCCTTACTCTCTCCAACAATGTCTTTTATTGTTGCACCCAAGGCACAGTTAAATGAGTTAATATATGTAAGATAGGAAAAGAGTGGCTGGTATATAATAAATGCTATATGCATCTTAACTATGATTTATTATTATTAATATTTATTATGCCACAGCCCTGATGGTGAGGGATCTTTGGCAAAGCCAGAGTAGACAAGTATCCCAGTTATAGCTACTAGATTAGCACCATAAAGCAGAGGAACCCAGCAATTATCCATAAAGAAAGATGTAGTCATCTGTTCTTTATAAAGACTTAAGATAGCAGAATGGATAATATCTTTCCAGAGACAGACTTCCCCAAGGATGCTGGTCTTGGTACCTTGTATCAGTCAACTGAACCTATTCTTATTTGAGGTTACCTCCACCCAGAACCATAGATATATGTAGGAGCTGAATATGGAGTAATACCCCAGCGCTGGTAATACTCTCTTAAGATATTTCTTGCAAGAAACTCATCAGTAAAACAAATATAAGGGAAAGTCCTGTGATACTTGGGAGATAATTTTTCTTGACTCCTGTCAGCATCCTTGAAAGTGATCAGTTAGATTGATTTCATAACCCCGCAACATCAGTTCTGCTTCCTGGGGAAAGCCAATTTACAAAAATCACAATAGAACTGTTGATATAGGGTAATTTGATGGTAAACTGACCCGGCAGGGTGGGTTTTTTCTTGAAAGGGAATAGTGCAGTAAAGATAGTCTGTTTTTATGCCTGAACTAAATCTTTCACTTCCTCTCACAGGAGAGAAACAGATGTTCAGTGCAGAGCTGGGGAGAGAACGGGGGAGATGAAGGAAACAATATAAAACTGTGGTTCAAATTATTCTTTAAAACATCAGCCAGGTGCTCATTCTCTTATGTAAGTGTTCAGAACTTCACAACAGAAGAGCATCTTCATCTTTGTCTATAAATTAATTCTTTATGCCCTACCTACTTCACCTTTTCTTTAAAGGCACAAATAAAATAAAAGCAGAGTCAATAATATACAAGCCATCATTTCACCAAATGGTGCTGGGATAATTATAGATATCCACAAAGAAAAAAAATAAGTTCAAACCATTATCTCATGTCATACACAAAATAAACTCAAAGTGAATCATAGACCTAGTAGATTTTATCTAAATTTAAGAGCTGAAAATACATCATTTTTAGAAAAAAACATAGAACAAAATCTTTGTGATCTTGGGCTAGGCTGAGATTTCTTAGCTAAAGCACAATTCATACAAGGAAAAAAAATGATAAATTAGACGTCATCAAAATTTAAAAGTTTTGTGCTTCAAAAGGTACCACTTAGAAAATAAAAAGGCCAAGTCACATACTGGGAGAATATATTTGTAAATCATATATCTGATAAGGGACTTGTATCCAGAACATATAAAGAACTCTTACAATTCAATGGTAAGAAGAAAACCCACTTTTTAAAATAGGCAAAAGATTTGAATAAACATTTTACTAAGGAAGATTTATGAGTAGCCAATAAGCACATGAAAAGATGTCTAATATCACTTGTCACTAAGGAAACGCAAATTAAAACCAAAATGAGATATTACCAAATGCCCACTAAAATGACTATAATCCAAAAGGCAGACAATAGCAAGTGTTGCCACAGACATGGGGAAACTGGAACCCTCATACATTGTGGGGGGAAATGTAAAATGATACAGCTACTTTGGGAAACAGGCAGTTTCTTTAAAAGTTGAATATAAATTAACCTTAAGATTCAGCAGGTCTACTTCTAGGTACCTACTCAAGAGAAATAACAGTGTACATCCACACAAAGACTTGTACGTGAATGTTCATAGAAGATTATTCATAATACCCAAAACCTGGAAATAATCCAAGTGCCCATCAACTGATGAATGGATAAACAAATGTGGTATATCCATACAATTGAATATTATTCAGCAGTAAAATGGAATGAAGTACAGATGGCCCCCAACTTACAATTTTTTAACCTTACAGTGGGTTTATTGAGGTATTAAATGCATTTTTGACTTACAATATGTTTTACTTGCAATGAGTTTATGGAGGCATAACCCTATAGTAAGTCAAGGAGCATCTGTGCTGATATATGCTACTCCGTGTGTTTTCCTTGAAAACATTATACTCACTCACAGAAGTCAATCTCAAAAGATTACAAGTGAAATTGTATGATTCTATCTATATGAAATGTCCAGAATAGGCAAATCTATAGAGACAGAAAGTAGGAGATTAGTGGTTGCCTTGGGGAAGGGCTCTTTTGGGGATGATGAAAATTTTCTGAAATTAAGTTGTGATGATAGTAGTACACCTCTGTAAATTTACTAAAAATCATTGAATTGTACAGTTTAAATGACTGATTTTATGGTATATAAATTACACCTCAAAGCTATTTTAGAAAGAACACATGTCAAATAAAAATCAAGTTCAGCAAATACTGACATCAAAAAAATTAGATTAAAAAGAATGATTGAGTTTAAAACTGAATTTTCTGACAGCCAAGGCAAAAGCAAAGAAATTCACAGGGCTACATAACTTTATTTCTGTTTTTAAAAAAGGAAGCAAAACTTCTGTCTTAGTCCATTTTCTGCTGCTACAACAGAACACCACAGACTGAGTAACTGACAAAGAATAAAAGTTTATTCAGCTCACAGTTCTGGAGGCTGGGAAATACAAGAGCATGGTGCCAGTATCTGGCAAGGGTCATCCCATGGTGAAAGGCAGAAGTGAGGATATAGGACAGAGAGAGGCACCAGGGGCCAGACTCACTTTATTACACCTCCATGATAATTAACCCTCTCCAGTGATAATGACATTAATCCATTCATAAGGACTCCACCCTCATGACCCAATCACCTCTTACTAAGCCCTTCCCAACACTGTTCCATTGAGGATGAAGTTTTCAGCACATGAAATTTAGGGGACACATTCAAACCACAGCAACTTTTTTCAGGGAAAAAAAAACTTTTTTTTTCCTGACTCTGACCTTTACCAAAAAAAAAATCCCAGTCGTTCTATACATTAGAGAGAGTCATTTTTAAAAGTTGAAGGAATGTTTTTAAGTCTTAGTTTGGGCACAGAATTTTTTGCAGAACCAGAGCAATGTTCTGCAGAACTGAGTTTGGAATATGGTAACCTGACACCAGGAAAGGGCTCAGAGAAGCTAAATGATGAATGTTTAGCATCTCTTATTGGCTGTATTTCTCACGTATCATTTTTCTCATCAGAGCTTTAACAAGGTTTCTACAGAAGACAATTCAAAATTGAGCTTTCATGGTTTCAGGTCTTATATTTAAGACTTTAATCCATCTTGAGATAATTTTGTATATGGTGAGTGATAGGGATCCAATCTCATTGCATGTGGCTATCCAGTTTTCCCAGCAGCATTTATTGAATAGGGTGTATATTATTGTCTGTTTTGTCAAAAAAAAAATCACTTGATTGTAGCTATATGGCTTTATGTCTGGGTTCTCTATTTTGTTCCATTGGTCTAAGTGTCTACCTTTATACCAGTACCATGCTGTTTTCGTTACTATAGCCTTGTAGTATAATTTGAAGTCAGGTAATATGATGCCTCCATATTTGTTCTTTTTGCTTAGAATTGCTTTGGCCTCGGATCGTTTGAGCTCAGGAGTTCGAGACCAGCCTGAGCAAGAGCGAGACCCCGGTCTACTAAAAATAGAAAGAAATTATCTGGACAACTGAAAATATATAGAAAAAATTAGCCAGGCATGGTGGCACATGCCTGTAGTCCCAGCTACTCGGGAGGCTGAGGCAGAAGGATCACCTGAGCCCAGGAGTTTGAGGTTTCTGTGAGCTAGGAGGATGCCACGGCACTCACTCTAGCCCGGGCAACAGAGTGAGACTCTGTCTCAAAAAAAAAAATAAATAAATAAAAGGAATTGCTTTGGCCTATTGGGGCTCTGTTTTTGGTTACAGATGAAGTTTAGGATTGTTTATCCTCAGTCTGTGAAAAATGACATTAGTATTTTAATGGGAATTGTATTGGATCTGTAAATCACTTTGGGCAGTATGGACATTTTAAGGATGTCGATTTTTCTGATCCATGAGCATGGAGTGTTTTTCCTTTTTTTGTGTAATCTATGATTTTTTTCTGTCATTGTTTTGTGGTTCTCCTTGTAGAGATCTTCCATCTTCTTGGTTAAGTATATTCCTAGGTATTTTACTTTCTTTGCAGCGGATGTAAATGGCATTTAGTTCTTGGTTTGACTCTCAGCGTAACTGTTATTAGTGTATAGAAATGTTACTGATTTGTCTACATTAATTTACTGAATGTACCAATTCTAGGAGTATTGTGGTAGTGTCATTAGGATTTTCTAGATATAAGATCAGATCATCAACAGAGATAGTTTGACCTCCTCTTTCCCAATGTGGATGCCCTTTATTTCTCCCTTGCCTCATTGCTCTGGCTAGGACTTCCAGCACCATGTTGAATAGAAGTGGTGACAGTGGAAATCCTTGTTTATTCCAGTCCTTAGGAGGAATGCTTTCAACTTTTCCCCATTCAGTATGATGTTGGCTGTGGTTTTGCATATATGGTTTTTATTATTTTGAGGTATGTTCCTCCTCTGCCTAGTTTGTTGACAGTTTTTATCATGAAGGGGTGCTGGATTTTACCAAATGCTTTTTCTGCATCTATTGAGATGATCATATGGTCTTTTTTAAATTCTGTTTTATGCGGTGGATCATGTTTATTGATTTATGTACATTGAACCATACTTGTATCCGTCATATGAAAACTACTTGGTCAGGATGAACTATGTTTTAGATGTGCTGTTAGATACAGTTTGTTATAATTTTGTCTTTGGATACCTTTTAAGACTCTTTATAGATGGGATGGGAAGAAAGAATAGAACTGCTGCCATTATACCAGAAGGGAGGATAGAATTGCTGGTCTGAATGCAGTTAAATGTTCAGGCATGGGCATGTGTGGGAATGTGGGGAGATATTTGCCTGATGATCCCTAATTCACTGTGAAGTGAAGGTGAGGTTGACTGCAGGGTTTCTTAGTAAAGCCATTCCCCTCTGAGACCTCTGTGGCCACTGAGGTAGAGTGACAGCCAGAGTTGGAACACAGCCTCATTTCTCACTCCCCTCACTCCCTCCTGGATTAAGGGGAGGGATACTGTATCTGCTGGGAATTGAGGCAGGGGAAGAATGGGAGATACTTGGTCCCCTCTGTGTGGCCCTCTCCATCTCTCTTCACCACTTACTGCCACCCTCATGGAGTCTCCTGCCTCCTGCACACTGCAGGGCCATTCTGTTTTCTATCCCTTCATTGTTCTGTCTTTTCTTCCATTGTGTCAGAATATCAGCCTTCAATTGGCCATCACTGCTGCGTTTCTTAAGTATCTTTGCCTTTTATTATGAGTGCTAAAAGTCTGATAGTTTATCAATATTGATAGTTAATCAGAAGGTTCCTTTCCTTCCACAAGGCTTGCTGGTCAATACAGTGTGTTGAAAGTCATTACACACTGTTAGAAATGTTGCTAGCCTTCTCAAAAATGGACGGCATGCTGCATGCCTGTTGTGTGCCCACTGCATGCCAACTGCTCACTGTGTATTGGCAGCCCACCATGAGCCAGCCCCCTGTCGCATGCCTGCTGTACCCTACCTGCCTGTGACAACCACAGGGGAATGCGGAGACACAGGAGAGCAACAGTGTTAAAGGATCACAATGTATCCACACTCTCCTGCCTGGTAAAACTTCCAGAATAGGACTCAAGCACACCATCCAGGGAACTCTTCCTCTCTTCACTAGGCAACAGAGTTCCCAGCAGAGGAGAACAGGTGAACTGCAAAGCTACCTGTTTTGAGCTAAGAGAAGAGGTTCCAGATGAGAAGGGAACTCTGGCAACATGAATAAAACAGGTGGTTTTGACACGCTCAAAGCATCACACTAGCTCTCTAGCAATGGACTCCAACTAATAGGAAATTTTTGAAATGTCAGTTATGGAATTCAGAGTATGGATCACAAGTAAGATCAATGGGATTCATGAGAAAGTTGAAAACAAAACAAAACAAAAATATTCAGGACATGAATGAAAAATTTACTAAAGAGATAGACAAAAATAACAAAAAATATAATAGAACTTCTGGAACAGAAAGTAATTCGGGAATCTTAAGAACAGACTAGACCAACCAGAAGAAAGCCTTCTTAAATAGAACAACTGCCAGCCAAGAATTTTGTAACCAGCAAAACTAAGTTTCATAAACGAAGGAGAAATAAAGTCTTTCCCAGACAAGTAAACACTAAGGGAATTTGTCACCACTAGATCTGCCCTACAAAAAATGCTTAAAAGTGCTCTATATCTGGAACAGAACAATCAATACCCACTAGTGTAAAAACATCTGACAGATAAAACTCACAGCTCTTATAAAACAGTAACACAAGGGAAAAAACAAAGCAAGTAGGTAAAAATCAATATGATGACCAGAACAGTATGTCACATATCAACACTGACATTTAATGTAAATGGTCTTAATGGTCCACTTAAAAGATATAGATTATCTGAATGGATAAAAAAGTACAGCTCAAATATATGCTGTCTCTAAGAAACTCATTTTAACTTGCAAAGATTCTCATAGACTCAAGGTGAAGGGATGGAAAAAATATATCACACAAATGGAAACCAAAAGTGAACAGGAAAAGTTATTCTCCTATCAGATAAAATAGACAATGGTAAAAAAAAAAAACAAAAAACATAAAGCTGTCATTATATAATGGTAAAGGGAGTAATTCAACAAGCAGATATAATGATCATAAATATATCTGCCAGATTCACAAAACAAATTCTACTAGATGTAAGGAAAAAAATAAACGGTGACATCATAATAGCTGGGGACTTCAACACTCCACTGACAGAGGTAGACAGATCATTGAGGGAGAAAATCAACAAAGAAACATTGAGGGACAGATCATTGAGGGAGAAAATCAACAAAGAAACATTTAAACTGGACTCTAGAACAAATGGAACTAACAGATATTTACAGAACATTCTACCCAAATAATGCAGAATATACATTCTTCTTATTGGCACATGGGACATTTTCCAAGATAGACCATATGTTAGAACACAAAACAAGTCTTAGCAAATTTAGATATATTGAAATCATACCATGTATCTTCTCAGACCTCCATGGAATAAAACAAGAAATCAAGTCCAAGGGGAATTCTCAAAACTACACAAATACATGGAATTAAACAACCTCCTGCTGAATGATCCTTGGGTCAATGACAAAATCAAGATGGAAATATAAAAAATTTTTTAATTGAACAACAAAGGTGACACAAGCTTCCAAAATCTCTCAGATACAGTAAAAGCAGCCCTAAGAGGAAAGTTCATAGCCTTATATACCTGCATCAAAAAGACAGAAAATCCACAAATTTACAACCTAATGTCACACCTCAAGGAACCAGAAAAAGGACAAACAAAACCCAAAGCTAGCACAGGAAAATAAATAACACAAATCAGAACAGAACTAAATGAAATGGAAACAAAAAAATACAAATGATTAATGAAACAAAAGACTGGTTTTTTGAAAAGATGAACAAAATCAAGAGACCACTAGCTAGATTAACCAGAAACAGAAGAGAAGGTATTCAAATAAGCTTAATCAGAAATGAACAAGAAGACCTTACAACTGATACCAAAGAAATACAAAATGTCATCTGAGACTACTGTGAAATTCTGTACACATACAAACTGGAAATCCAGAGGAAATGGATAAATTTTTGTAAACACACAACCTCCCAAGCTTGAATCAGGAAGAAATAGAAATCCCAAAGAGACCAATAATGAGTAGTGAGATTGAATCAGTAATAAAAAAATCTCCCAACAAAAACAAGCCTAGGACCAGACAGATTCACAGCTGAATTCTACCAGATCTACAAAGAAGAACTTGCACATATCCTACCGAAACTGTTTCATAACATCAAGAAAGAGGGAATCCCCCCTAACTCATTCTATGAAGTCAATATCATCTTGATACTAAATCCAGGAAAGGACACAATACCAAAAAAAACTACAGACAAATATCCCTTCTGAACATAGATGCAAAAATCCTCAACAAAATATTAGCAAACTGTATCCAACAGCACATCTAAAACATAGTCATTTTGACTCACACTCTGGATCCCATCCCTTCTTCACTTTCAGAAACCATGTTTCACCATTATTCCCTCTGTCCCCCTATATTTTCACCTATGCTGCTCCTCTTAGCACCTATGTATACTCAGATCTCACCCATTATTCAATAGATAAAAAATTTAAAAAATGAAAATTCTTAAAGCCTATATCCCTTTTGTTAAAGTTTATAGGAGGCCATTGTTTTGGACTAGCCTCCTGCACTGGACCCCAGCAGACTAGACCAAACCAGAATGGAGTCACTTGTGCTAAGTGCCACATAATGAAACTGGACTTTGAAATGGGCCAGTTTTTTCAGAAAAACAAAAAACAAAAACCAGGAGATTCCAGTCAACTTGAGTCAGTGCAATAAGGAAGTCCTCTCTATTTTAACCCTATAAGGAAAGTCACTTTGAAACAACCAGTCTGCTTTTTGTCTTTGTTTCTGCTTCCTTCCGCCCTTTTCTGCCTGTAAAGCCAAACTCCTCTGCGCAGCAAATTGAAAGACTCATTCTACTTTATAGAATGAAGTGTTGCCCTATTCTAAAATCATTCAAAAAAAAAAGCCAATTCAATTTTTAAACTAAATTTGTTATAATTTTGCCTTTGGATACCTTTTAAGACTCTCTCTTTATAGCCAGAATTCTTACGATTTCAGTCCACATTTGTTTGCATTTCCTTATCTCCTCAGCCAAGTGAAATATCTCAGGAACTGGTCTCACAGGTCATCAACAATCCTCCTGTTATCTCATATAGAGACATTTTTAGTTATTTTGTTATGGGACTGTTGTGCAGCATCAGACCGCACTGGCCAGACCATACTTCTTAAGACATCTTCCTACTTTACCATCCTTGACACTGTTTTCTCCTGGTTTCCTCCTTCTCAGACTCCAGCAGCTATTGTCAGTTCCTCTCCCTGGGGACCCACATCACCTCTTTATCTCTAGTCCCAACATGTAGCACAACCTAATACTGAGTAAACCTCTAGAAATACTCATTGATAGCTTGATAGAATCCAATGCAGTGGTTCTCAACCCTGGCTGCTCATTAAATTCACTGGGAACTTTTATAGGTATATCAACATCCCACCTGGGGTAGTATTTCAGATTTAATTGGTCTTGAGTGAGCTCCAGACAACAGCTTTTTCTAAAATATTCCCAGCTGAGTTTTAGTGCTCACCAGAAAATTTGTCACTCCATGCTAGAACTATTAAATAAAGACAGGAAATTTGCAAAACACAAAACTATCATTTTAAAACTTAACCCTCTAGTTGGATTTTAGGATGCTGAGACAGAGTAAGTTTTAAAGGTGCCCTTAAAAGTTTACATTAGGAGATTGTTTAAAATTGGCTCATCTATGGTCATGCCAGATCTGCAATCCCAGGACATTTCTCTCACCCTCAACCAGCCAGAAGCCCAAGAGACCAACAAAGTCATGCATTTTGTTGCATGAACAAGTGGCCCTGATGGCTGCAAACATGGAGACTTTTTTCTTCCTCTCCCTCCAGAATTTGCCAGAGAGTGCTTTTGCCCCATCCTCCCCTAGCTTCCAAAAACCAACAGGCCCAAACCCAAAGATGCCGGACCTCCCCTTCCCCTCACCCTCGCCTTGAAGGAGCAGAGTCTATTGTGTGCCTGCCTGGCTATAGAAATTCTACCTGTTATTCTTTATGAGGGAATCATTTCTCACAGGGATGGCGTGACCAGAGAGGCATATTCACACAGAGGCAGTTTCATTTGTTTCGTGTGTTCAATTATTTGACTGTGGTTGTGGTTTTTGGGGCTTTTGGGTGAAGAGGTGGGGAAGGAGCTGGCCGACAAAGGCCTGGAAGGGCAGGAGCAAAACAACCATAAAAAGCTGTGAGACTCAACCACACTAAGAAGCAATTCCATCCACCCGGCCCACCTTTTCCTCCCGTATTTTGCTATACACATCCATCCACCTACCCACTCATTCTAGAGAAGGAGAAAGAAAAGCCACAAAAAGAGGTAATGTTTCAAAACTGCACCTTGATTTGTGACAAAACTATTGTTACTCTGAGATAATTTGGATGTTCACCTTAGTAGCAAGAAGATTAAATCCTAAAGGTCTGAAACTTCAGTGATTGTGGAAGATACTGGGAATCTCATGTTGCCAGGAGACAGGAAGGCTAGATATTTCCTCTCCACCAGGTTCTTCTCAACAAAGCTGCAGAGTCTCACCAGAAAAAAAAAAAAATTCCTCCAAAGTTCAACTCAGGAACACTCTGGCCTTAATCTGAAGCTCAGCTTAGTATAGTGTATGCTGCTCCATATTGGGAATGGCTTAAGAACTAACTTTATACTACTCTTGGTAAAGGCCATATTCTCCATGTTTTACACATTGGAAGAGTAGGCTAAAGGGAAGGAAAAGCAGGGGCAAAGAGCAGACAGAGCAACTATTTGCAAAGGGTAGCAAATTCAATCAATCAAAGAGTGATTATTGCAAAACACATGGCGGTGGTCCTAGTGTTTGCTGCAGACAAAGGTTCCTGTGCTGGTGGCTTTGGCCTCACTGTTTGTTCCCCTACTCTACTATGAGAAATGAGAGAAAGTTATTCTGAGTAGGAGAATGGAACTGTGGGTGGTGGGTGACCATTATGGGAAGCAGATTTCAGTTCTGACTGTCAGAGGGGCTGCCCCAAAAGACAATGAGATCCCCATACTATATGTATTCACAGGCAGGTGACTGTTACTTAGAGTCACAGGGGACAATCAAGTCAGAGACATTCATCTTCAAGATGCTTTTTGGATTAGAGAGTCAATGATTGCAGCAATGTATAATAGATTATTGAAACTGTCTTTCTCAAGCATTACAAAGCGATCCATGTAACCAAAAACATTGTTACCCCCTTAATATTTCCAAATAAAAAAAAGAAAAGAAAAGAAACTGTCTTTCTACCCCTAAATATCAACAAATCTACTACATCTAAATCTTGCTGCTTCATTCCTACTTAATCTTTTAAAATAAAATAAGTTCATTGGCAAATTTTAAGGATCTATTAAGTACTTGGCACAGTGATAGGTTTTCTGAATAAGAGAGAAAATTTACTGTGCTAAATGAGAGAGAAAGCTAAGGAATAGAAATAGGAAAAAAAAATAGAAAAATTAGAAAATTCCAGAACCCCATGGAAATCTTTCTTTCTCCCTAATACTGACCATTAGGGCCTCCTTCTCTGTAAAGAATGTGATTGCTCCAGCATTCTGTCTGGGTACTCCCTTGCTTGACTCATTTTCACCCAAGGGTAGGGAGGGCAAAATTAGAGTGAGGTGTTTATTGGGTTTCAGCCACATTTTTAAACTTGCCTAGGTCACACTCTGTGTGGGTTTTATAGCTGGCTGCCTCTCCTTGGTGATTAATACAGCTCCACAGAAACCTTCTGTTCTCTGTTCATCCTCCTACGTGGGGTAAATACCAATGGTTTTCAGGCTAGAGCTGAGAGGAAAGGCCCGTATGAAGAAGCCTTACCTGTGATAGAAGATAGCAAGCTAATGAAGACCTGATAACTTTCTTATAATGGGGTCTCTTTTATTTTTTTTTTTTTTTGAGACAGAGTCTCGCTCTGTTGCCCAGGCTAGAGTGAGTGCCGTGGCATCAGCCTAGCTCACAGCAACCTCAAACTCCTGGGCTCAAGCCATCCTCCTGCCTCAGCCTCCTGAGTAGCTGGGACTACAGGCATGCACCACCATGCCCGGCTATTTTTTTCTATATATATTTTTAGTTGGCCAGATAATTTCTTTCTATTTTTTTTTTTTTTTTTTTTTTAGTAGAGACGAGGGTCTTGCTCTTGCTCAGGCTGGTCTCAAACTCCTGACCTCGAGCGATTCACCCGCCTCGGCCTCCCAGAGTGCTAGGATTACAGGCATGAGCCACCGCGCCCAGCCATAATGGGGTCTCTGAGTTAAGAACTCCAACCCTGGACAGCATTATAATGCAGACCCCCTATCAGATTCCATGTGTTCTTACTGGGGAAACAGGGACTTAAAGTCTGACCATTCCAGACTCCCTGTGGACCACAACGCATCCTCCACACAGCCTTCAGGTCTTTCTAAATTACAGCCTGATCCTGGTTCTTCCTTGACTGAGTTACTTCTGGGGATCCCTCTTTCCTAAATCCCAATTCCTTTGAACAGTAAATAAGACCCCCCCCCCCAAGATCCAGCCTTTGCCTCTCTCTCCAGTCTCATTTCCCACCCATTTCAGGTCTAAAACTGTCCTGCAAATAAATCAACACAAAATTCTGTTTTATATCTCTTTGCCTTTTGTACATATCTCCCTCTTTCCTATATTGAATTGACTACCTGATAAGCCCATACTGTCTCAAGGTGTAGTCAATCCTGGGTTTTTCCTGAGTTAGACTGTGGGACAGTATGTAAATGAAACCATGATGAACAGGCAAGTTCTTGCTCATTTTGATACTGCCATGTGCAATCAACTCATATGTGCAATTAATCAGCTTCCCCAGATCCCACTTTTTGTGAGGAATGAACAAAGCAATAACTCTTCCCAGCCACTGTGGTTAGCCCTTTTTTGCCTGGAGGGAAGATGATGGAGGAAAACTTAAGGTACTTTTCTTTAATGCCCCTGAGGAAGAGAGTAAAGATGACTTTCTTCTCTGAAGACTCTAGGTAGCAAAGGTCCATACCATGTTGAAGACACTTGTAGAGCATGGGACACGGATCTGTGAGTCCCACCCTAATTACTCCCTTCCTCTAAGTCTTCCTTCCTACTTCTCTCCATCTCACCTCCATCATTTCCACCAAGTTTAGTGGTTCATGATCACTGGAGTTGGAGTAAAGATTTAGCAGAAAATAATCAAGTTCATTTGAATTTTCATGGCTTCCAATCTTTCTGCTAAAGTCACATATAGTTTTTTGATACACTGGGGAAAATATACATCTTTATCTGACACACAATTCTGATATGTTTTCTTTTGGGTAACATGTAAGATATTTTATATTACAAATCCCATCACTAATCATTTGATAATTCCTCATCTTTGTAGAGTGCATATTTTATACTTGAACATTTACTATTACATTTGATCCTTGCATGAGTCCAAAAGCCTAGACACAAATTCTGTCTCTTCTGTCCTCTAAATATCTCTCAGACCTGACCCATCCTCCCTGTTCTTTTTGTCTCCACCTTAGTTCAGGCCTTCATCGATCCTCACCTGGATTTTTCTATTAGTATCCTACACAGACAGGCAGACAGCCTGCATCCTGTTTCACTTTTTTTTCCCCTCACCACTACCTCCCTGCAAAGTCCATTCTCCATTACTTCAGATCTTTCTAAATTACAACCCAATCCTGTTACCTCTGTAATGTAATTACTTTAGAGGCTTCCTTTCATCTACACAAAGTCCAAACTCCTTTCCATAGTACACAAGGCTCTCCAAAATCTGTCCCTTACTTGCCTCTACTCTTGTTCCTCACCCTCTAGACCTCAAATTTTTGAAGTTGACTACAGATGTAATGCTTTCTTTTACACATTTGTGTCTTTATATATATTTCTTTCTCTTGAATGACTTTTTGATCTTTGTCTACTTGATAACACCTATTCATCCCTGGAGAGACAAATCTAGTGTCTCTTGTTCTATGGAACTCTTCCTCACCACCCACAGGCAGAATTGATTACTCTCTCCTCTGGTCACAACTTAACTCTCTACTTATTTCTCCAATGGTATTTATTGCACTGTTTTGCAATGACTTTTTATTATGTTACTGTCTCCCCTAGTAAGCTATGAACTCCATGAGAACAAGAAATTTGTGATATTTACTTTTATATGTTCATAGCTTGCACAGTGCATTGCAGTTAATCTATAAATCATTGTTAAATAAGTGAATGAATGAATGAGTGGAGGGGAGAAGAAAGACAAATTTAGGTCTGTTGTTATTATTCACATTTAACAGGAGAATAAATTGGCATCAGGGAAATTAAACCTCTTGGCCAAGTTCACCCAGCTGGCAAGTGGCAGAAGTAGACTGAAAGCCCATGACTCCTCATTTCACATCCAGGGGACTTCTTGTCAACCATCTTCCTCCATCCAGAAGAGCACAATAATAGCATATTTGAAATCTACCTGTACTCTGGACCATTCATTTCTCATCTCTAATCTGAGAAGTCTAACATAAGACTCACAAATCAAAATTTGTGATCCATGATCTATATAAAAGATGGATCAGTAATCTATTGTTGTATAATAGACCACTCCAAAATTTAGTGCCTTAAAACAAAAGTCACTTAGTGTGCCCATAAATCTGTAATTTGGGCAGGACTCAGTGGGAACAGCTCATCTCGGCTCCATGGTGCATCAGAAGGGGCAGGTCAGGAAGATGGAATGATCCACTTTCAAAATGGCCCCCTCAGGTAGCTGGCACGTCAATTAGTTCAGCCAGGACTGTGGCTTGATTTCCCTTCACATGGTGAATTGTCTTCAGGATCAGTGCCAAAAACAAATATTGAACACTTTCCATGTACAAGTCACTGCTTAGGTGCTCCTCTTACAAAACTGAAGGCACCTAAACAAAAACCTTAGAATCTAGTAGCTATGCTATAAGATAGAAGGCAACACCGAATACTATGGAAACTCAGAGAGATTAATTTACAGTTGGGAAGATATGGGAATTATCATTATATAGATCCTTAAAGATGAGTAGGAAGTCAGCAGGAATGAGGAAGGCCACATTAAAACTTTTCTGGAATAAAGGGATAATAAATATAAATCCATGGGAATAAGGAAAGGCTAGTCCATAAGCAACGAAATGGGCAAAGCACAGAGTTGGTAAGTATTGAACATCTAGTAGTTCAGTACAAGCAACCAGAGTCAATGGCGGTACCGTGGGAAGCTCGATCGGGGGCGAACGTAGGGGAGGGCATGACATTTTGACTCTGTAAAGGAAAAGCATTAGGATCAAAAAATTTCATCACCAGAGCTCAATTTTAAAATGTTGACTCTGGCAGTCCTTTATATAATAAAAGAGATTAGAGCAACAAGAAATGGGAACTCCTCAGGCAGAATTGCTTGTGTTCGCAGCTCATTTTACCACAATTTATGTTACTCAGACTGGTCATCTACTTCACTTGGCTTCAAATAATGTTAAGATATTTTCAGAAAGTGAATCCACTCTAAGGAGCAAAGTTTACCACTCATGAAGGTATTAAAAAACAAAAGGTTCCCAAAAAGTGAAATTCCGAAAGCTTGAAAATCATGATAATGGAGAAACATGCTTTTATTTAGAAAGGAACAAGCTGTATTTGGATATGTAAGTTCAGGCATGTTGGTTAAAAAGAAAGTCCTATTACTTTAGAGTCGATAATTAGTATGTATAAAGTGTGTATGAATCAGTGTGGGAAGGAGTAAAAGTGCCAAGCAAACATAAGAGAAAGGAGTGGGAAGACTGGGTTAAGAGCTAGAGCTTGCATAGCTCTCCACTGGCAACCGGAACCTCTCACGCTTCAGATACGAGTGTGTGTCACTCAATCATTAATCAAAACCAGAATAACAACTTAACTTTCAAAATAATCATGAAGCACTGTAAGGTCTTCCTATTCCCTTCTTGCCTCCCCAGTTCAATTCTGTTAATATAAAGAATGAATTTTAATTGTAGCAAATACTATGGAGGAAAAGTAAAGATTTTATAAATAGAGTACCATTATTATTCATATCCAGGCTTCTTCTGTGACAAAAAGAGAAAAATATTTACCAATCTTTCAGGGACATTGTGAGATTTAAATCATTTATGTGGCTGAAGCTACAGCTCCATAAGATTCAACCAAAGGGTTCAATGTTCTTTCTTCAGAATTAAGTAAAGTCAGCTAAGTAAAATTACAGCTCATACTTTAAATAGCACTTTATTACATAAAATTTGTCCCACAACCGCAACAGGGAACTGGCAGAATAGTCTTTGTTTTTTCAACCATATTTTTCCACTAGTTGCTGAGCAAGGTTCTAGAATAGCCCTCAGGGAACCTCACTAGCAAGACTGTAGACTCATGTGGATTGCAGACTCATAATTATTCAAATCCTGTTTTGTTTTAGTAACTCAAATGTTCTCTCTTTTGTATCAAATAAAATATTTTCTTCTCCTTTTTTTGATACTCAGCAGTTTCTTAATCACCAAGATAATTTCCCTTTTCTGACCATCCTAACATAGACATGCATACAACAATACAAGAGTCTCCATAAAGTGCTGTCCTAATTAAAACAATACCTGGAATCAAGACTCTTAAAATTCAGACAAAAGAGACCCACTGGTCAATATATTTGTCTGCAAAGGAGAGAATGTTGTATGATAGATACAGCAGACAATTAATAAAAGATAAGCTGAACTATGCCACGATCTGATATCATTTGCTTTGCCACCTCTCCTGACTTCAATTTCTTCATTCTCAGAAGTGGGATAACCTAACACCCAGGGTTAGTAGGAGGAGTGAACCCAATCTTGCCTGTGAAATTAGTTTGTAAAGTAAAGAGGTTTATATAAGTTATATTGTTATCATGATGGTGAGATCTCTGGATTCCTTTCTAATAAAATATGCATAGGGTGGGAGGTTGGGGGTGGGGAAGAACAAGGGAGGCACTGGCCAAGTTAGGGAAAGGATTGGAGGCCGGAGGGGAAGGCGAAGGCTTGGGGAAAGCATATTATGGAGACAATAATATAGACCTACAGAGAGTCATATGAAAACACCAAAACAGGTAAAATGTACTTTCTTATTAAAAGTTAGTTTGCATGAAACACAATTTATGTCTACGTGTTTTAAAGAACTTTTGGAAGTGTTTGCCAGAGATGTAATTATTGTTGCTGGAGTTTGGCCTTTTTATGACAATGTCAAATAAGTCACTTGTTTGCCCACATATTACTTCTACCAGGGTGCAGGCAAACAGGATGCTCTCTGTAAAGACAGTCGCCCCAGGTTGTTGCCTTTTAACAGGCTCACCTTTACCTACTCCTCCAAATTAGATGCGTTTTTCCTTCTAAAAGTCCCTTATTAAATCTAGTCACATGCCTGTCCTACTTCAAAAGAGTGCAATCAGTAACGGAGAGTAATTTTAATATCATTATAAAAATGTTATTTACCCAAAAGTGCATACTTTATTG
>CM052436.1:37583435-37615934 GCA_028533085.1 Varecia variegata | reverse complement strand
GAGGTTGCTGTGAGCTAGGCTGACGCCACGGCACTCACTCTAGCCCGGGCAACAGAGTGAGACTCTGTCTCAAAAAAAAAAAAGAAAGAAAAAAAAAAAAGAAATTTCCATATGAATTCTTGGTTCAGAGCTAAGATGTACATGCCTGTGTCAAGACTGCCTGAGCCTTGTAGTATCTACACAGAACAATAGTGTTCAAGAGCACACAAGAGCAGAATAGACATTCTAAACATGAGTGAAGGTGGACATTGAAGTTCTGGCCAAGACCTTGCTATCAATTTATTAACACACGGGGTACCTAACTGACATGCCAGAAAAGAGTAGAGCCATGCTTTGGAGTAAGATCCACTCCAGGCCCACCCTAACAAAGTCTAAAACAAGCCTTTAAAATATCTGTAGAATTTGGAGATTGAGATATGCCAGGATAGAAGGACTTGGGAAATATTTTGAGCTTTCCAAAGACATACCCTGGCAAAACATAAAAACAAGCCTACAAGAAGTGCAAGGTAGTCAGCTAGTAATTCAACTGGCTAATTGAGGAAAAGGTAACCTCCAGGAAGAAAACAAAAGTCCAGAGTCTAGAGTTTATACAATGTATCACCAACAATGTCTAGTATACAATTAAAACACTACTAGACATGCCAAAACAATAAAACTAAACAAAACAAAACAACAACAAAAGGCAAACAAAAAGGCAAAGTCTCAACATTACTGAGCTGTTGGGTTTAGAAGACAAGGCCATTAAAGCACCTTTAACTATAAATACGGCTACATTTGTAGTTTTACATAATATGCTATATATGTGGCTCAAAAAATTAAGGAAAGTACAAGCTTAATGAGTAAAAACACAGCAAATCTCAGCAGAGAAATATAACCTATAAAGAACCATATGGAAATTCTGGAACTGAAAATATTGATGACTAAAATAAACCACAGTAGATCAGAGATGGTAGCAGAAAAGCAGTGAATGTGAACACAGGAAAACAAGTCTATAGAAATTATCCAAACTAACGAATGGAGAGAAAATAGATTGAAGAAAAATAAACAGATCCTCAGAGACCTATAGGACAATGAAAAATGGTCTTAAATATTAATAAATACAATTAGAGACCCAGAAAAAGAAGTAAGGATGGGGCAAAATAATTTTTTTAAATGATGAAAAGGCAAGCCACAGACTGAGAGAAATTCTTAAAATACACATATCTGACAATGGACTTATATCCAGAATATATATTTATAAAAACTGTTACAACTCGATAATAATAATAATCCAAATAATCTAATTACTTTTAATGGGCAAAAGTCTTGAACAGACACTTCACCAAAGAAGATATATGAATGGTCAATAAGCACAAGACGAGATGCTCAACATAATTTGTCATCAGGGAAGTGCAAATTAAAGCTATAAAATAATACTGCACATCCATTAAAAGGGTTAAAAAGACTGGCAATACCAAGTTTTGAGGAGGATGGAGAATAGTTAAGTCTCTCAGATATTGCTATTAGGAGTGAAAAATGGTACAACCACTTTGGAAACCAGTTTTACAGTTCCTTTTAAGGTTAAACATACACCTATATGAACCAGCTACTCTACTCGTAAGTATTTACCAAAATGAAATGAGAACATATGTCTCCACAAAGACTTTATTCATAATAGCCCAAAACTGGAAACAACCCAAATATGTCCATCAATAGATGAATGGCTAACAAATGGTGTTATTAACATAATAGAATACTACTCAACAATAAAAATATGCATTACTAATAAATGCACCAGTGTGGATGAATCTCAAAAAACACCATGCTTAGCGAGAGAAGCTCAACAGAAAAGAGTACATATGGTGTGATTCTATTTATATGAAGTCCTTGAAGAAGCAAAACAAACTACCACGATAGAAATCAGATCAGTGGTTGCCTGGCACAGTGCGTGCGTGGAAGGAGAGATTGACTGCAAAGGGGCGTATTCATTTCTGGGATAATGAAAATGTCCTGTATCTTGATTGGGTGGTGATTACACAGATGTACACATTTATTGAAGTGCACTCTTAAAATGTATGCATTTTATTATATGTAAATTATACTTCACAAGGTTGATTTTTAAAAGAACACTTGCATAACCCTCTAAGTCAGAAGTCTTATCTTCATCATCATTCTGTAATGAGTCATTTGGCAATAAATTTTATAAGGAACAAGGTCTTTATGAATCACACCCAGGTACCCCAAATGAATGTCTATCCATTCATTTGTTTCCCTGTACGTGGCTGGAGAAATAGATACCCGTTAAACTAACAAGGCCCCTGCCCATCATCACTGATTCTAGGCTGAAGAAGAAATTAACCTCAGTTCTTATCTTTCTAAGTGCCCTCAGTAACTATTTGTTGGCCAGCTTCTGCAGTGTCTGTATTTCTTTTATAAACAAGTTGTACCATCTGAAGTCTTGACTGCTGCAAAGATTAGGGGTCCATTCCCTACAAAATCTTCCCCAGTCCCAGGGTAGAGGTAGTGGTTAGAGTCTTACTATGTAGCGAGCTACTGCTGGTCAGATATACTGTCCTAATCACCTTCCCCTACTCAAGCATCTTCTTATAGACTCTTTTGAAAACACAGGAATAGGAAAACTACACTTTCCTTTTCTTGAAATTTTCCTATCTGCAGAAGGAAACCAATGGATGAAAGTGAGGTATCATAAACTAAGTAAGGCTTGTGTGATGACCACACATGCTAAGACAAGTGCCCCCATTTGTTGGAAAACCTCCCTTGCTAATTTGGAGCCTTAATAAGAATAGCAGGAAATGCATAAAATTGCACTACAAGCTCTAACCCTATTTTACCTATTGTATTCATTTTCTATTGCTGTGTAACAAATTACACCCAAATTTAACAGCTTAAAACACCACGCACATATTATCTCCCAGTTTGGCAGGTCAGAAGTCTGGGTGGGGTTGGCTGGATTCTCTGCATGGAATTTCACAAAGCCAAACTCAAGTTGTCAGTTGGACTGGGCTCTTATCTGGAGGCTCTGGGGAAGAATGTATTTCTAAGCTTATTTGGCTTGTTGGCAGAATTCAGCTACTTGTGGATGTAGAACTGAGATCCCATTTCCTTTCTGGAGATCTAGAAACTATCTGCATTCCTTGGCTCATGGTCTGCTTGCTCCATCTTCAAAGCCAGTAATTATGGGCTGAGTCCTTCTCAGGCTTGGAATTGCTCTGATTTCCTCTTCTGGCCTCTAGCCAGAGAAAATTCTCTGCTTTTAAAGGGCCCATGAAAGTAGATCAGGCCTACCTGAATAGTTTCCCCATCTTAAAGTAACTGGTTAGTAACTTTATCTACATATGCAAAATCACTTTTGCAACACAACCTAACATAATCATAGGAGTCACACCAGAGGCAGAGATCAATTCACCTTAGAATTCTGCCTCCCATTAGGATGCTAGATTCTGTCCAGTACCACCCACCTACTTTGTGTCCTCAGAAATACCACTCACCTAGATATTTGAAAGTTGTCTTTAAAAAGAAAATGCTGATACTCAGCGATTCAGAGCTCACTTTCCCGGTTGCAATAATTAAGACTGGAAACGACAGAAAATATCAGCTCTGAAGTTAGAACTGTGTTTAAATCCCAGGCATTCAGGGAAGGGAGAGGCCAGTATGAGCTGGAAAAAGCTTCATAGAAGAAGTAGCACCCCACTGGAGCTTTCTGGGATGCATAGAATTTGAGGAAGCAGGGGCAGGACAAGAGACAGGAATAAACAGGGCATCAAGTGAAGCAGTAAGGAGAACCACCTGATAGCTGGTTGGGAACATTGGAAGATAAGTTTAGACAGGCAGGGTCAAGCTAAAGTCAAGATGGTTTTGTAAACCAGGACAAAAGCTTGTATGGGCCGCACTGAGCCTTTGAAAAACCTTTTTAGGTTTCCTTAAGAGTATGCCAAATGTTCTTCACAGGTGGCACAGGAAAGAAAAAAAAAAGAGTATGCCAAATAATTGGAAATTTTTGGATTGGAGAGAAAAGCAAGAAGATGAGAGGAAGAATAATTAGAGAGCTATGGGGACGTAAATTATTTATCATCACGGATGCTATATATCTGTTACTATATAGATATGTTCTATATCTGTTATTACCTGGAGATACTATGTATCTATTAAAGATATATACTGACATTCTATAATGCTTGGAGTGGGCTTTAAGTTATTCTAGGAAAAATATAGGAGGGAAAGAAGAAACAAGAATGGTAAAATGTTTATAATTGATGAAGCTTTATGATAGGTACATAGGGGTTCAATATACTATTCTCCCTACTTTTGTGTGTGTTTGAAACTTTCCATAATAAAATGCCAAGTTTTCTTTTTAATGTCAATTGTGGCAATTCAGGAATCAAGTCATGAAAACTTAGATGCGAGTAGTGGCAGAGAAAATAGAAAAGAAAAAAAGATTAATTTAACAGACAATTTGACCTTGTTAACTTTAGCTGAGGGAAGAAACAAAACTGATTTACATAGCCTGGGAAAGAGGATAATGCCATAAAAAAGAAACCTGTCAACTGTCTGTAACTTCCTGCACTTTAAATAATGTATCTCATTAGTCTATATGATTGGAATATGTATGGAATTAATAATCTGTGTAAATTAAATTTTTGTCTATAGATCTCTTTCTCTATTATACCTCATGAAAAAAACTGGACAGTTTCTCATAAAATTTAGAGAGTCTGTTTGGAAAATCTGGCTTAATATGCAGCTTCATTTGGCCTAGACCAAAAAATCATTTTATGGGGCCCTAGAGTAGTCTCTATTTTCCTTTTATAAAGGTAATGTAATATGTTATATTTAAAGTTTTCTACAAGTTGAGTTGAAAAATTTGTCTTTTAAAAAAAATTTCCGAGAATCTTTTGGGTAGAAGCACCATCCAAATATCTACTTGTTTTCCCAAGTGGTGTAGTTTAAATTTTCTTTAGATACACGTAAGATGTTACACCGGACACAACTGCTATCCTGAAGATGAGCAATTCTTATTCCCATACCTGCAAGAGCCTAAAAAGAAGAACTTTTTGAAAATTTTAAAGTATCCTGCAAGGAATACTTCTCGCAAGCAAAAAAGGAAGGGATAGTCATTTTAAAGACAAATAAAAAGTGGAACAATGTAAAAAAGCCTTTGGAGCCAATTTGGAAAGGCAGGCTCTCGTCGGCAGGCTCCCACTGCGACGGCTGCCCAAGCTAACCTCTGAGCGCTGGAAGACAGGAGCAGTCCACACTGGAGGCTTCTGTGAAGGCCAGTCAGGAGGTACCAACGCGCTTATGCAAGCACTCGAAATGAAAGTCCTACCTGAGAGATGTTTGGCTGCAAATACAGACAGCAGGCCAAGTGAATTAAGATATCAGGAACTGATAAAATAAATAGTAATTTCAAACTTAAGCCCTAAGTCAATTAAGCTAAGGAATCTTAGTATTGTTTCACAATCTGAAATTTGTCCCTATTGTCAAGCCTAAAGGTACTAAGCTGTTCCAACAGGTAACAAACACATGCTGGATCCAACTACCAAGTTCCCAGAGCTGCTAAACTCTTTATTTTCAGAGCAATAGCCAGAATCCTATCACTTAAGAAGACAATGTCTGTTAAGGTTTAAGGCCGGAGTCTATAGGAGGGACTCCGCAGGCAAAAGTCAAAGCACCCTCCTGGATGTTGGCACCAAATGTAAGGTTTTTTGGATTGGCCCCCGCCAGAGAAAGAAAGACAAGCAGAGTTGAAAGGGATAAGTAAAGAGGCTTTATTGGGGTGCTCTCAGGTGAGGGTAACGAGTCCCAAGAGAGGGACCCGGGCGAGCCTCACGGTCCCACGAGTGGACCAGAGAAGTCACCCCGCCCAGAAGTCTGAGTGGGCTTATACATGTTTTTAGGGCTGGGGGATGGGAGTTTCTTCGGCGGGGAGATTTCGGCGCGAAGAGTGAGGAATTTCTTTGTTACAGTTTTAGGGGGAGTATTGAGGAATAAGAGGGGCTTCTTCGTTTTTTCATTAGGGAAGGGAGGGGTGCCTGCCACCAGCCTTACAATATCTAGACCTAAAGTAGTATACTTCAATTGAGTTTTGGCAAAGTGGAATCAATGTTTATTGTCTGAAACTAGATTTGACCCTTCACTTTTAAACATTTGCAGTTTTCAGTGAGTGCCTACTCTGCTGTTATCATTACAAGGTCAGATGCTATAAAGCATAAGCATTTATTTTGTGATCATGTTGCTTCCCACATGAGCAACTCTAAGTCGTATGATCCAAGGTAAAGAGCATCGGGTTTATTTGGATGTGTACCACAGAGCAGAATGACTAATGGAAATCATAGAAGTTTTGTTGTAAGTTTAACATACTTAAAGCTTTTTTAATCATCATAATAATTTTTAAATTACAGTTCAATCATTATTTTTACTGTTTCTCTTAAAGTTTGGTTATCAATAGTAAATGAGTCTTCTGGTCAATGCCAGGTATTAAAGCTCATAAATGAGATGGAGATATTGTACCATATGTTAGATCAAAAATTATGTGTAAAAGGTATGCATAGATTCTGAAGACACATGATTGGATTGCTGAAAAAGAAATATTCATTTTATAAGTTCTACAGCTATGCTGTACATTTTCCCTGTAGTTAACAATACTGTACAATACAGTTAAAATTTTGTTAAGAGGATAGATCTCATGTTAAGTGATCTTACCACAATAAAATAATTTTTAAAGAAAGGAAATATTCTTATTCATTTTGTAAGAGAAATAAATAATGGTAGGAGAAAGATTATAAATCCTCTTTCCCTGGTGTAGTGGATTAAATGAAAGCCCCCAAAAAGATGTGTCCACATCTGAATCCTCAGAACTTTTGAATGTGACCTCATTTGGAGAAAGGGTCTTTGCACAGGTAATTAAGAATCTTGAGATGAGGTCATCCTGGATTATTCAGGTGGGCCCTAAATCCAGTGACAAGTGTCCTTGTAAGAGATATACAGAGGAAAAACCCAGGGAAAAGAGAAGGCCATGTGAAGATGGAAGCATAGAGTGGAGTTATACTGGCACAGGCCAAGGAATGCCTGGAGCCACCAGAAGCTGAAATATGCAAAGGAAGACTCCTCCAGAGCCTTGGCAGGGAGCATGTTTCACCAGCACCCGGATTTCAGAATTCTGGCCTCCAGAACTGTGAGAGCATGAATTTGTCCTGGGTCAGCCACCAAGTTTGTGGTTATTTGTTGCAATCTTAGGAAACATATATCAAAAGTGTTTTCTGAAAGCATAAAAACAGATGAGGTGACTCAGGATTGCACCTTCAAAGCTAGTTTCTATACCACAGGATCCAACGTGCCTGGCTACACTGCAGGCGTTCATCAGTTCCTGCTTAATCCCCATGGGCATTGCAGCGACCCATTCTGTCACCACCCTATGGCTACTGCCCAACCCACAGCTACTCTCCAAAGTCTGCATTTCCTAATTAACTTACACTAAAACTGTGTACTAGAATCATCTTCACAGATACCTGCCAGAAGTCCTGAAAACCCTGGAGATTCAGACTCAGGAAGCCTGGGGTGGGGCCCAGGCATTTGCATGTTTAACAAGCTTCACAAAAGATACTGATGTCCAGCAAAGACTGAAACCTTGAACCTGGGGCACTCAGCTGGACTATCCGGATACTCTCATCCCAAAACACTCTCGGGCTGACAGGCAAGGGGAACGATGTGATAGTGGTGGAGCAGGGAGCACAGGCTGGAGGACAAAGAGTACAAATAAGAAAGCAAGACACTTTGAGAGGAACCTACAGTCTTAACTCCTCCTAGACATGCATCACGCATGCAATGTTTCTGGGTCTGCACAGACACCAAAGATGGAATGAGGGGACTGAGAAAATAAAGTGAAACCAGACTTGATGTATAGTTGAAACATAAAAGTATTTCTGGAGTAAGTCATAAGCTCCATGTGAATGATAAAATGTTAATACATTGAAGTATAAAATATGCCAAGAAAAAGTAAATTTAAAAGAGTCATGGCTGGGCTCAGTAGCTCACACCTGTAATCCAAGCACTCTGGGAGGCCAAGGCGGGAGGATTGCTTGAGGCCAGGAGTTCAAGACCAGTCTGAGCAAGAGCGAGACCCTGAGATCCCATCTCTCCAAAAATAGAAAAAAAATTAGCTGGGCGTGGTGGCACACACCTGTAATCCTGGGTACTCAGAAAGCTGAGGCAGGAGAATCACTTGAGCCCAGGAGTTTGAGGTTGCTGTGAGCTGTGATGACACCACTGCATGCTAGTCCGGGTGACAGAGTGAGACTCTGTCTATAACAAATAAATACATGAATAAGTCATAAAATAAATTCAATTTAAGAAATATTTATTGAATGTCTACTATGTGTCAGATTCTGTGCTAGGTGGGGGGCCTCTGGTGATGAATAAAACAGTTCCTCCCCTTCTCTCAAGGACTAATCCAGGGCACTAGCAGGAAAACCCAAACCTAGTAGCATGGTTATAACGAATCTCAAACCTTGTACCCAGGCCTGACATGAGAGGAATCATCAAGAACTTAGCCAGTAGCTGAAGCTGATTTCTCCCTGTGGTCACATTCAATATGGAACAACTGATGTTATCAGAAAACGGAAGTTAGTGACGCTGTGTTTAAGAAGTTGACATTTATTACAAGTTAGAGGAGTTTGAGGAAATTCTCCACTCCTAAGTAAAAATATAGAAAGGATATTAAATGTTACTGATTTGACTAATTTATAGAGCTGGAAGATTTGGTCTCTGACTTGTGGAGATTTCTTAGTGAATATTAAACTACAGTACTAAAGTTAGTCCTTTGCCAAGAGGGACTGCTTGATTTTTTTTTTAATAAATCCAACTATGACCATTTTCATTAACATATCAATGTCACTGTTAAATCGTATGTCAGAGTTAAGTTCAGAACTATGATAGCCATAATTCATTAGTATTTAATAGTGAATTCTGGCTCAAAACACCACCTCCCCGCAAAAACCAGTGATCCCAACCAAGATTGGCACACATTCACTCATTTAACCAGTATTTTATGAGTTGCTACCATGTGCCAGGCACCATGCTAGGCACTGAGGTTGCAGCAATGAGCACATAGTCTTGGCTTTTCATTCTTTAAGGGTATTCTGTTGAGAGCCATTTCCCATACCCTGTGGCAGATATCCAAATTGACTATTCTGAAGATAATAGCTCAAATGCTCTACCTTGAATCTCCCCCAGTCAGATGTAAATTTCTCTTCTGAATCTCTATGATAATGCCTTTTTAATGGTGTTTAACATAGTCCATCTAATTAATAAAGTATATGCCCCATCTCTCACATGAGCACCTCAAGACTAAGAAATGTTTTGTATGTCTTAGCCTTTGCACATGTGCACACACATAAACATGCTTGCCAGACCCTGGTTCAATCAGTTAATTATGAGAGAATTTGGGATTAAGGGAGAACATATAAGCTTACTTGGGAAAAGTTTCCTGTATAGCTATATTCAGTGGAAATACGTCATTTCTACTGTTCTTGTTATCAGGTTGCATTTGCAAAGCAAATTACTCCTAAAATTTCATTTATATGAAGGAAAAATTATATTTGATGTGCAGAAATGGAACTAAAGTAGACTCTTAACCTGTGAGTCATGGTCTTCTGGGGGAAGACAGCATTTGTGTATGTAAGTGTATGTGCACTTTTCTAGGGAGAGGATTCATAGCTTTCGCCAGGTTCTAGGAGGCCGTAAGTTAAGAAGTAGAATACATGTGCAATAATCGTAATGACTGATACTGACAGAGACGCTGATGTGTTTATTCTTGCACATACCCAGACAGCATGCTGGGAAAGGGAAGAACCCCATTTACTACCATTCCCAGGTTTACATCCCTCTCAGGATGACCCTGGTAATCTCCAAACTGTTTTTCCTGTGTTCACTGCTCCCACTTAGCTTATTCTCACATATAAACTTCTGAATATAATCCTAGCACTCTGCGAGGCTGAGGCGGGAGGATCGCTCGAGGTCAGGAGTTCAAGACCAGCCTGAGCAGGAGCGAGACCCCGTCTCTACTAAAAATAGAAAGAAATGATTTGGACAGCTAAAAACTATATACAGAGAAAAAATTAGCCGGGCATGGTGGCGCATGCCTGTAGTCCCAGCTACTCGGGAGGCTGAGGCAGAAGGATTGCTCGAGTCCAGGAGTTTGAGGTTGCTGTGAGCTAGGCAGACGCCACGGCACTCTAGC
This sequence comes from Varecia variegata, assembly GCA_028533085.1. Lineage (NCBI taxonomy): Eukaryota > Metazoa > Chordata > Mammalia > Primates > Lemuridae > Varecia > Varecia variegata. Next base: position 37,605,700 of record CM052436.1, on the reverse strand, counting down.
CCAGGCAAGAAAGTGAGACTCTGTCTCAAAAAAAAAGAAAAGAAAAGAAAAAGAAAAAAAACTTCTGAATGATCAACAGTATCTGTTAAATTTCTGGGATATTTTCAGAACCTAACAAACCTCTACTAGGTGAACTTAGCAAACAGATTTTAATATTAAATCCTGTATACCTTCGGGAGATATGTTCTCCCAAAAATCCAAATGTAAAATACATTAACTAATTTAAAGGTATTTAGAGTAGTCATTAATAACATTTTTCTACTTATGGAACTATAAATAAGGCACTAGGAAAAGAAAATACACATCCTTAAGACATTATTAGTGAATTGATGTTTATTTAAAACCATGCATGAGTGTTTCCAGGGTGAATGGACTGGTTTGCATCACAACGTATTTACAGATACAGAGTGATTAAGAACTAACTTGTCCACAAGACATACTGGGTCAAACAATGTGATCAATCCAAAGGGCATCTTTTTTAAAAGAATTTAAGTACTTAGCTATAAAGATTGTAAGTTACAGTCAGTTGCTTGTAAGACTTCTCACTTTTTTTAAAAAAAAAAGGTTTTTAATGAGTCAAATTTAATACAAAAAATTAGTGTGTAATCAAAGCCAAGTATGTTCCTCAGGCATGCCAGAGGTAAGCAAAATAATGTTAATAGAATTAATGCTACTAAAAAATAAAACTTTTTTTCTGAATGGCAATATAAAATGTCATGGCACATTATCATTATTTGACATTATAAAACAGGAAGACATGTTTTAATATTGACTTTGTTGTTTCTATAAAGGTAAAAAACAAAAATTTCAATAAAACACGTAAATTATAAATTCTAGAAGGTAAACCATAAAAAGGTGTTCTCTTCGAGAGCATGCAATTCCCTACAGATAATGTGTCTCATTTCAATGCGTGAGAAAAAGCATATTTACAATTCAAACGCGGCTCTTTCAGCCACTAAGGGAAACTTCCCATCTGCTTTATCTATAAAGACTTTAGTTGGGCCATTACACAATAACAGTTCCTTTGAATGTGTAAAATTTTTAAAAAGAGTGACAATTCACTTGTTCTTTTCTATTTTATTGACTTACACATTTCACATACGGCCATGTTAATGACCAAATATGTACAGTATTTTTAAAGGCAAGAAAAATAACACTTATATACAGCTTACAAAGATCAAATTTTAACCATGGACACTTTTCATCTAGTTCAATGACTAGAAATTTTCCAAAACCAATAACTACCAGGTACCACATCAGGCTAAATGAAGCCTCAGTACTTTTATCCTTTCAAATGCTTTCATTTTTCTTAAAGAATTCTTTACAATTCACCAACTTTGAAACTGGCAATAGCCATATGAGCAATGCCTGATGCCACAAATCAAAGTCTTTTCCAACCCAAAAGCTACTGTTAACTGAAGGCAATTTTACCATTTAGGTCAAATTCAGATGTCTAGATCCCAGATACCTGGGTATGAAATATGCAAATCTGCCAAGAGAAATTAGATATTTTTCTTCTTTTCTGTTAATATAACCCACTATATAATAGTGAACTAAATATGTTTGTTTCATAGAAACAACTTACATTTGCCAATACAGGGCAAATGGTCTATGTACAGATACATCAGGACTGCCTAACTGACAGTGAGGGTTGCTGGCCAGGCTCCAGGTCAGTGGAGCTAATACGGTGGCGCTCTCTGCTGAATGGACTTTCCCTTCAGGATTCTTCGGATCTGGAAGAGAAGTAAACAGGATTTGTGAGGTTTATTTTCTACGATTAAAAGGGTGTATTTTCTTCAGAGTTTGTTTCATTTCTTTCTTATATATTCTACACTACTCCTATTTATTAACTTGTAATTATATGAAGAAATACGCACAGTATTTGCCAAGATTTTAAGGAGACTTTAAAAAATACTAAACTTTTAAAGCTATTTCAGATCTCCTCTAACAGTCTTCGAGTGTAAGAAAATAAAACATCTCCATTAAAAATTACCTGAAGTTGAAAATCTCCAAACACCTAAATAAGACCTATACTCCTTTCCTAATCTTTACTCCTGCTCTTTAAGAGAACATTTACTATAAGGCAGTAATTATGGTACATTATAATATCTCACTTAAACTTGAAGTCAACTAACAAGAACACAAAACCCACCTTATACACACATAAGCAAATCCTTAATACCCTTCAAGTCAAAATAGCTGCCATGATATCCAAGTGTTAATGCATCTGTGCAGAACTTCATGGATCACAGAATAGACTCCAGGCTCATTCACAGCCTTGTGATTGACTTTACCCCACAGTCTGACAAATTTTATTATCTGTCTCTCAGCTCACAGCAGATTAGAAGTAACAATTTAGAAGAAAGAAGATTGGGGTAGGGGATACAAGCAGCAGTTGCTATAAGGAAACACAACAACCAGAGTCTAACAACAAAAGCAAGGGAAAAGATCCTCTCCCCACCTTACACACATACACACAAAATACAGAAGCAAAAAGGACAGTAATCTGAGAACATTTAGTGAAGAGTCAAATGGCCCTCCATGCCTCCATAACCCCTAAGGGCATCGTTATATGACTGCACACCAAAAACAGTGAAGCAAGATAACATATTGGGATTAGGACTCTGCCATTTACTAGTTAATGATGGTTCTTGTCTTTGGAACCTCTTTGAATACCAATTTTCTCAGTTGAACCTTTATACTGAAAAGCTGTTGTAACTATTAAGTGATACAATATACATGAAAATTCTTCACAAACTATCAAGAGATTCTTTCTAAGTTATAAAAATCTCTACAAAGAGGGGTTACTATAACATTATGATCGTAATGATGGCTAGGAATCAAAGAAAAAGCTAAACTGCATTCCATATATTTATTTTATTTTGTGATCAGTAAAGTATGTAATAACCTACCCACAACCAGAATCACTCTCATTCCCCCCAGGAAAAGATTTCCATCAAAAACATTTTAATTTCTTTATTTGAAGAGTAAGTTCTTATTAACTAGAAAAGTTCCCTCACGTGAAACTATTCAATCCTCGGTGATAATATATAACCATAATTGATGAGTAAAGCGTAAGTCTGCTTAAAGTGTAAAATATTTCTAGGTTCTAAATTACATAAATAACTTTTCTGTTTCTTGTTCAGTGTCACTTAGTAAATGGAAATAACTGTAGCAGCTGATGTTCACCGAGCACATACTATGTGCCTGGGACTATTCTGAACACTCTACAGATATGAACTCATTTAATATCTACAATATTTGAAGGCTCACACCTCACGAAACTATGATTCTCATTCCTTGGTATCTGTAGAAACCTTGGTACCTTCTCCTTCATCAGTTTCCAAACCTCAAACCATTCTGACTTACTCTAAACCCAAGTTTGTGTAATGGAAGATAAGACTACCTGACCACTGACCATTTGGGGTCCATACATAAACCCTCAAATTTCTTCCTCTTCATTTGGCAACAAAGTAATTAGCTCCAAAGTGCTACAATGACTAGTGTGAGACCCAGACACTGATAGAGCCCCTCTGCACAGCACCAGCTGGCCTTCACTCCGCACAACCTCCTCTCCCTTTATGACCAGGATGCCTGCAAGTACTTCCTCTCCCTCCTTGTGACCCTCACCTGTTCTCCCACAGGGCCATCGGGAACCAAATGCACTGGCTGTTCGTTCTCCAAGTTCCGGGTACTTGGGTCTGCTCCCTTCCTCATCAACAGGCGGACTGCATCCAACTGCGTCACCCGATACTGCAGGCTGGCAGCAACGTGGAGGGCGGTGTTCCCATTGTAAGCCTGAAGACAAAGGGATGAAATACATATCAGGAAGGGGGAACGTCTATGAAAGAAGCTCAAAACCTTGAAGAAGGTGTAAAAAAGGTCATTCCAACTCTGATGTGGTTATTAAAGCTTTCTAAAAGTACCTTTGCATTCACAAAAGACAGGCAACTGGGCAGCTCCAAAAAGAGGCGAATGAGTTCCAGATTTGCTTCTTCAGCTGCCAAATGCAGGGCTGTGCGGCCACTTTTACGATCCTTGTCAAAGGCAAGAGGAAAGGGAAAAAAAAATCCAGATATCATGCCTTGGAATATATTTTTCACCCAGTCTCTTGAATGTCTGACTCAGCCTTGGAAACTCATTTTGAATGCTCACTTTTCCACAAAACCTTCCTTAATTCCAAGCTAAATGGAATCTTTTATTCCTCCTTAATTTCCTATTAATTTGCCTACACACCTCTTATCACAGTCTACCCTTGTATATAGAGTGGTCATAAAATGTAGAAACATAAATAATATTTTTATCATATAACATATCAATAAATCATTTATTATGTATTTGCCGGAGTTTCCAGACTTGACGGCCACCCTGTGGAGTTATGTTTAGCTGCATCTCCCACCTCTTCTATTAGACAGCCCCCCAAGGACCCAAGTGGTTTATGACTTAGGCATTTTTCCCCTTAAGTCCCCTAACCCAGTGCTTTCCATACAGGCAATGTGATAGTAAATAAAGCCAAAATTTAAAAAGAATAAAATATTTTCCAATTTAAAATACAGAAGATTGACTCTAGATCCTACAACAGTGAAGAAACCCTTACAAAAAGCACTACCTTTATTCACAATGTATGAAAATGAAAGCCAAAGTGACAACATCGATTTCAAGCATTTTCTTTTCCGTGCCAACTATGACTAATTTATTTCTCAGCTAAGTGATCCTTTGGATAAATAATCCATAGACTAAATACAAATCGGGAAGGCAGATGAAATAACTGTCAAAAATCTAATAACTATCCATACGTTGCTACTCACTCCATTAACTTTAAAAAAAGGAAAAAAAGAAGTTTCAATCTGTACTTGGGAACAGTCTTTTGCTATAACCACTTCTCTCTCCTTCCCCATCTCAAACCTTTTCTGTGAATTTACCTTTGCTTCCACTGTTGCTCCCATTTGAATCAGACACTTAATGGTATCAACCAGACTCTTATTCTTCAGTAAAAGTTCCTGAACTTCAGGTGAATGAGGCTGTTGATTTCTCTGGAGTTCATGCACCACAGCATTGTGGGCCATGACTGCACAATGAAGGGGTGTCAGGCCTAGAAGAAAAGTTTAATGATGCAATGGTCAAGCAGCCCACCAAGTCTTTTGGTCCCTCTATAATTACAAACCTTGAGGATGGCCTCTAACTCTACCTACAAATGGGCTCCACAAGAAACAGTAAGGCAATCTGAACATTCCCTCCGTTGGATCTCAGTGCTAATTGTATCTACAGAATATTTTGACTTTAATCACCTCCTTTCCTTCTTAGTATGACACTTAATACCCTTAGAACTGACAGGCCCCCACCCTCTACATAGTTCTTTATCTAATGATGTTTCAGTTGCTTACCATCATAGTTAGTTGCCTCAAGATCCACAAACTGATTGCTCCTCATTGCTCCCTTCTGAATTGCCTGCAAAATTTTAAAACAGACATCTGTTAGCAAAACACAAGCTATATATATACTTATCTATTAGAATCCCAAGAAATGAGTAAATTAACTCAAAATAGATATTACAATAGGCAACCTACATCCAACTTCTAATATCCACGCCCTGTCTCTTTGGCCCTGTGACCACGGAAGCCCGGTTTGTGGCCTCTCACCTGAAGCACCTGGGAGTGGCCCTTCTCAGCACAGACGTGCAGAGGTGTTCTTCCCCAGCAGTCTGTGGTGTTCACCTGGGCCCCAAGGTTCACCAGGTCCTGCACGATGAGATGCTGGTTGGCAGCCACTGCTACCTGGAAGGCACTCTGTGGACATACAGAGGGAAAAAATATTTTTTAAACATATAACATTACCATGACAAGGAATATGAAACTAAACTATGACTCAGGGAAAAACCCACATAGAGAAAATGTAAGCAATCACATATTGTAAAGACAAGGAAACTAAAATAAGCTTAGGGTGCGGCCCTATTGCACTCAGTCTTTGGTCAAATAATTACAAAGTTAACATTAATAACTTCAAGGATGAGGGTGGCAAAAAGTCAATATCTCAAAGTTAATATTAACTAAACTCTCTTGATCTTGAGCTCTGAGATGATCCACACATGAGACTGGCCGTCAATCACTTTACCATGACCCCATCGTTGCCGGACTCTGTCAAGATCCTCACCTGTCCATTGTGCTCTTTAATATCCAGCATGTGAAGCGCATTCATCTTTCTTGCGAGAACATAGGAAAGTGCCCTTCTCCCCTGGGCAACGGCAATATGAAGGAACCTGGGGAACAAGGAAAGGAAAAGAGGTGAATTATTTATGACTTCACTAAGTTCATCTTTGTAAAAAAATTCTTCCTTTAGCCCCTTTTTGCAAATGAAACATTACAGGGCATAATTTGTCTTTTCTCCTAGATTGATAATACATCCCAGTTGCAACAGAATGAGTTACGCTACCAGAAATAAGAAGAAAAATAAGGATGTTAACCACCATACCAATCACTTTAAGTCAATTATTTTTAATACTCATAAAAACCCTATGAGGGAGGTATTATTACTTTACACATCAAGAAATCGAGGCTTATAGAAGTTAAATAACTTGCCCAAAGCCATGAAGACTTCAGGAGAGATTAGGATCAATCTACAAATCAACTCACAGTTTATGCCTAATCATGACCTAATTACTTCTGCTCTGGAGACACAGCCTATGTTGGTCTTCCAAACTCAAATTATTCAAGACGACACATTTTTATTAATTTAGAACAGGTCATTTGTTCATCCAAAAAAATGAAAAAAGGGAAAAAAACCTTTCTTGAAATATAAGTTATCACTGAGTAGTAGTTTCTATCTATACTAGTCATCTTGGTTAGCAACCACCAACTAAGGTGTAACGTGGTATACTCTAGAAAAATTCTATGCCCACTAGGTCCACCAAGTGTGGCTAACTAATTAAGTATATATGAGATAAAAGTACACTCACGTGTCACCGTCTGCATCCTTCGAAAGAAATTGGTCTTGGGAAATATTTGCCAATTTACTTTCTTCCTGTTCTACTTGCCACTGAAAAAATGATTTCCCTAACTGTGTGGTGTTCATTGGATTTCCGATGACATTCTGGAAGGGCAGTGAAGCGTTTAAAGAGGTAGAGGCTACATCATGGCCCCCCACGGCCTCACAGGCACCGCTGGGCATCATGCTGAAGCTCTGCAGGTGAGCATCACTCTGCTGCTGAACACTGGAGGAAGTCTGAATGGGATTAGCAATATTCTCAGATTCCCCATGATTACTTAGAAGGGAAACAAAACTTTGGTTTGGGCAGAACTGCGGTTCTTGAGTATCAAAGAAGGTTGGTTCATAGTTGGGGGACTGAGAAGCTCTGGAATAAGGACTGTATTCCAGAGTGGGGTTGTGGGAGTAGTGCTGCTGCTGCTCTACATTCTGGTTCTGTGAAGAATACTGGTACATAGAAGCCTGGTCCATCACTTGCAGGGAGCTGCTGACTTGGCATGGTTGATATTTCTGAGGTGGAGAGAAGACCTGCCCTCCATGGAAGTCCTGACACTGCTCTCGGGGGGAGCTCTGAGAGACCACCACAGGGCTCATCCAGCTAACTTGGACTGTGTTCAGGGAAACTGGGCTGCATTCGTTCTTAATGTTTATAATGTTCTGAAGCAGATCAGCACTGCTGTCCTGTTTGGGTTCACTGTAATGAACATCTTCCATGTTCTCCCCAGGCGTCGGTGTTTGAGGGGGTGTCTGGAAAAAAAGAAAAAGCAACTTGCACACTCACTTCCTTCTAAAATTATTCCAGGAATAATTCCCAAAGGGTATTCAGAGGAAAACAGTAAGGTATTTACCAAAAACTGCAACAGAGCTGGCCTCTTGCAAGCTGATCCATCAGACAACGAATTGGGCCCTTTCCTTTTCCCACTATATGATACTGTGTTCTTCAAATCTGTACCCAAGAAAGAAATATGGAATCTGTGATTAATTTTACTTCATAAATTTCACCCATAATCACATTAATTTATTTTACTCTAAGTCCCCCATAAACTTACAAATAGAAGTAACTCTTACCTGTGAACCGCTCTATGTTCACACCTTGTATCTATAAGGAAACAAAGTTTTCAATTTAGTGTATCTAAAATAGTTTCCTTTTTAATATACATCAATAAATAGACTTATCTCTACCACCTTTTATAGCTCACCATAAATTTCTGATATGGTTATTCTATCAATATTTATTTTCTATCTCAATTTTCATTCTGTCTTGAAACTTCCCTATTTTCACTTTCATCTTAGTTCAACTCAAGATGAAATTAATAAAGCCATTTGATTTTTCCCTTTCTAGTCAAAATGTTCCATTTCAAATGAACGCTACTTATTTTCTTGCTCCATTTATTCATTCATTAAGTTTCCCTCGCACATATACCAAGTGCCTGGCACTGGGCTAAGTGATAAGATTACAGTACACAGTTAAGACCGACATGTTCTGTCCTATGGACTTTGTCATCTATGAAAAACTACAAGTGACTTACTAGAGCTAGGTCAGCAGAGAATAACCCCGACAGACTAACCTCTCCCCACCACCCCAATCAAAACAAAAAAGAGAAACCACCTTAGGATCATCCACAGCTTGACCAGAAGCCTTCTGTTTATGACTTCGGATGTGCAACAGGAGTTCCTTCACTGAGTTTTTCACACGAACACCTTGAAACGGTCCTTTCTGCTGCCTGCTAACCCCCATATGGGGCTCAACTGTTCAAAAGAAAAGAAAACATAGCCCCAGTTAAATTTCTTCACAGACACAACTCGTAATAACCCCCAAAAGTCTACTTATCTAATGTATAAAGTTCCCAAGCAACAGACTGCAAAGCCTTTCCAACTCGCTCTGGCCCGTGGCCTTGCATGTCCCCAGTTCTACTCAGGGTTCTATGTTACCTGATACCTTTCATAAAAATGTGGTCGGAGATGCCTGGAGCTCTGTCTCTCAGCCCTACCACCCATGAGAAGGATCACAGATTTTGCCACCTTCACTCTCACAGATCTAAATTTATTCATGTCTTTGGAAAAACTTTGGGAGATCAGGAGATAAATGAGACATTTTTAGCTTTTTAAACCAAAGGCTTTATGTTCACATAGAAATTTTAAAGTCTAATAATTCCACTCACCTAAGAAGGCACAAAGCAACTTCCTCCAAAGATCTCAGTGTACCAAAACCTAACAATTAACAACTGTCTTCGATTTATTACTTATTATTTCCCTCAATTCAACTGTGCCAAGAAGGCTGCTTAAATTCACTAAGCTTAAACACATTTCCACATACACACACAGGATTTCCCCTCACCGGACTGTTTTTGGAATTGCTTACACACGCCTTCTAAGTAAAAAGGAAATGTGCTCATTTCACATTTAAACTTAAAAATACGCTTTAAAATTTAGTAAGTAAGTACAGTATTCTACTTCTGACCACTACTATGCCACGACCTCTTGGAATCTGAGTTGAACAGAAACACACAAAAAGTCAGGAAATGAATAATTTGTTCACTCCACCGAGTGTGGAAAAAAGTAAGAAAACGGGACAAGAAACTGCATAACTTGAACATATATACATCATAAATATATGATATAAACAGCTCGATGAGGTGAATAAAACAATTAGTTGGTTTTATATTTAAGTTTAGGAATTTCAACAAATACCAGAATTGACAGAATCTAACACAGCATTTCCCCAGAATGACAGCAGAAAATAATTCAACATCACAGAGAGAAAAATGCAGTTTCAGAAATCCCCTACGGCTCTGTGGTGAACCAAGGAACTAGCAAAACAGATTCAGTCAAATGAAAGCCAAATGTGGAAGAAAAGGTCCTAAATACACACATAGACATTTTGGATTTGCTACACCCTTCACATACAGTGGCTTAAATCACTTTTTAAAATGATTTTTAAATGACTTGAAAATGAAAAATCACTTTTTCCCCGTAATACTCTGAAATAAAAAAAAAAAAAGAAAAATCACTTTTTAAAATAAAAGACAACCAAAACAGGAGTGGCTAGCAGTGGGGAACACCGGAAAGAGGCATGCTTTAAAATCGTGCTGATCAGACTCTCTAACATTTGAGATTATCTAGGCGTTCTTTCGCCTACCCACAGGGGCATCCTGTTTTCCACCAAATTATGCAACTCGGTTCATTGAAAAATGAAACTAACCAATTCACAACCGAAAAGGCAAACATCATGCCTTTCTTTGCCAGATATGACTTATCCATCCATTCTAAAGTGCACAGAACAAAAACAAGACCAAAGAAATTCTGGTCAGACTTCTGAAACTCGCCAGCATCATAAACTGAAGGCATTAACTTGAGCTGCTTTTCAGTCCAGCTTCACCTTACATCTTGATAAGAGAGGTTTCTTCGATGGGAAAATCCTTTTACTTAAAATTTCCACAAATACTTAGGAAGAAATAAGTCATGGCCTTAAACACAGTTCCCAAACCTTATCCTCTGCTACAGCTTTTCACTAATAAAGCCACAAGAAAATCACACCCATATCAGAAGCCAAATCTCGTCACAGTATATTAATTATAACTCAATAAAGCTGGGTTTTTAGGAGAGAAGGAGAGAGAAAGAGAGATGTCTAACTTCATTCACTCCCCCCACCGCCCCCAAGTCAGCGCTCTGCTCGGAGTGGCGTTCAAAGGCTCCGAGGCCAGGCCAGCTGGGTGTCGCCAGGATTTCACAGACTGTCAGAGGGCTTGTCGTTGTGTCAGGCGCCCAGCCCAGGGCAAGGCGTCCGGTAGTCGCTCACTAAATGACGGCTACTGTGCTTATGTCCTGCCGCTAAGGAGGGCGCAAGGGCCACCTCACATCTGGTTGAGGCCCTTCCCTCCTGGGGAGCCCTGTCCCCACGCTGCCAGGCGAGTGAGCCGGAGCGAGCAGGGTGCGGGGCCGGCGGGTACCTTGCAGGCGCTCGGCGCGGGCGCCGCCTCTCGGCCGGGACTCCACGGCCCCGCAGGAGGACACGGACGAGGCGGAGAAGTCGGAGGAGTCGGAGCCGGGCGAGCCGGGCGCCGACGGACCCGACGACGAGCCGCTGGCGTCGCAGGCGGCCAGCGAGGGGGCCGGCGGCGACGCGCCGTAGAAGTAGGCCAGGTTCAGCGGGCTGGTCATGAGGCCGCAGTGGCCGGCCGCGTCCAGCAGCCCCTCTCCGCCGCGGCTGTCGTCCAGCAGCTTGTCCACGATCATGCTCCCGGGCTCGGCGCTCGGGGACCCCCAGACTCCTGCGCCACCGGCTCGCTGCGCGCGGCTGCCTCCCACCGTGGCCGTGGCGGGCGCGGGGATCTATCGACGGGCGCGGGCCGGGGCCGCCCGGGTATTTAACCGGCCGCGGCCCTCGCCAGCCGCCCCCACGCCTGGCCCGGCCATTGGCGGTGCCCGGGCCGCCTCCCGGCCCCTCCCCCGGATGCGTCCGGTTTCCAGTAAAATGTACAGGATGAGGCAATGTGCCCTCCGCCCTGTCCCCGCCCGCCCGGCTCCGCCCCGACCGACCGGTTGTTTTCCTGCCCTTCACCTGGAAACCCCGTCTGAGCCCGGCCTCCAGCCTCCGGCTTCCCGGACCCCGACCCTCGCCGCGGCCGCCCGCCCAGAGACCCGGGCCAGGCCCGCCCAGCCGCGGAGGGAGGGCGCGCGGCCAGGGTCGCGGACCCGCACAGGGAGGCGGGGAGGCGGCGGTGGGAACAGGTCGGCCTGGTTCTCCGGAGCGGGGAGCTCTGGAGGGTGCGCGCCCCGCACCCTCCGCCTGCCCTGGCGCGGCCAGCTGGAAAAGCCGGAGTTAGGGCGTCTCTGGAAGGTTCCTAAGGGCCCGTCTCCTCCAGTGCCTCACAGCAGTTTCCCTCCTTAAAACTTAGTAAGCGTTTGCTAGCGCTCTTTCGGGCAAGGTCCCAGATTGAAAGAGGTGCTGAAACATTTTTCTGTCTTCAAATTATCATCTGCGCCACAACTAAGAATTATTTTAGCCGCAGCCCTTTAATAAAAAGCAATGCCTACACCTCTGTATCCTTCAATACTAGAAAAAGCCATCTTAGCAAAATAAATGTACATTCATATCTGTCCGTATTTGATATATATGTATTGTTTTTATTCTGCATCGCTTTACATTGTGTCTGATAAACATAGGAATTTTGACCTTTCCTATCTTGAATACTTTTTAACAATGGATTTATACAACTATTGAAGTCCAACTAGCCAACAACAACAAAAAAAGCTAGAAGTGTGTGGGAGAAAAAGATGATTAAGTCTGTCCTTTCAAGTACGCACTTTATACCTTGTAGGAATGATAAGGTAAGTACACACGTCCTATATTAAAAGAAACCGATTGTGATTAAATATCATGAGGGATACAAAGTTCAGTGAACAGCCTGAAAAGAGAAACAATATGTCTGATACAGGAAAAGGGAGGTCAGGAGGAAATTTCTTTGCAGGGGAGGTGGCACTTCAGATAGGTCCTAAAAGACGGGTGGGATTTCAGCCCACAGCATTTACAGGAAGAGGGAACAGCATGAGCAAGCAATTAAAGCCAAATAAGGGTTTACAGTCCCTTTCAGGATTGTCAAAGGAAGATCATGACATTAAATGTAAAAGGCAACTTGGTGCCTTTGGGTGGAGCACCTCCAGCAGCTGAGACACTGGAACTTTATTTAATAAACATTGAGGAAATATTTTAGGCCAGCAAAATCAGTCTGGAAGCAGTTGAGAGGGTGTGAGACTAAGGGGCCCAGAGGCCATTAGGAACCACTGGCAATAGCCCAGGAGAGAACTGACCTGACGTTGGGACAGAGACAGTGGGAAAGGGGAAAGTAAGTGGAAAGAAAGCAGAGCTAGGTAGCATTGCCAGGGCGGAATCCACAGGTCTGGCCCAGCTGGCAGTGGCGAGCAATGGAAGGGTACCCAATCAGGCCACATAGTTGAGGTCATGACCAGGTGAACAGGGATGCCAGCTCCAGATCACCGGGAAATCAGCGGACCCGAATGTGAGAGTTCCAGAGAGAAGGAGACAATGAGCTTGGATTGTTACTCTGGGTAGTATAAGACCCTGGTGAAGATAGTTCCAAAGTCAATACATTCATGCCCTGCAAAATGATGTTTCAGTCAACAGTGGACCACATATATGACAGTGGTCCCATAAGATTATAATAACATATTTTTACAAACCTTTTGTATGTTTAGATATGTTTAGATGTACAAATACCATCATGGTACAACTGCCTACAGTATTCAGTATGATAATAGGCTCTAAAGGTTTGTGGCTTAGGAGCAATAGACTACACCATACAGCCTGTGTGTATAGTAGGCTAGACCATCCAGGTTTGTGTAATCACACTCTGTGATGTTCACCCAAGGACAAAATCACCTAATGATACATTTCTCAGAATGTATCCCTACTGTTAAGCAACGAGTGACTGTATTTCCTTCTTCTCACAAATGTATTTCCTTCTTGTTGCCTCTCCCTCCCCCTAACTTTTTAGTAACTTTTAAAAATAAATAAATAAAAAGGAAACCACTCCCTTGATATATCTGTGGAATATACAAAGCTCCAAAACCAAAATCACTTAAAAGATGCTCCAAATTGGATGTTGAGAGTGATGGTTAATTTTATGTGTCAATTTGATTGGAGTAAGGAATGCTCAGACAGCATGTGAAACATTATTTTTGGGTAAAGTCTGTAAGGGTGTTTCTGGAAGAGGTTAGCATTTGAATCAAAAAGATCCCTGCTCACCAATGTGGGTAGGCATCATCCAATCCATTGAGGCCCAGAACAGAACAAAAAGGCAGAGTCTTCTTGAACTGGGATCCTTCTTTTCCTTCCCTGGTTCTTGGGCCTTCAGACTCCAACCAGGACTTACACTACCAGCTCCCCTGGTTCTCAGGCCTTTGGGCTTGGAATAGAACTACATTACCAGCTTTTCTGGTTTTCCAGCTTGCAGATGGCAGGTGGTGGGACTTCTAGGCCTCCATAATTGTGTGAGCCAGTCCTTCATAATAAATCTCTTTCTATGTGTTTATATATACCCTATTGGTTCTGTTTCTGTGGAGAACCCTAATACATTGGAGTTTCCCAATAAAATCTATTTGAACTTCTTTTTCTCCTCACTAACATATTTTATGTATAATAAAGGACTTAAATGCCCATTCAGATAAATTCATAGACAAAATTTTTTTTACAAAATTAATTCTCTCCTTGGTTTAATTAATTCTCTTCCTGTTTTACTCAGTATACAAAAATGTAAACCTCAAAATCATGGCCTCTGGAAAACTTAATATAGATCGAAATAGTCAGTGAAAGAGTAATGTTTCAAACTAAACAAACCTTTCTATGCAATGCCAAAGCAATAGTACTGTTTGAGAAAACCAGAACTCTCGATGCCCAGAAGCCTTCCCACATAGTCAAAACTAGTTGTTACTATCACTACAAAAAGAAAATTTAAATATACTTCGCTTCATTTAAGTGTTGAAGTATAAACTCAATTTGGTCTATTAGGTTGAATGATATGATGCTGCCATTTTTCTAATCAAATATAGTCAAACACTCACTCTCGGGGAGACAGCCACCATGGCATGAGGACACTGCACTGTCTGGAAAAGTCAACTGAGGCCAACAGCCAGCACCAATTTGCCAGCCATGTGAGTGAGCTACGCCCCACATCAGGCCTTCAGAAGACTGCAGCACTGGCCAACGTTTTGACTGTAGTCTCATTAGATACCTCGAGTCAGAAGCCCCAAAGCCACTGACACTTCCTGATGCACAAAAATTGCATACAAAAAATGGGGCCTGGAGAATTTGTCTAAAGTCACACTGTTCCATCATAGGTGGAGAGGAGATTAAAATCCTCAACTGTATGACTCTGGAGCCTGATCTTTTGCTTAAAAAGGGGATATTACAAGACTCATTTCCTCAAGGCTCAGATGCACTGTCAACACCTAAAGATACAGAAAAAGATGAAAATGGCATATCAATGAGTTCTGTGATTTATGGAAGGGAGAAAAGAATAAGAAATAAAAATATGATGATGCTATCTTGCCCTGGCCTTTATATATCAGGTTATATAAGGTTAATAATTTACCTTATTGCATCTTATGTAAGAGAACATTTTTGAATAGTTTCATGGTGCCAGTTATGTTGTAATACCATTTTGAGGCCAGTAATTCAGAGTTTTAAGAAAAGGAACTGAGTTTTTAAATATAGAGGTAAGGAACGATTGCAAAGCCAAAGATTATTTGGAGCAGCTTTGAAATGAATGAAACTTGAAATGAAATGAAAAAGCCAGAAGCTTATAGGGTAAGTTATTGTATTGCATTGGCTCTCACAATGAGCTTTATGGGTGAGAGGCCAATAAAGCCTGCTGGAGTTTATTTTGCTGAATGCTTTCTAGATGAAAAGTCAGTAAAAGAAATCATAGCACTGCCAGTTTCCAATGATACAGTAACTCACTGAATTAAAGATTGAACTGCAAACAACTGATTTTGTCTGCAGAATTGTACTTTTGTTTTAGAAACGGACAGATCTACAGACTGTGTGGACTTGCTATTTTGTTATATTCATCAGGTATCAGCCCCAGCCATCATCGAAGATCTTTTATTTGAATGCTTGACAACACAAGCAATGCCAAAACATTTAAGGTGTACAATAACTTTTTTGAATCTCATCATCTGTCCTGGAACAATTGTGTTTACATTTGCAATGATGATACGAACGCAATGGTGAGTAAAACTACTGGTGCCTTAAAACAAATCAAGGCAGTGGCAACAAAATGAACTAGTAATCACTGTATTCTTCCCCACCACACACATGCAGAAAAAAAGGAAAAAAAAAAAAAAAGCCAGTTTCACTGAAGTCCTACATGAAACAGTAACAGCATTAATTTTATTAAATCCTGACCCTTGAAATATACATCTTTTTATTATTCTATGTGGCAAAATGGGAAATATGCATAGAAATTTGTGTTGTATCCTGAAGTATGTCAGTTGTTTCAAGGAAAAGTACTTGTCTATTAGGTTGAATAATATAGCACTGCCATTTGTTCTAATCAAATACTGTTTGAGTTGTAAGCTGAACTACTTGACTGACAAACTGTGGTTATTCAGACTCTGGTATTTGTCAGATTTTTTTTTTTTTTTAATGAACAAAGTAAACCTGTCATGTCAAGGAAAATAACTAATGGTATTTTGTTGCCAATGATAAAATTCAAGTTTTCAAATGAAAATTAGAATTTTGAGAAACTTCTGTCAGATACCTTGTGCTTTATAGCTTCCCAATACCTGAAGATTTTTTTGATGAGGCCAGTGGTGATGTGTTATTAACAAACGTGATTTTTTTATGTTATATAATAAAATGTGGGAACATTTGGAAAATTTACAAAACTTGATTAGTGTTTTCCAAATGAACAAGGCAAGACGTTACAAAATCACACATGGATAAAAGATCCATTCAAAATGCAAGGGAAACCAATGAATTTTAATGTATCAGAATATAAAAAGTTCATTGATATGGTTTCAGATTCCACATAATTCCTTGAGGAACTACCACTTATTTTGGTATAATATTAAAGAAGAATATCCAAATTACCTGAAAAGACTATCAAAATATTTCTTCCTTTTCCAACTACATATCTGTATGAGGCCAAATTTTCTTCAACCTCTTCACCAAAACAATATATTCCAACAGATGAAATGCCAAAACAGAAAAGAGAATCTGTCTTCTGTAAAACTAGACAGTAAGGGATTTGCAAAAGTATAAAACATTACTGTTCTACTCACTAAGTGACTTTTTATTCTGATTTAGAAAATATAGTTTTTAAAATAAATTAGTAAAGATTTAAATAATTTTAATGATAGAATGTAAGCAATGTTAGATTGTTCAACCCATTAGCTCCAAATTGGGCCAATAATTGTTGAACATCTGGTTCGGGAACCATCCTTTCTTCTCCACCCTTATTTCCCCTGTCCAAGACAGTCCTTTATCTCTAATCTGAGCCAAATGACCCATCCAGCCTTGCCCATCTAGAATCCATCCTCCAGACTGCCATTAGCATGTCATATCTACAACCAGCTGTTAAGAATTCCTTTACTCTATTTAAGAATCATTCAATGGCTCCCTATCATCTTTACCATGGAGTCCAATCTTCTTAGAATGACAAGTGTCCAAGCCCTGCCTCCCTCACAAGCTTCATCTTCCTCATTACTTTCAGTAACACCAAACCGAGTATAATTTCCTACAGTACTGAGACTTTGTTCCTGCTGTTCCCTCTGCACAGAATGGTCTCCCCTTCCTCACCTGGCCAGCTCATGCTCCTCTCCCCTAAGAGTCACTTAACATTCAATCCTCCTGGCGCCCTTCCTGACCCTTCTTCCCCCAACCCACATTCTCACCCTCCAACCCTTCCACCCCCGCCTGGGCTAAGGGCCCCTCCTCTGTATCTACACATGGAATTCTATCATAGTTCTTAGGATGTGTTGAAATTATCCATTTATGAGTCTGTCCCTTCTCTCCCACTATAAGCTCCCAAGACATATATCCCTTGTAAATAGCGAAGTACCTGTTACTTATGTAGGTACTTGGTACATATTAACTAGTGGAAACAAATGGAAATGCTTCCAAAATTATTTTATGTGCAATACCATCAAACAGCAAAATAGACTCTTTGGGCCCCTGAATTAGAATCCCCTCATTCTTGGCACTTGTATTATTATAAAACTATTTTCATATATCTTACAAATATAAAAGATATCCCAGCTGTGTTTTGCCTGGGATTCTTTAGAGAGAATGTAAAATACTTTCAGGAGCTTTTAAAATAGATCATGTTATGTGATATATTGATTTGTTGAATGCTTTCCCTGAAAAATAATAATGTTATTATCTCCATAGGTAAAAAAAATATTTTTTAACATCTCAAGAAACATTTAAACTTTGGGGTGTGCTAACAGATTTTTTTTAATGCAGAGGAGTAAATCAGACCGCATATTTTTCAGATTCCATTTATTCTTCAATATGGTAGTGCTTTATAAACGGCAGGGACTTTTCTAAGCACTGGGGTGCAGCAGTTCATTAGACAAACACACCCCTGTCTTTGTGGAGCTTACCTGATGTCTGAACATTCTGGTCATATACTCAGATACTATTACTATTCCTGCGATACATGTACTCTGTTCTATTGGTACTGATACACTTCCCAATAGGACACCTACAACATCTGATCTCCCAGCCTATGGCACAGACAGCTGTACTTAGTAAGATCCATAAGCTGCTTCCTTACAAATGGCATAATCCATTATTTTGTGTGTTTTGATCTGAAAACACCAAGAGGATGTCTTCAAAAGTAATTTTCTAGGTCCAATTTGCAGAAAATTATTAGTACCTGATTGTAAAGTACAGTATGCTATATTGAGGAAATTTCTCAACACAGGTAATTCTACTTGCCCAGTAACCCCCAATCATCATACAGATGAATTAGTGGATGATTTGCATATCTCAGAACACTCTCCTCAGTGCTGACAAAATCAACTTGAGACATTTCTAAGTACTGTATGTACAACTTTGCATATTATAAACTGATTGTATCAAGGCAAAATTAATAGTGTCCCTGGAGTAATCTCTCTAGGGCTTCCTCTTACATGAAAGTGACAGAAGAGGTGCCATGTACCACTTTGTCTTTCCCATAAATATAATTGTCTACTATGAAAAGTGACTTCACTGCTTCCCAATAGATACACAATGCCTGTCCTCTGATGCACAAGCAGAAGAAATGCCTTGTACAAAGCTAGGTCACACAGCTGAGTATCCCAATCAAGAGAAGCTGAACCACAGCAACACTACCATGCCCTGAAATATCTTCTCAGCATCACATCCTTCTAGCATAGCACAAATCCAAGTATATAAATTGGAAACAAAACAATTTTTCTTCCTCTTTAACACTTCATTTCTAAAGAAATGAAAAGTTTTGGCCAGGCGTGGGTGGTTCACGCCTGTAATCCTAGCACTCTGGGAGGCCGAGGTGGGAGGATCGCTCGAGGTCAGGAGTTCGAGACCAGCCTGAGCAAGAGCGAGACCCTGTCTCTACTAAATATAGAAAGAAATTATCTGGACAACTAAAAATATACATAAAAAAAAATTAGCCGGGCATGGTGGCGCATGCCTGTAGTCCCAGCTACTCAGGAGGCTGAGGCAGAAAGATCGCTTCAGCCCAGGAGTTTGAGGTTGCTGTGAGCTAGGCTGACGCCACGGCACTCTAGCCTGAGCAACAGAGCGAGACTCTGTCTCAAAAAAAAAAAAAAAGAAAGAAATGAAAAGTTTTTCCATTTGATTTCAGAAAATTATCACATACTATAAAATGTGCATGATTCATGCAAAATCATAGAGTAACGGGTATTGGTCTGAAGGGCTAACTTGTATACTGCACTCTCTAATAGTAATGATCAAAACTCACATAAAACATCCACATGAAACAAGTGCACTTTCTTAAAATTCACCCTGTAAATTGTTCTTAGCTCACGAGGGTGTTTCCTGGTTTCTATTTATAATGATGAACTTTATCCATAATAGACACACATAGAAGTAAAAATTATGCAGGTGAGCTTTGTCCAAAAAGGCAGAGCATTGTAAGCTCTATGGTTGCTTCTGCTTTCTCTGCCTTGTTGACAACTCAGAGATTTCATTTCCACACATATGAATAAAACCATCATTATAAACCACCATTATAAATAATGAACGTAGGAATATTCTTAATTCCTGCCTGCTTTCAAGGATGCTAAAATGTGATCTGCCTTAAACAGAATGTTGAAGAAAGAAAAGCATCTTCTCCCAATTCCCCTTTGTCCTTCCTTTTTTCCTCTCCATTCTCTTTTTTACCACTCCTTTTCCTACACAAATCTGCAGATTCCAGACAGTGATAGGTAGTCAAAATTACCCTTCCTTATGTATCTTCCTACTACAAAAAACTCCCACGCTCTGGGAAATGATCTCAGCTTTCAAGAAGACTCTGATAAACTAATTTACATTATAATATAAATAAATGATAACTGTTACTTTTTAAGGAGAAAAAAAATCTGAAGACAATTAACTAATAACCCCAAAGGACTGAATGTTTTATAGTTGAATTTTAACATCTATAGAAATTAAGTAAAGAAAATTTGACAGAAAGACCATTCGCTCTTCCTTTGTATGAAGCTTTGGCCAACATGCATCTGCTAAGGCGTAAAGCTAAGAAACTGCCAAGCGTTGTTCTAGTTTCCTTGAGTTTTTGGTTTAAACCTTCTCTTTTCCCCAAAGAAAAGGTTAAATTTGAAAGTATGTTATATTGAGCTTACTGCCTCATTAATATAAAGATGGGATATGGTACTTGCAAATGTTCAGTACAGAGTTGCTTAATAAACATGTTGATTTAACTGACTTATATGTTGACTTATGTTGCTCAAAACTTTCATAAACAAAATCTCCTCTCCCCTTCCCTTTTTAACACAGATAACATGTATCTGTCAAACTGCATGAGATGAGAATTTAATGTCTTATATAAACGCACAAATGCTTTATATGCCACATTTTTTTCAAGAAGAATTTTAATTTCAGAACTTTTAATTCAGAATTACTTGAGGTTTTTGATTTTAGAAGTTTTAGGGGATTTTTGTTTGTTTTTTACATGGGTCTCCAGGGATTTATTTTTAATTTCTGTGAACAAGGGCACTAGCATGTACCAGATAAAAAGACTAATTATAAAAATGTTTAAGAGCTGAAAAGGAGAAATCAGCCTACATCATGTGCAAAACAGATATTACCAATAAAATAATAAAAAATTATAGACCCATATTATACTTACAATATTTTGCTATACTGATAATGTTAATAACTACCACTATTGAATATCCATCATATGGTGAATACTATGTACTTTGTATATACATTATGTCTAATGTAAGTAATGGCTGAGGGAATGGTCAAAGATTGAGATGAAATATGCAGTTATGAAATCTGGCCAACCACAACCCACATTAGCAGACAAAATACAACGAACATGCATAGCTATGAATAGCAAAAACTGGAATTAATTAATGAGGAAATCTGAACTCTCAGTTACATGTAAATTCAGTCACCTTGCCTCCCCCAAAACTGCTTTTCTTACATTTTCTGGATACTAATGCAGCCTACTGCACAGCCTGACACCTAAGAATGGTTTTTACATTTTTAAATGATTACATTTTAAATGGTTATATAAGTGCCTACATAATGTCCTCCATCTTGTCTCTTGGCTCACAGAACCTAAAATATTTACTATTTGGCCCATTACAGAAAAAGTTTGCCCCATTACAGAAAAAGTTTGCCAATACTTGCTTTAAGCAAAAGTGCTTACACGCACTGTAGTGTCACGGCTTTGAAGCCTGCAAACCCAGCTCTAGCATTTACCAGCTATGTGACTTTGGGCAAATCCCTTAATTTCTGAGCCTCAGTTTACTCACCTATAAATTGGGATACCAGTATTCAAATTAAATTGCTAAGATCACATAAGATAATGTGCAATGTATATATAGTACCTGACACATCCTAGACACTTAATAAATATTAGTTTCCTTCTCATTCCCATAAATTATTATGATCATTGGATAAATCTGCCCCCATTTGTGTGTGTGTGGCTCTGGGGAGCAGGGAAGGATAGGTTACAGATGAGACAAACACCTGTTAGTCATACCTTGTGCCTACATAGCATTTTCCTCCCAGCACACTTTCACATTTACACAATCAAAATGGTTAGGAAGGAGTCAAATGTACTTTTTAAAAACCACAATTGTTGAATTTGTAAGTCAGAAAATGATTATAATGAATAATTCCTAAAGATGCACTAAATTGGCCATGAGATTCAATAAGCAGGTTCTTCTGTCAATGTCCTTCTATTTTTCTCTATTTTTAAGAAGCATGCTTATATGGAGATACCCTAAACAGATACAAGTAGACCTACCATTTGATCCAGCAATCCCATTATTAGGCATCTACTCAAAAGAACAAAAGACATTCTATAAAAAAGACATCTGCACTTGAATGTTTATAGCAGCACAATTCACAATTGCAAAGATGTGGAAACAACCCAAGTGCCCATCAATACATGAGTGGATTAGTCAAATGTGGTATATGTATACCATGGAGTATTACTCAGTTATAAGAAATAATGGTGATATAGCACCTCTTATATTTTCCTGGATAGAGCTAGAACCCATTCTACTAAGTGAAGTATCCCAAGAATGGAAAAATAAGC
>CM052436.1:37555585-37583335 GCA_028533085.1 Varecia variegata | reverse complement strand
GCAATTCTGTAGTAAAGAGTAGAGGACAGAAACAAAGTCATCCTTTAGTTTGATGTGTCCTGTTCATTTTAACTTTCAGAATCTTTGATCAGTAATTCTCAGCCATTTGTTTTCCCCCTGACAGGCAGGGCACACCCCATCAGAAAGGTACTCTGGTCACTGTGATCTTCAAAAGGGGGTTGTGTAGCCCTTGAAAACACTTCCCCAGTGATTGTAACAGTCCTTTAAGGAGGAATTGTCCATCTGCTGGAGAGCCGCTGCTTTCAGTTACTTTACCCAATAATTCTGCCATGTAAACCACTCAGACTACTGAAAAAAAGAAGTTAGATTAAGTCTTACCTCTAATGAAATAAAAGTAGATTCAGATTTACCTTTGATTATGATCTCTTAGAAAAAAGAAAGAGGGTGGACTTGCTTGAAATGTCTATCCTACCTAAGTTTGCATTTTATGACAACCCCATCACACCACCCTATAACCACCAGTCCTCCTGGAGAAAAGTATGGAGAAAGGTGATAAACAGACTTCTTAATGTTCATATGGTGTGCTGGCACCCACATAGGTACAACGAGATAGGAATCTTTAAATACAGGTGTGGTGAGCAAAAGGAAAGGAGGCCTGACAGAAACCAAGAACTCTACAAATAACCTAATATGAAAATTAAAAAAAAAAGTAGATGCAAACAGATAATCTGATAAGAGTAACCAGATGACTGAAATGCCTGGCTTTGGAAAGAAAGTCACACCTACCTTCTCATAAAGGAATGCTGTAGCAGAGACGGGAGGAGGACACTAGGTGATCTTGATTTGAGGAAAGTACAAGTTAAAGGAAAACACAAATAGAAACAAAACTAAGTTTTTAGGTTTGATATTTAGAGGTTCTCAAATTCATGTGTCTATATGTTCATTTATCAGAAGGCATTTGCTAAAGAACAAAATTTTACTTTAAGAAATGATTAAAAGGCAATATACAGCAATCAAATTATCAATTTAAATTCTATCGATCATAAAAATTCACCTATCCATAGATTTATTCAGTCAGTATTTATTGAGCACCTACAATGTTCTGGACACTCTTCCAGGTACTAGGAATACAGTACTGAACAGAAAGGCAGTCTGTGCCCTCATGGAGCTTACATTGTACTGGGAAAGACAGACAATAATCAAATAGCTATATGATATAATGCCAGGTAGTGATAATGTGCTATGAAGAAACACAAAGCAAAGTCAAGGAAGAAAGCCAGAGGTACTATTTTAGCTAGAGAGTTCCCAGAAAGCCTCCCTACTATCTTCCAAACCTATGTGACAACAAAGCAGTTTGAGACCTGAGAATTCTTGTCTCTTGCCCTTTTTGAAGTCTGAACAATCTTACCTACTCCCACAGAATCAACTCTGACCTGTGTAGAGTTGATTCCTATCTCTAGCTCTGACCTTTTCTCTGAGTTCAAATTCCATGTTGCCAACAGTATAATCATCAAGTCTAAAACCAAACCTGCCTTATTCCCCCTTTGCCCCTCTACTCCCAGAAAAAGACTATCTACATTTTTCCAGAAATCCCTAGAGGACTTAAAGATTTGACTCTTTCTACTCCTTCATTCAACTATAGAAAAGTCCTACTAATTCCTTCTCCAAAATGGTTCCCATCCACCCCATCATACTCATTCTCACTACCTTCACATTTAAGAGCAGCCAGAAGTTTGTTGGGAAAAGACATGAGTTCATGTTTGCCCCTGCTCTACCACAATGGGATGCTACAACCGCTTACATGAAAACTAAATTTTTCTTTTTTTTTTTTGGAGATAGGGTGTTGCCCTGTTGCCCTGGCTAGAGTGCAGTAGAGTCATCAGAGCTCATTGCAACCTCAAACTCCTGGGCTCAAGTGATCCTCCTACCTCAGCCTCCTGAGTAGCAGGGGCTATAGGCATGTGCCACCATGCCTCAAAGAGAGAGGCCTTAGGAGAAACCAAACCTGCCCACACCTGGATCTTGGACTTCCAATCTCCAGAACAGTGAGAAAATAGACTTCCGTTGTTTAAGCCACATGTCAAAGTCTGTGGCACTGTGTTATGGCAGCGCCTGCAAACTAAAACACTGTCTCATTGTACTTCCATCCATTCTTCAACATGTAGTCCTTAGGAATATCTTCAAGAACAGCATACTGCTTCTTGTCCCAAATCTTTATCCAAGCTAGAATTCTTGCTGTAATATTCTTCATCCCTTGCTTAAAAACATAGGGTTTTGAAGTCAAACAAACCTGGGTTCAAATCCCAGCTCCATTCACTTAATAACCATCCAGCTTTAATAAACTTCCCTAAGACTCTGTTTTCCCATCCATAAAATGGGTATTAACTCATTCAGCCATTATGTAGGTTAAATGAGGTAGTGTACATGACATGCCCAGCACAATTCCTGGCACACAGTATACACCCAATGACGGTGGTCATAATTATTATCTATTTGTCAAAGTTCTGATTAATATAATACTTGATTGTTAAGTATTCTGGCCACTGTGGACCACCAGCCCAACATGAATAGAGCACAGGAGAAGAGGAGAACCAAGGAGTCAAGTTTGGAACCTCAGTCTGCGGGGCCTTGATACTGCTTGCGAACATTGGAGGGTTGTTGTGATAAGCCATGGGGAGCCATTCAGGGGTTTTGAACAAGGTAAAAGCATGATCAGAAGTGGCAGGTGTGTAGGTGATCAGGATAGACTCTCAGCAATAGTCAAGGTGACAGGTCATGAAGGACTGAACTGGAGTGGCACTCACGAGAATGGAAAGGGGGAGTTACTTAGAGAAATATTTCAGGCACGTAATCTAGAGCTGCAGTCCCCAACCCCCAGGCTGCAGAATGGTACCAGTCTGTGGCCTGTTAGGAATCGGGCCACACAATAGGGGGTGAGCAGCAGGCTAGGGAGCAAAGCTTCATCTGTATTTATAGCTGCTCCCCATCGCTCGCATCATGGCCTGAGTTCCACCTCCTGTCAGATCAGCAGCAGCATTAGATTCTCATAGGAGTGCAAACCCTACTGTAAACTGCACATGCGAGGGATCTAGGTTGCCTGCTTCTTATGAGAATCTAATGCCTGATGATCTGAGGTGGAGCTGAGGCGGTGATGCTAGCACTGGAGAGCAGCTGTGAAAATACAGAGAGGCTTGACTGCACAATAAATGCAATGCACTTGAATCATCCCGAAACCATCTTCCCTGCACCCTCTCTTCCATGGAAAAAATTGTCTTCCATGAAACCAGCCCTTGTGTGAAAAAAGTTGGGGACCACTGATCTATAGGACTGGCAACAGACTGAACACAGAAAGAGAGAGGAGAGTCAGACATAACTCCAAGGCCTTGAGATTGATCGAGTGGTAGCACCATGAACAGCAGTAAGGAACACAAGTGAAGGAGAGCAGCAGAAGCACCGACTTTGCTTTTAACCTTCACAATTGGTTCCTGTGCTGCCCCTGCCGCTGTGTCTCATCCTTTATCTCCAACCTGATCAGGGTAGCTTCCATGCCCTTCTCTTCCAGTAAAACTTCAAGAAGGGATCTCAAAATTAATTCACATCAAGGCATAACCAGTAACCTTTCTTAAAGTCTGTTTACATTTTAAATGAACAACCATGAAATCTGGAAAACTGACAAACCTAAGTGAGGTATGAGGTAGAAAGAGCGTGTCCTTTAACATTATTATCACTACACATACCTCCTCACGCCTGTTACAGCTTGGCTGCAATCCGTCACTCTGCCCTAGATTTTGACATTAGTCTTCTGTTTAAGAATCCTTTTCTTATCTTAATGCTGGAGACTGCTCAACACTACAGGTAAACAAACAAAGCTGTTTTCACTGGCTGTTTCAAAGATACGAAACATTAGCACAGAAGAGCAGGGCTGGGAAGGCCCATGGTATATCAGCCTCTGCCATCTTTCAGATGGTTCCAGTTCATCCATCATGATACTAGAGGTGCCACGGGTAAATTCGGCAGCCTTGCCCAGTGATCACTTTCGGTTTCCTCCAACTCTTGTCTTCCACCTCAAATTAAACCCACCTCCTTTACCCATACCAGAGATACAAAATAGAAAGCTCTTATAGCCTTCGTAACAGCTTTTTGTTGCTATTATGATGAGAAAATAATCATTCTTTCCCTTTTTTTTCCCATTCTGGGTTGTTTATTCAACCGAAATTCATGAAGTGACTATGTGATACGCTGCAGAGGTAAGGAAATGGGACGGAGGAAAGGAGGAGGCTAAAATTCAGAACTCATACAATTCCTATCCTCAAAGTGTTCTCAGGTCATCTTCATTCACAAGGACTAATCTCCACATCTACAGATCACCTTTGTAGCTCTGGCCCTTGTAAACCTCCAACAAGTCTCCCTGGGTTTCTCTGAAATGTAGAATTTCACTGCAGAACCAAATTTCCAAAAAGATCTGACCCACATGGAATCTAAGTGCATTATCTCAATGATTCTCCTGGAATTATTCCCAACCATGTGCTTTTTTTATAAGTGTATGCACTGTAGTATGTGTGGACACACAAGAGTGTGTAGATAGGGGAGGTTGTTTTGTTTTAATAGTGGTGCTGAATCATTCAGTGAATCATGTACTCTGAACTTTGTGTCATTTTCTGTCATATATTCATGGTGTATACACTTATTCATGCACTGCACCAAACACTGCACAAAATGAGTTAAAAAAAATAGGCATGGTGTAGTCACTCTGGAAAATGGTATGGCAGTTCCTCAAAATAGCTAATCAATAGCTTATGTTATTCTAATGTAAATTCTTGGTAAACAACTTAGGAACTGCCTCTTCCATTCCTTTAAAAACCTCAGGGCAACTTGAGCCTATGCTCCTCAAACTCTTAGAGACAAAAAGTAGAATTGTGGTTACCAGGGACTGGAGGAGAGGGAGGAATAAGGGGTTATTGTTTAACAGATACGAAGTTTCAGTTTGGGAAGATGAAAAAGTTCTGGAGATGGATGGTAGTAATGGTTGTGTTAGGTAGACAGCAAGGGATTCCGGGTCTCCTAGGGACAGAAGTGGGTGCTGTTGCTTTGGTACAATTGCCCCACCTGGGAAGAAGGCCCCTATCTTGGTCCTGACCCACCCTAATCTCCCGAGCAGCTGTTGTACCTGGGGAAAAGGGAATACCCTACGAATCTGCCAATAAACTCAGGGCACCAGCTGCAAAAAAATGAAGACAAGGTACCAGAGAGTCTGGAAATTGACCTAGAACAACCCGCATGCGTTGTAATGCAACTCCAAATTGGCCAATCAAAGTGGTTCTATGGTGACACCTGAGGCACTAGGGAGGTCCCAATCCAGCACTAGAAAACAAGACACAGACCAGAACCAAGTCTCTTTTTTGCACCCTTCCTTCTGCTCTCCCTTTGCTGCGACACTGGGTCCAATCGTCATCTGTGGCGTATGTATCATGCTCTTACCCTATAATCCTATTTTTCTCTCCTCAATAAACCTCATGGTGTGTCTGGTCATTCTTTGGGCATGAACACACTAAAAACAGACATTTCAGACTAAAACTTGACAGCTGTACAGTAACATGAAAGTAC
Source organism: Varecia variegata (assembly GCA_028533085.1). Taxonomy (NCBI): domain Eukaryota; kingdom Metazoa; phylum Chordata; class Mammalia; order Primates; family Lemuridae; genus Varecia; species Varecia variegata. The sequence goes on along the minus strand of CM052436.1, from coordinate 37,577,770 downwards.
TCAATGGTACTGAACTGTACACTTAAAAATGGTTACAATGGTAACTTTTATGTTGTGTATATTTTACCACAACTTAAAAATATATATTTAAAACACTTAAGAAGAAAACTTTCCTGAAATAAAGGAATATGAAAAAAAAAAAAGAAGGAAAAAAATCATCCCTCCTCTTGAAGCCAGTACTTTTTAAAGCCAGGGAAATGATGTAGACACAAAGAGACAACAAACCACAGAAAAATCTTTTGATTTCAATTGAATAAGTACATGTAGAACATTTACAGCTATGTGTCACAACCTTTCTTTCACTAATGTGCCCCCCACAGAACCTTTTTAGACATTTTTCCTAATCATTTCCTGATGAAAGTTTAATACCGTAGATATACCACATATCTTTATGTACCATGGCCACAAACTATTGTAATATCTAAGATTTTCCCACAAAGAACCAATTTTTACCCTCTTGGGGGCAATATCCCCCTCTTTGAGAATGCATGATTTACAGTATTAGCCACTCTCCAAAACACATACTGTCACAAACAGCAAACTGGACTGAAATGACAAGAGGACTGGGGATGCCCATACACTACTCAATGCTAGAATGTGTCCAAAGTCTTATACCAATATTGAAAGTGTCTGCACACTGCTAAATATCTGAACAAAAAGTGAGAAATTCATTTTTAATGTCTCCAAATGTCTGGATGTTGGCATTAGCTAGGTAATTAACAGTATTTTGATAAGTTTAATTCAGATATTTGGTATCCTGGATACAGAATGTCACATTACGATCGCGCCGTTTAACCATTACAGAGTTCATTTTCCCACACGGTAAAATGACATATGCAGATTTTACAGGAAAACTCCATAACTTTTCTTATTAAATGAAATTTAAGGTTATAATTTTGCTTCCCAAAGTGTGGCCCTTGGGCCAGCAACATCAGCATCACCTGGGAGTTTATTAAAAAGGGAGAATCACAAGCTGCACCCCACAACTGCTGAAACAGAATCTGTACTTCAACAAGATCTTTAGGTCATTCCTATGCCCATTAACTGAGAAGCACTGCCTTAAAAGACAAATATAATTGACCCTGAACAATAAGGGTTTGAATTGCATGGGTCCACTTAGACACAGATTTGTTTTTCAACCAATGGTGGATTGAAAATACAGTATTGACGGGATGAGAAACCTGCATATACAGAGGGCCAACTTTTCATATATGCCAGTTCCACAGCTGACTGTGGGACTCGAGCATGTGCAGATTTTGATAAATGTGAGTCCTGGAACCAATCCCCCAGGTATACCAAGGAACAACTATATCAAAATATATCGACAATTCATAAGAGCATTTTATTTTTAACCATTCAAATAGTTGATTACTCCACCAATGTAATAATGTAATAATAGAGAGCCTATAAAAAACACAAACTAGAAAAGGACTATATGAGATTTTTCTGTTGTTGTTGCCTGGGCTAAAGCACAGTGGCGTCATTATATCTCACTGTAATCTCAAATTCCTGGGTTCAAGTGATCCTCCTGCCTCAGCCTCCCAAGTAGCTGTGACTATAGGTGCATACCAAGCACCACCACACCGAGCTAATTTTTTTATTTTTTATAGAGACAAAGTCTTGCTATTGCCCAGGCTGGTCTCAAACTCCTGGCCTGAGGTGATCCTCCTGCCCTGGCCTCCCAAAGTGCTGAGATTACAGGTGTGAGCCACTGTACCCAGTCTCATGTGAGGATTTTTTAAAAATCACCAGAGATGCAAAACATGCACATTTCTATCCCGGGACTACCTCTAAAAGAAGTCACTTCAGGTAGTGTATGCTATGCTAACATTTAGCTTTCCAATATGGAAGGAAATGTCCTGAGATGAGCAAAGTGAATAGGTAGCAGGATATCCATTTCTTTATAATCCCAGCTGTTGTGCCCAAAAATGGCTTAATAAGTAAATGGATGTCTCTCCCCCAAATATTAGCCTAAACACCTCTATCAATTCCACCATACAGCTTCACTCTTTGAAAGGTCTAAAACATTTTCATGTGGTCTTCTTAAAAGATGAAGGGTTATGGTGGTTATCAACTAAAACTTTACGAGTTAAGTTGAAACAGGGAGTGGGGTTAGCCAAGTATGAGTGGGGAAAGGGAAGGGCCTTAGGGAAATCAGAACCCTGGAAAGAAGTTGACCTCTTCCCATTGTACCTCTGCTAATATCCCCAGTGACCTGCTATCAAGTCCAAGCTCTGCCACTTACTATCTGGGGGACCTTAAGCCAATTGTTCAATCCCTCCAAGTCTTAATTTCCTCATCTATAAAATAAGGCTAATTACACATACCTCAAATGGTATTATGAGGGCTAAATGAGATCTTGCTGGTCAGCGCCCAAAACAAGTGTTTAATAAGTGTTAATTCCCAATCCACTAACTCGTCAAGGAACAGTGAAATATTTTCATCCACTGAGTTTGAAAAGAAAATGTTTTACCTTACAGTCAGTCCCAGATTAAAAGAACAGGAAGTGCTTTCATCATAAACCACATACGCTAGCTTTAATGAGCCTCTTTACCAATACTGAGGTGGCATGATACTCTCCAGCCTGTTAAAGATTACATAGCCCCGAAACTGTCAGTAGCAGAGAGCTGAATTCCCCTTTTACGTGGGTTCGTATGTCCTCTTCCCATAGAAAATAATGGAAAGCCAACAAATTGGTTTAAAAATGTTAAACCACCAGAAAACCTTAGTTCATAAGAAATCACAGCAAAATGCCTATAAATAATTTTAAGGCAACTTCAAAAAAATTGGTTAATTTAAGAAAAACAAGAATCTTAGAAATATTAGAGACCATCCCACTGCCCATTTTGACTACGTCAGCCCTACTTGGTTAGAAATATCTGCCCATCTCACCCTCGGGAGTTCAGCATCAGGCCAAGAAAGCCAAAAGGTAAAGTTCAGCCAGGGCCCTCGTGATCTTCCTGTTAACCTGGGGGGAAAAAAATCAAGAGGCCACCAGATCAGTGTCAGCTATCAGTCAAAGGGAAATGGTTTTTTTTCAGGAGTAATTCATTGTTGCTCTCAGAACAATTAGAAAGTCTTCCCTCTCAGTAATGCTCTCCATGACTCTGTAGCTTCTGAGAGGGTTTCTTTTACTTTCTGAGACCAGGACCTGTGTCAGGACAAAGTACAAAGAGAAGGGTTTGCCTCCTTTTCCTCAGGGAGGGAGTCTGTATGGGACTAGATTATGCTGACCATGGCCATCACCTCCACACTGGAAAGGATGCTGCCACATGTTTCACAACACACGTGCTGTGCACTGATTTCATGTGCTAACTCACCCCAGACTGACTCTTCTGTCACCCCAGTGCCTGTACCCTGCCCAACTGTGTCTTTAGCCTAAGCAGAATGTTAGAAAGATGGTAGAGAGGGGTGGTAGATCATACACTGTATTCTGAAGCCAAATTAAAAGCCTTCAAGGTTACCTGCATGTTTAGATGATCTGTGTGGCTCATCCTCTCCTCTGTCAGGGATTACTGAGGGTGGTGAATGAGACTTGGAAATTTTTCTCTCCTTTTATCATCTAAACAACCTACTATTTGACTAAGAGAGGCAAAAAGAAAAATTCCAACTGGCCAGCTACTATATTTCTTTAGATGCCAGATTTAAATTGAGGTAATATATATTACTGTGCTTAAAATTTACATAACTGTCATTATCTTTGGGACAACTCCCTTCACCCACTACAGCAAGTTCACTAATCCCTGTGGAGAGAATCTCTAATCCATCCTGTATGGAAATGTGTTTTTATTCAAACAAACCCCCCGAAAATATAGACTATGATAAATCTGGGGGTCCACCCAAGTCATCAAATTTCAGGTTTCCTTTATTCGTAAATTTTAATTTTACAGCAAGTAATATAAGAATTAATGAGGGCATACTATAAAATATTTCAATTTACTTATATATTTTTTTCCATAAAAATACAGTTTCATGCCTACCCTTGGTGGGAAAGTAAATCTCTAAACCCACACATCAAACCTCCTGGGAGATTTCTGCCTTGAGGTATCACAGTTCTACATCACAGGCTAAAGATAAATTGTTACATTACATTTATGCTACTTCATCACCCATTCTATCCACCTCCTCCATCAGCATCTTGGTCCTTCCTGGGCCTTTGAGGCAAACAGACAAGATTCTTACTGACTATAAAAACATCCCAGATTTTCTTTCCCCAAAAAACTGTCCCCCAATATTTTGCCCCAAAGCACGTATGACCATTCAAACATCAGAAAGTGATTCCAAAGGATAGAATCTGAATATAGGAAAAGGAAAGGGGGGGGGGAGGAGTTAGCATTTCAGACACTTTTTCATATTAAATATCAAATAATAAAAATATACCTTTGTGTTTGAAGAGTCGAGTCTTACAAATACGTAAAAGCAAATCAATTGTTTCCAGCTGTAATCAGCGATAATAACCCAAGTACGTGACAGCATGAGACAGAAGACCAGTTTCCTTTTGAGGTTACATGATAAGCGGCAGTTAGGCAGCCTTTTTCTCTAAGAACCCGCGGCCGTGCGGCCTCCCGGCAAGAGGAGGCCAGCCCCTCTCCCCCGCCCGCTTTATAGCCTTCGCCTCCTGTTCACCCCCGAAGTGAGGAGTGGGGGCGGGGGAGCTAAGAACCGGTTTTCTAGAATACAGAATACGGCCATCCTCTCGTTCGAACGGGGTTGCGTGGGCACTGAGGAGGGCCGGAGGAGGCGGGGAAGGGGCAGCGAGGACTAGGTTTGTGGATTTTTCTCTGCACACTGGAAATTCCCAGGCCAAAAAGGTACCGACCCGAGTCCCGGACATTCCCCTCGAGGGCCGGCTCCAAGACCTGGACTGGAACCGCGCAGACGAATCAGAGGCAACATCTCTAAACAAAACTTTTTTCTTAAGAACGCATTTTTTAAATGTCCCAGTGAATCTACTGCTGGGCATTAGAGTTACCTCCTCATTATAGTCAGCTCCTCTCATTTTCGCTTTTTCTGTCTGGCCTCCAAATGTAGGGATTGAATGGGGGTGGTTACCTTCCACAACAGCTTTTTAAATGTGGCGATCAAACAGCAGTATCACTGTCACGTGCCTTCATTGACTAATTAAAGGACAAGGAATCTGTAGCATAAATCAGTGGTCCTGTAACAGGAAGATCACTCTATTTTCATGCGGAATGGGAGCGGGGTGGATTTAAACAGCGAATGAAACATTGCCCAACACTGAAAGGATCTCCTAAGAATTTAGTTTCACTGTTGCTTCTTTTCCTTTTGGAACAATTGCTACTGTAATCTCTGTACTGCTTCCTTTTTTTCTTCTTCCGTAAATTATCTAACCCCAGGCAGTGTTACAATCCAGTTTTGAAATTACACAGGAAATGATGGCTGTCTGGTTCTCCTGTAGGAATGGGCATCTCGAGGTACACATCATCAGGTCCTTAAAGCTCAGAGGGCTGATTTCCTCTCATTTAATGTAGAATGTTCAAAAGGAAAAAATATATATACTAAAGTTCACACTTTTTAAAAAAGTAAAAATGTAAGTGCACTTTTAAGAGACAAGTTAGATTGAAGTTGGTAACGTGCATTTTGTGCTCTCCTATCCTCTGTATTCTATAAACTTTTGCCCTCAACCATCCTCTTATCTTCCACCACCACCCCATCCCCATGCTCCCAGATTCCCAGGTGCCTTTAGCACTCAGGGGCTGTGGTTTCACTTTCAAAGTGAAAAAACGGCAACTTTGAAATCTTATTTATTCATTGCACATTGAGGTGTCAGGCATTCTGAGTGCACTGATAGCATTGTAGACAAACCCTGGATAGAATAATGCTTAACACAAGAAAATAAATACACTTAAAATGGAATTTCTGGTATTAGCGACTAGTTAATGTAAAAAAGCTGAATTTACCCAAAACCCACAAAGAAAATGCTGAGCAGTTTTTTTGGAGGGTTGGGGGGGAGGCTTATTTCTGTTGTTTCCCTTGGGTATTTATTTCCTTATACCTCTCTCAGTGATTGCCATTTCCTTAACAGGGTCCAGAAACAGACTCACTTCTGGCGTGTAACACATGAATATGTAAAAGCTTACCATATTTATTCTCATCAAGTACCCTGATTTATCAATCTGAAACTTAGTAACTGAAGACAGGAAGTATCAGTCAAGTAGTATTTAATAAAATGATGTTTGTTCAGAATGGCAAAATTTATCATATTAGAACACCAAAAGTCTGTTTTGTATTTGCTAAAGAAAAATTACTCTTAATAGGATAACTTCTATAAAATATAATTTGCATAGATGGTTCTTATTATGGACTCTCCCTTTCACAAATAGCATCAAATCAATCATTTGAGTTCTGGAATATGAGATTCACTAAGTTAAATTAATACTATCATCCCAAAATAAAAATTCATATTTAATTCAATGAAATTATATATACTACTGTTTTAATATTTTAAGCCTAAATGTCCAACTGCAGTGACCAACTTATCTGATAATGATAACACCATTAGCAGGGTTATTAGGAAGACCTTTATAATTGTTATGAAGATTAACAGAAAAATATGTATGTTAAGTAAAAAACACATCCAAATTACATATTTTCTATCATTACACATATGTAGTTAAGAAACCTGCAAAAACAATACTAAAATGCTAATGTTCACTGCATTCGGATGATAGAATTATGGATTTTATACATAGATTTTTCTTCTTCTAGATTTTATAGTTTTTAAAAGTTATGATGTCTTTTATAATTATAATGGGAAATATATATTTAAAACAAACTATTATTTGGCTGGCATGCTGATATTCAGAACTATGTGGTCCTGGCCTAAAATAAACTTTTCAGAAGAAACTAAATTATTATATCTAACTGTTCTGAAAGATTTAAGTAATATTTCAATCTCTATCAAAATTTCCACACCAGAGTGTAGAAAGACAAATTAGAAAAGGGATGGAAGTGACTGAGAATACCTCAGTAAACTATGTCATCAAATCCTTATGACCTTATGTCACCAAATCAAAAAATAACAGAAACTGGACAAGATCACAAGAAATCATTTGCACAAACAAGTAGCATCATTCCAAACCAGTGGAGAGGCAATGCCTCTTTCTTTTCGAAGTTCTACTGGGAAAATGACTCCTTACCCTCCTCCTGCAATTCTTCTTAAGAAAATGCCCGAGTTCTCTCGTGAAAATAAAACCTCTTTATAAAAGTCTAACAAGTTGTAGCTGAAAAGGGCTATGGACTCTCACATACCTTAGTTCAAATCCAAACTCGAGTTCCTCATGTATAAAATGGAGCTAATACCACCTACACTACTGGATCATGAGCAGAATTAAATTGGTTATTAGTACAGCCCCTGAAATAATAAGCGATGTTACTTCCCTCATTCTATCTTCCCTCTTCCCCTAGTCAGTGTTTCTCAAAGTTTGGAATACCACCATGGTATCAGAATCACTGGGCACTTGTCACAGAGTTTAATTCTATAACTCTCAGAGACCTGGCCTCTAATTCTGCATTTTTATCAAATATTACAAGTGATTATTAGGTACTCTAAAGCTTAAAGATCATTAAAATTAAGCTATTTTAATATACTTAACTACTTTGTCCTCTTCAGACTCAACAATTAAAAATCTTCTTCTTTCTCCATAAAATATTTTATAATGTTGAAGGTGGTCCTCAAGGATAGGAAAGGGAAGGTCTTGGATCCTCTATCTGAAGTTAAAAACCCAAAGTTTTTGACCCATTCTTCTAAGGGTGCGTATTTTTCATGCTTTAAGCATCTGTCTTCCTCTCTAAAGCTTCCCTAGTTTCTTCACATGTCTGCTTAGGAACAACTTAAACTAAGCTGTAATATATCATAGCTCAAAAAGAAAAAAGTGTTTACTAAAATCCCAAATTAACTAAGTCAAACAAAATTAATTATTCCATTATTTTTAGATATCCAATAAGAAAAGCAGCTTCTTCCAAGCATGAGATAATGTATATATCTTATACCCAAATTAAGAAATACCGGTCATAGATTTTAATACCTACTCTTACTAATTTCTAATTAGATTTGAATTTCTAATTTTGGTATGTAGTTCAAAGTAACAACCAAAAAAGAAACATTTGAGACTAGTGGAAAAAATTTCCACAACTTTATAATAATCAATAGCATTCTTTACATGAAAGTCAATTCTTAAAACCCTCAAACTTCAGAACATAAAAATAAATTTCCATTTATAGATCTCCCCCTTTCAGTTCCAAAATTGGTTATTCTAGAATAAGTAGTCCACACGTAAAATTTAGCTGAATCAAATAGGAAACAATCACTGAATGCAAATATCAATTCAAAGCACATATTTTATATATGCTTGTTTCATATTTCCCTTTTGTTTCTTTTCTAGATAAAATCAGGAAATTGTAAAATTCTGACCAAGGACATTGCAATTTTCAAGTAATTCAGAAAAGGTAGATCATCAAGAGAAACTCCTGAGACATGGCAGTCATCAGTGTGTTCCAAGAGCCTCTGACTACAAGCCTTCTCTAGTTCACCCCCTGAAGATGGATCACTTGTGCTATTCATGCAGATGCACTCAATTTCCATTACCAGATAAGTTACAAACACTCCACTGCCAACCAAACGTGTCCTTTCTATTTACGTCCAAACATTTTTCACACTCTTTAGCACAGTAATCTCCCTTCCCAAGAGAAGCTAATTCAAATACGCTCATTAGCATCTTTGGTTACAAGAGCAATACAGTGTGTAGATGCTGTTAATAAGGGTTCTATCATGGCTAAGTCAAGATTGGAAAAAATCCTATAGGTAGATATAAATGTAATCTGTATTTTCTAAACTCTTTACAAGTCATTATATAAGGTTCAGCTCTTTTTGAAATTTTGTACGTATTAATGGCAGTCATCTCTCAATTGGGCCACTTTCTGTAACACAGGCCAACTGGGAAGGTAACTGAATATGATTCCTCCAGTCCAGGACAGGCTAGGTCTCCAAGGGGCACACAAAGGACAAGAACATGTCCAGCTGGTTCTTCACAATAACTTCATCTGGATGCAGCTTGTGGGGTAGATAATGGGCCAGGGTCATCTCCCAGGCATCGACGAGATATACTCCAACCCCTGAAAACATCCTCCGAAGGATGGTGTCCAGCTGAAAGTTGTACCAGTCGCTGTTGAAAAGGCTCACCTCAGGCCCCAGCTCCTGGGCATTGGCCGTCCGGATGACCACCACAGTCTTAGGGCTTCTATCCAGGAGCTGGACCACTGCTCGACGGATATTCCTGAGCCGCCGGATGTACACTTCCAGGGGGAAGGTGCTGAAGTGAGACCATACAGCTATGGCAACCACGGTGTTCTTCCCTCCCACAATACCATTCAGCTCATTTGCCACATAATGGAGCTCACTGCTAAAGACGGTCGTGAAGCGGATGGGCGGACCATGGCAGCGGTATTTGAGCAGGATGTTGTGCTTCTGGTCCACTGCAAGGAAGGGACCCACATTCTTGGGACTACCCAAGTTAAACTCCACTAAATCTGAAACAAGGAAAAATCAAGTTTATGAAAACATTCAAACCAAATACATATATTTTGATTTTTTTTTTACTGAATGGCTTCAAAGAACTTTTTTTAAAAAAAGTACAAAAACGTACAATACAAATGTAAAATACATACTTTTTCAATCAGTGGAGGACCTTTATTCTAACAGATTTATTATTTAAATCACTCCATAAATGTGACATTATAAGTAATACCATCAGTGATAGATTCTACACCTATGTCTATGCCTCAAAACCAAAATAACCTCTTTTCCTCTAATTATCAGGCCAAGAAATCTTGCTGTTTGCACCGATCACTGAATATTTAAAAATAAAGTTGAATTTACATCTTATTCTTCTAACAGATAAATATTATTTCTTCCAGCACAAGGGCTGTAGCTTTCATTTTATGAGCACATGATAGTAGCCAGAATTTTGGAAATTCAGTCATTTGACATGGATGTACCTATAGGACATTATGCTAAGTGAAATCAGCCACACACAGAAAGGCAAATACTGTATGATCTGACATATGTGGAATCTAAAAAAGTCAAAGTAGAGAGTAGAATGGCAGTTATCAGAGTTCAGGGGACTGGGGGGACAATGGGGATGCTAATTACAGGGTACAAAGTTTCAGGGAGACAGGAAGAAAAAGTTTTCCAGATCTATTGAACAGCATGATAACCAAAGTTAATAATAATGTACTATATATTTCAAAATTGCCAAAAGGAGATTTTAAATATTCTCACTATAAAAAAAAATACGTGAGGTGCTGAATATGTTAATTAGCTTGATATAATCATTCCACAATGTATACATATATCAAAATATCACATTGTGTCCTATAAATGTACCTAATTATTTGTCAACTAAAAATAATTTTTATAAATAAAATAAAAATAAAGCAACTTAAATTGTAATTCTGAAAGAAACACCCCAAAAACCCAAATACCTCTTTTTGCAATAAGCAAAAGAAAGAAACAACCCTGTTTCTTTTGACTTTCACTTTTACCCTACAGATGGAAAACCATGTTAATGTCCTATAGGAGAACTTCTGTCTCTATCATGAAAATAACAAAGACAGCAACACAAGTTAAAATTCACTTCTCTCCTTCCCTTCCCTTTATCTAGGTTGTGTTTCAAGGTCCAGTTTTTTGGAGACATTCTGAAGGTCCCAGAAATCAGTGGGACTCCTGTTACTCCTAAAAATTGTTTATAATTCATCACTTAATACATGCCCCTATGAAGAAAGAGGATCTGTCTCATATCCCTGAATGTTCCTGTCAGTGCCTTACAGAGAACCGACTAAGTAAATGCTGGGCAACACAATTCAATACTTCCTAAGCACCTATTCAGTGCCCACTACTATAGGTACCACAAAGCCAACAGTGCCCAGATGGATGTCACAATCTTTGCCCTCAGTGAGTTTACACTCGATTTTGAAGACGTAATATCAGACTGTAATGGTCCTATATTCCTCTCAAGGGTTAAAGTAGCTTTCACTTTTTTCTCTTTCAAGTTCCAGGCTTCTCTCTTAGATGTCCCTACGTAATTTATTAGTACTTAGCATCAGCCCCATTTAAGCTGAATAAAAGTTCAAGCCACCACTTTCTTTTGATTAAGATCAAGCACTGACACAAGGCTTTATTTTTATCAGGAAAAATATCTGTCTGTAAAGGGTATGGTGGAAAGTAATCAAAACGGTCAATGTGATCATTGCTCTCAAAGGAAATACCATGCTCTGTCACTAGAACTTAAGAAGCAAGCAACTACAGACATCTGGTCAGCATCAAATTATGCCCAGCATCATGCCATACAAATTAGTTCCCTTCTGATTTTTAATTTATGCTTTATCAACTAGAATTTAACAATGTCTGCTTCAGAAAAACAAGCAAAACAAAAACTGGAATGGACTTTCCACTTTGTGGGGTAGTACCTACTTCTTCCTTTTCTTCTAAAAATTAAACTTAAAACTAAGTTGATATAATAAGTAAAAGCTGATTTTTAAAAATCACAAACAACTCATGACAAGCCATAGGGCTTTATTTTATGAAAAGCCCTGCCCATACATAGCCATTAAAAATAGTTCCCACAAACTTGTTTAATCAGATCTCTAAATTCTAAGCAGAGCCTTTGTTTCTGCTCCCTGGTATTCATCCCTCCTCACCCCATCCACACCCCTTTGAGAAAGAGGAGAATGCCCATGGTGGAAAAGGATGAGCTTCCAGCTGTTGGGGTTTTGCTCTGAGTCTGGAGAGCAGTCCCAGAACCAAGCAGAGAAGTCCAGAAGCTGAGAATACCGGGACTCACCCACACTCCCTCAGTAGGTACCAGCTCCATCTCAGAGTCACACCAAAGGTAGGCCCTGGATGACACAGGGATGGTTTTGCTTCAGGGATGTAATAAAATGGACCACAGTTAAGTTTGGCAACTTCCTTCCAGTTAAATCTACTATAAACTTGGAGGGACGTGAAAGACACCTGTGAAGTGGCATGGTCCAGCTCATACATGGAAAAATGAAGCCCTGAGAAGTAAATGACTTGCCCAATGTCACACAGCTAATCAGTGGCATCAACCTCAATGAAAACCCAGTGCTTCCACCAGTACAACACAACCCCACTACTAATCAGAAACTGTCACACATCTCTCCAGGGTTAGGATACCTCTTTAGTCCTACTAAGAAATAACTGCTTCCTCTCCTGATGCCTTTCTTCAGGCACTTGAGTCAGTCTGCTTGTTTGAAAGCTGATGGGAGAAAGAGTTATGAAACAAAAAGCAATGTACCAACCTGGAACAAATGTAGTAAGGTATTCGAACCATTGTCTAATTGTCGAATCACCAAATAAATGCACCACTTTTCTTTGTAAGCACTCTGTAATGTTGTCAGGGTCATTAAACTGACGCATCTTAAACTTTCTGGGCCTCCACTGGTCTTTATAATAGTACCCAGAAGGAAAAGTTCCTGAGCCTTGAGATAGTTCTAGGTTGTTAGTTTCTGTAAGGAAAAAGGAAAGAAATAAGATATTCTGAAATTTTCCTCCAACAATCAATGAAAAATGTCCCAAGAAACGTAATTATGCCCACATACTTGCTAGCCTGCTGGCATATGGGCAAATTTCCTGCTGTCATATCTCAGAGAAATCCCAAACTTTCCCCTGATACAAAAAGGTTCTCCTTTGCACAAAAATGGGAAGATCTGAATGGGTGTTGACAGTGTTGATGGACAGAAGATAAAAAGGGGACTTTGAGCAGTCCCTCTGATTATGCATGTTTTCATCAAAGCCAAATATAAAGGAAGACAAAAACCAAGGAAATGTGTGGATTTATAAGCATTTTTCCAGCATTATCCCAGAATAGAACAGCTTCTCATCCAAATGCCTGTAAGGCAAGTAGCAACTTAAGTTTATATTTTACATATGCATAGTAATTTAATCCACTGTTTTTCAGCCCATTAAAAGTTTTAATCAATAGGTCCTATATTCAAATTTTAATTCCAAAACAAGAGAACAAACTAATGACATACAGTCTAAAGGATTATTCTCCACAATACAAAAGCTTCAGAAAGTCTTTACACACAATGAACAATACTAAATATACATCAACAATGTGTAGTCATGGTTGTAGCTTAGCTACACATGATAAAACAAGCACTGAGACACTTTTCAGAGGGAGTGCCAACCTCCTCCTGCCCTGACACCTCCCACAGAAAATGCTGCTGTGGAAACAACACACTTTACATGCTTTAAAACAGATAGTGATGGTTAGTATTTCTTGCAAGTTTACTCTGCACCAGACATTATTCTGAGCAATTACATGATTAGCTCATATGATGCTCACAATAACTATTAAAAGGTCCCATTACTATCCCTGCCTTTCAGAACAGTTAAGTAGCTTGACCAAGGTCCCAGAGCTAAGCTAGTCAGTAGCAAAGCCAGGACCTGACCCAAGCAGGTGAGCCTTGAAGCCCATGCTCTTAACCATTGTGCTAGACTCTGTTTCTCAAAAGTAGATGTTTATATTAAGAGATGTCAGGCATTTCTTTTTTTTTTTTTGAAGGAACAAATTTATTCATTTCTAACAATTATTCAAATCTACAATCTTCGAGAAACCACCAGTTTATGTCACTTCCTTACCTACCCCAAAGTTCAACCTTGACCATAATCCAGTCATTCTATAGTCACCTATAAAACCACAATTTGAAATCCAAGTGCTTATATAACTCAGAAATTTGGGTCCCTTATTTGTGACTATTTTCAGCTTATTTAACTTCTTGATATTATCTGTGTTATGCAAAGTTATTTTAGTTTTTATTCCCTTCAAAGAAGGTACCTTATTATTTGACAGTAGACATCTAATCTTTTTTCTTAGGCATCTGCTCATTCTTTGCAGATTCAGGGTCCAAATGGAAAATAAAAGTGTTATTGAAACTTTATTTGGAAAATGTGATTATCAAAGAAAAATTGGGGGTAGGGCAAATATTTAGCTTATTCAAAATAATTTCTCAACATGTTATCAAGGTAGTTACTTGATACTACACCTTGTCCAAAGCTCCCTCCTTATCAGTATGTCAAGGCTGCATAGCTAGAGAGCTCCAGGACAACACCTGGGGCCCATAGAAAACATTTACTAGAATAAGAATTAACAGTGACTTTGAAGTTACAATTTTTACCACTGTTAATTTGGTAGACTTGGCTATTCTGTGTCAAATACATGTTATAAAGAAAAGTATGTATCGCACAGGAAACAGTTACCATTTCCATTCAAATGTTAATTATATTCACAACCAGAGCTAAGTCAAGCAAAGCAAATCAATTACTGAACCTGACATTAATTCTTTAAACATGCTGCACGCTACATAACAGAACTGTATTGTTTAAAGTGAAATACATGTACCTACACTGCCCCCTTATGGTAAGCTGGGACAGAAACATTTCCTAACTATGGTAATGCGATTTTAAGTATCTGTGGTGAAGTGTTTCTTAGAGTGAATGCATTTTCACATAAGATAACTGAGATATGAAAGTCTCTTAAATCTATAACTCCTAATGTACTATTCATGTGGAATAAAAATAATTAAAACATAAAAATAAAAATGAATTATTTCTTAATTTTATGGATGTAAAGGCAGATATGAAGGTCTTTGTGCAAAATCAGAAGGGACTTTTTTTTTATTATTTTCAAGTAATATCCCTGCTTTTCTAAGATGTCTTGGCTTCTCTTTAAAGCTCATGGCTTACATTTTCCTCCAAAGGGTGTCATTCCATGTCATCCATTAGCCATAATGAAGGCTATTTGTGCCACAAATGGGACAAAATGAGAGAAAAAAAGGCAGAGATAAATTTCCCTAATCTATCTAGAAAGTGCTGGATGATAGGGATACAATGTGAATTAAGGGTGGGAGGGGAGTGTATGCACATGTGCGGCATACATGTCCCTTAATTTTATGGTATGAAATTATCTGTAGAATTAAGAACAGTAAAAGGCAGGACAAAATGGAGTACATAATTTATGCGGGGAAAAAAGACAAGACAGAGAAGAAAAGGGATCAAATAATTCCGTGCACCAGAGAATGTCATGAACATAGGAAGTCTAGACACCATCTCAGCAGGATAAGGAATGAGGACAGTGTGTTTTGAGCTGTTTAGGCACACCCCGTCAAGTGCTGGAAATATGAGAAGGGCCTGGCTATCCAGTAATTATAGTGGCTTGGGTGTGGGTTTACTCCTTGAATTCTCCTATGAAACCTTGAAAATTTGATTTCTTTTTCTTTATATTTCAGTCCCCTAAAAGCTCAGCATTTTGCAGAAGAAAGCTAAAAATGCTATATAGGTGGAAATATCTATAGATTCACAGAATGTTGACAGGGATCTCAGAAAACTACTGGTCCAAATATCTTTCAAAGGGGAAGAAAGCAACTCACAGAATGACTTGCTAAAATTTCTCAAAGAATGTAGAGACAGGTAGTGGTAGAGGTGGTACTGTTTATAAAGACAAATATAATTCATTATTGATGTAGTGGGAGAGGGCTTACTTTCCCCAAATTATATCAGTTAGTTGATTTTGTATGGAGGATATGAGCCCTTTGATTTCCTAGTTTAACTAAATAAAATGTATTCTATATCAAATTATTTTTTCCGATAATTGGAAAGTAGCTGTTTTTGAAATAGCTTTGTCCCATTTGTTGTGATAACATTTCTCTGCCATTTTCTAAAAATCAACATCAGAGTTCTCATCCATAAGTTGACTATTTTAATTTTCATTCACTATTTACGATTCACTTCATCATTTGAATGCATTTGGATACTAGAGGGTTCATAAATTTCTCTACTGCAGACAAACCAAAACATCCAGATATTGTTTAGACACACCTCCTAAGCATGGTTAAGGGTAGTAGGAAAAAAATGGTAGACCAGGAGTCACAGGACCTGGTTTAAATCTGACTCCACATCTCCAACTATGAGACCTGAGAAGTCACTTCTCATCTTACTCCCCACCTGTACATTAGAGTCTAGCCTAACAGAGCAGGTATCAAAATCATGACTGAATAAATGAGTCTCTGGAGCTCTGTTTTATCATTGATAAAATGGGTAAACTCCTGGTTATTTTGAAAAGTTGTGAAAATTCAGTACTGAAATAGTGTGAAAGCATTTTTTTAAATAGTAAAGAGCTATGCTGGAGTCCTGGAAACATATGTTCTAAATGTTCTATATCTTGATCTAGATGGTAGCAATTTAACTAGTTTTACATTGCTGAGTAACACATCACCACAAACTTAGTGGCTTAAAAACAAGGGACGTGCATTATTCCACAGTTCAGCAGGTCAGGAGTTCAGGGCAGGGTGTAGCCACAGGTCTCACAGATTGCAATCAAGGTGCCAGCAGGGCTATACTCTCTGGAGAAGAGTCTTCAGAAGGTTCATGCAAGTTGCTGGCAGAATTCAGTTCCTTGTGGTTGTAAGACTGAGTATCCCAATTGATTTCTTGCTGGTTAGCAGACGAGGGATGCCCTTCAGCTCCTAGATTCAGAAGCTGCCTATATTCCTTGCCATTGTGGTCCCCTCCATCTTTAAAGCCAGCAATGAAGAATCTCCCTCACAGGGAATCCTTCTCACATTTTGAATCTCTTTCTTCAGGAAGAGCTTGTTTAGGGCTTATCTGACAAAGTCAGGTCTACCTAGGATAAAGTCAACTTTGTCATAGAACATAATCAAATCATGGGAGTGATATGCCATCATATTTACAAGTCTCTCCCATATTTAAGGGGAAGAGGATTATTTATGTAAGGGCATGTGTCACTAGAAGTCATCTTAGTATTAAGACTACCATAGTTACAAAGATATACACAAATGCAAAACTTCATTGTACTACATAATTATGATCTGTGTTGTCTACTGTATATAAGATATACCTAATAAATTTTTTAAAAAGAGTAAAGGAGACGGGCATGGTGGCTTATGCCTGTAGTCATAGCACTTTGGGAGGGCAAGGTGGGAAGATCTCTTGAGACCAGCCTGAGCAACAGCGAGACCCTGTCTCTACAATTTAAAAAAAAAAAATTAACCTGGTGTAGTGGCACGGTGGCGTGCACCTGTGGTCCCAGATACTTGGGAGGCTGAGGCAGGAGGATTGCTCAAGCCCAGGAGTTCAAGGTTGTAGTGAGCTGTGACCACACTACTGCACTCCAGCCTGGGTGACAGAGCAGGACCTCATTTCTCACCAAAAAGAAAAAAAATAGTAAAGGGCTATAAAGATATTAGTATCTATACTATTGCTATTAGATCTATTCTTATCTCAAATTCTTAGGAAGCTCCCCTCAAAAATATGAGCTCAAGCTGTTGATGAGGTTAGAATCTGTCAAAGTCCCTGAGCCGTTCAGCTGTGATAGTCAGGGACACCAGTACAGATGCTAATGAAAACTCAGTAGTAATTCTGGCACTGGGAAAGCCTGTTGGGAACCAGACACTTGCCCTTGATAAGGTAGTCTACTCTAATTAAAAACTGTTTTTCTTTGCTTTTGACTAAAATTACACCACAAATGGCAGTAGCATTAGCAATCTCAACCAATCCACTAGACTCTAAATATGCATTTTAGAATAATTTTACCTTTTAATAAAATTAATTAGCTAATACATAAATAAAATTTCATTGGGAAGAAACTTCAAAATATAGGATTCATAAATGAAATTATAAAAGTGAAAAGATTTATGAACTCTTCTAAGACTTGGGAAAAGAAAATAACAGATGAGCCTCAAATATCTTGTGGTGCTAGAAAGTAAGAAGGTGCTTCAAAAGATAAAAATTAGAAAGGATGAGAGTACATTAAAAGGGCATAGAAGCCAAACTAAAGAAGTTCCCAATTGCCAAAACTGGAACAATTTGTGCAATAAAAACATGACAGAATTGAATTGGATTATAACCCAAAGAATGAAATAATCATGAACCCATTACTGATATCAATAATTAAATGGGGAAGAACGGACAACTTTTTCTTTACAGAAGAATTACAGCTAGTAAGTGTCAAAAGAATGAGAGGTACAGAAAGTCACCATTAGAACACAAGAGCAATCATTGCTACAGGCAAGATCTGATGAACACTGATGAATGTTAAAATTAGTGGGTGAAAGTTTAAGCACAAATAGAATGTTTGAATAGAGTGAAGGAAAGGAGGAAGGAAAGTGAAAAATATGAGCCCTTCTTAGGGTCTTTGAGTGCCCTCTGCTGGTCACTAGAATAAACTTCAATGAAGTTCTGCTAAACTGGGGTCCTTATAGTCTACAAAGCAATTGCCTTTTTCTTTTCTTTCCAATTATGTACCTGCTATTAGATGGTTTTGTCACTCAAAGACAGGTTACTCTGCTCCTACTGATTCGTAGTTACTTTCTTCTAAAAATCCATCAAAAGCCTCACTAGTTACTGAATCTGTCTTCTCTCTAACCAGAATAGTACACCACTTCCTGGCTGACCCCAGACCTGTCAAGAACAGATAAAGCACTGCACTTCCCACTGACCATTCCATGAGATACCCAGGGACATCAGAAGGTGGGCAAGCCAGTCAGGGCTGTGGGAAAGACGGGAAGATACAGTAGTGGGACAAGGCCTCCTGAGGATGTCAGACATGAGAGAGTGTGAAGAATGCAGTATTACTCAGGGACAACATGTGTATTGACATCTTGGCTGTGGGGTTGAGGCCTACACAGACAAAAGATAAATATTTCCATGGATGATATTTCACATACGTATCTTCTAAAATTAGTAATTAATTCATCTGGTTCAAGTAAATCAAATACAGCTCTTCACTAGGAAAAGACTGGGAATTCTTGTGGCATACGACAGTAGAGAACAGAGGCATTGACTGGTAGCGCCCTCGCTACATCTGGGCCAGACAAACTTTATTTAGCCCACGCAATATTTTTTAAGTTTTCAACGGAATGCCAATGTTTTAAAATCTGGAGATAGCACATTTAAAAATTTAAAAATTCTGGCTTTTCATGAAAAAAATCTACAAACCTAGCAGGGTTTGTTTCTGCATGGTAACAAAGCAGCAGGTACTGGGGAGAGGCTCCCGGTAAGACAGTCCTTGCTTGCTCTTTGGTTCCTTCCACACCATTCGCATAAGGCATGCATGTGGCTAACATCCACTCTAATTGAGCCACATGTTTTATATACCTAGCCCCTGAGGCAAAAGGGTTTGGAACATCTGCAGTGCAGCATTTTTTTTTTTTTTTTTAAGAGACAGGGCCTTGTTCTGTCACTCAGGCTGGAGTGTAGCAGTGTGATCACAGCTGACTGAAACCTCAAATTCCTGGGCTCAGGCAATCCTCTCACCTTAGCCTCCCATGTAGCTGGGACTATAGGAGTATACCACCATGCCTGGCTAATTCTTTTTTTAAATTTTAATTTAGAAGGTAGGATCTCGCTATATAGCCCAGGCTGGTCTCAAACTCCTGTGCTCAAGTAATTGTCCCACCTCAGCCTCCTGAGTAGGCGGGATTACAGGCACAAGCCACCACACCCAGCAAGTCAGATACTACTGATTAATATCCTTTCAAAAAGATCTTGCCCACCATATGTATAAGTTTTATACATAATGTTCATCCTTTCTTTCTAAAAATCACTACAGCTAATTTATATCTATTCTGCAAAAACATAACACATACACTTACTCCTTTGAATTTCATTCTTTTACTATTAATAATATCCTACACCAATGAATCAGAATCACCTGGAAAGTTTGTTAAAGCATAGACTGCTAGGCCACACCAGCCAGTTTCTGATTCAGTGGTCTGAGGTAGGACCTGAAAAACTGCAATTCTAGCAAGTCCCCTGGTAATGCTGATGCTGCTAGTCCCCAGATCACACTTGGAGAAAAGCAAAAGCCACTATTCACCAATCCCATGTTTTTTATTTTAAAATTGCCCAAGATAATTTTACCTACATTTCCTGAATATCTCTAGAGCAGCAATATCCAAAAGAACTTTTTGTGATGATGGATACATTCTATATAAAATGCTGTCCAACATGGTAGCCACTATTGGGCATATGTGAAGAACTGCATTTTTATTTAATTTTAATTAATTTAAATTTCAATAGCCACATGTGGCTAGTAGCCATCATACTGAACAGCATAACTCTAAAGACTCTTGAGGAGTCAAATAGAGGAGGGCTGGCAGGAGAAGACAACTTTTATATAAGCATAAATAGCAAAACCCAGAATTATGCACATAAGGTCTGATTTTTTTTAATCAAACAGTTCTTTAAATATTTTTAATTGTGCCCAGAAGTAACTATGGTATATTAAAGGGAAAATTTTTTTTGCAAAATCAGTGAAATGACAGAGCCTCCACCCAATTAGTATGAAAAACAAGTCATCAAGCTCATTCCTTTTTTACCTTTTATTCTCCTGGGAATCACAGTTACCCAATCAGGTCCATTGGAGTTTATTGGCATTTTGATATTGACACCACTTTAAGAGGAATAAAAAAGCACAAGCTTAGGTTAAGGAACATTTATTTTCATATATATATATATATATTTGCAAGTGAAAAAATGATTATAATTTCACAGAGCCTTATGATAATGAAATATAAATGTTAACCAACACAATTAATAATAAACTAGGTCTCTTGTAATAAGTGTGTTTATATATATATATATTTAAACGAAAGAGAAATTAAATTGATTCATAATTTTCACTGCAGTATACTACTTAGCCAGTTCTAAGGAGTGCAAACTCCAAAATGACCAACTCTGATTTGAATGACTTACTTCCCTTGGTTTTAGAGAATGACTTATGCTAACAAGAATGCCTACTTTGTCACCACCTGGTTTTCAGGCTGCATGTATCAGATTCCTTAGGCCTTGTCCACATCTAAGATGAGTCTCAGTGGGGACCCCCAGATATATATTCCTGCAGTTCATGTAACTTCGTTCATTGTTACTATGACTCTTTAGCGTCTGTTCCCCTTACCAAAACACATACTACTTGAAGACATGCATGGTACCTCATTTACCTTTGTACCTTCAGCACTTAGCGCAGGCCCTGGTCTACAGTCCATGCTCAGTAAATATTTTTGGAGGGTTGCATGAAAACCTGGGGGAGGGTAGAGGCCAGGAGAAGAGTACTGAAACCCAGTCTACCTATTCCAGAAATTGGGTCACAATAATTAGGCCTTTTACACTTAGACCAAAAACAAACAAACCAAAAATGTTAACTTTCTAAAGACTTTTTTTTTGTTTTCTTTTTTGAGACAGAATCTTTACTGTGTTGCCCGGGCTAGAGTGCCGTGGCGTCAGCCTAGCTCACAGCAACCTCAAACTCCTGGGCTAAAGCAATCCTCCTGCCTCAGCCTCCCAAGTAGCTAGGACTACAGGCATGCGCCACCATGCCCGGCTAATTTTTTATATATATATTTTTTTAGTTGTGCAGCTAATTTCTTTCTATTTTTTTAGTAGAGACGGGTCTCGCTCTTGCTCAGGCTGGTCTCGAACTCCTGACCTCGAGCGATCCTCCCGCCTCGGCCTCCCAGAGAGCTAGAATTACAGGCGTGAGCCACCACGCCCGGCCTAAAGTCTTGATATGGGAACATACATCACAATTTTTTATTGTTTCATCAATTTCAGAAAAGATTTGTTCATTCAAGAAATAATTCTTAAGCTTCTTAAGCCAAGCACTGCCCTAGATGTCAAGGCTGTAACAGTAAACAAAAGACCCAGCATCTCCTCCTTCATGGAGCTGACATTCTATTCGGGGACACAGACGAAAAACAAGTAATGAAGAGAGTATACAGGCCTGGCTACATTAGACAGCGGTAGAATTTCATAGCTTAAATAAGTGACTTTTTTTTTTTAATCTCAGTCCTGTTCCTTTTGTAAGATAAGTTACTTTAAAGAAAGCATATATAAACTACTTTCATGAGCTTAGAGTTTTATAGCAAGGAAAAGAAGAAATATAATTTATTTCACTATAATTATAATAATTATATGTTATGTATAATGATTTTCTTTCAAAAATATAAATTTTCCTGCAAAACATACTTATGGAATAAATACAGTGCCAGAATATCTCCAATTTACTCTCAAATAGTCTGGAGAAAACAAATTATACACGGACATATAAACACATACACACACTGAGA
>CM052436.1:37534164-37555085 GCA_028533085.1 Varecia variegata | reverse complement strand
AAAAAAAAAAAAAAAAAAAAAAAAAGAATTTCCTCTCTCCCTTTTTAAGGCTGAATAATATTCTTCTGCATGTATGTGTGTGGACAGAGGATTACTCAGCCTTAAAAAGGAAGGAAATTCTGATACACGCTACAGCACAGATGAACCTTGAGGACATTATGCTAACAGAAATAAGCCAGTCACCAAAAGCATACTATTCTAATTATATGAGGTACTTAGAGTCATCAAGTTCATAGAGACAAAAAACAAAATAGTGGATGCCAGGGGCAGGGGGGAGGGAGGAATGAGTAATTATGGTTTAAAGGATGCAGAGTCTCAGTTTGGGAACAGAAAACAGTTCTGGAGATAGATGGCGGTGGTGGTTGCACAACAATGTGAATGTGCTTAATGCTACTGAATTGTAAACTTAAAAATGATTAAAATGGCAAACTCCATGTTATGTATATTTTACCACAAAAAACTTTTAAAAAGGAGGTTCTCATTATGTACATAATTATGCAATAGCTTCTATCCTATGTACCTTCCACTTCATTCTTTAAAACATATCTAATACTTAAATGTTCTTTTACTTTAAAAAAGAGCTGAGAATATTGTCTTGTATACTTACATTGGCCAAAGTTTTACTCTTTTCCTACATCATACATATCTATGTGATTTAAATAGTAAATTAAGGCCGGGCGCGGTGGCTCACATCTGTAATCCTAGCACTCTGGTAGGCCGAGGCGGGTGGATCGCTCAAGGTCAGGAGTTCGAGACCAGCCTGAGCAAGAGCGAGACCCTGTCTCTACTAAAAAATAGAAACAAATTATCTGGCCAACTAAAAATATATATAGAAAAAATTAGCCGGGCATGGTGGTGCATGCCTGTAGTCCCAGCTACTCGGGAGGCTGAGGCAGAAGGATAGCTTAAGCCCAGGAGTTTGAGGTTGCTGTGAGCTAGGCTGACACCACCACGGCACTCACTCTAGCCCGGGCAGCAGAGTGAGACTCTGTCTCAAAAAAAAAAAAAAAGAAAGGATAAATAGTAAATTATGCTGTAGTTGCTAAGAAAACAAATTTGGAGACTGAAGGAACAAAAGGTATCTTCACAAAATTTTTCTCATTGGAGAATGGAGTGAGAATAGAACGACCAATTTCAGGCTTATGCACTTGTGCGGCTGATGCCCTTTTCTTCATGTATATTTTCCAGAAAAATCTGGCTAAAAAACACTAGCATTAAGTTAACTTGTTTACATGAAACAGTGAAAGGTTTTTTGAATAACAACAAATGTGGTTCCATACACATTTATTAAATGAATTTTTATTTGTGTTATCTCTACTTTATGCCATCATGATATAATAATTATCTGCTCACACAGACTAATGTGTCAGGGACTTTAGTCATAACAGTTCCAAAGAGTAGTAACTGGATGGAATTCTGACTATTTACAGACATTGGTGCTAGATGGCACATTTTATGTGTTTAAAAAAACATTATTTTTGAGACCAAAAATAAAAACTTAAAAAAAAGAATTTCAATACAGCTTCCAGGTAGAAGGCACTGTCAGTGTGGAATCAGCACTGCCTTATCTAGCAAAACATGCAAGAAAAGGAAGAATAAATAACTAGTGTTTATGCCCTAAGCCCACTTCTAATAAGAAATCTTTAACAAAATCTTTAACAGAATCACTTCACATTCTTCAAAGTACCTAACAAAGTTTGCTAATTTGGCTCACAAAAGAAAATCTGTAGGACCTTAGTGTGCCCATTTCCCAGCAAGATTAGGTATTCTGCTAAAAACCACAAAGTGAGTTCCAGAAGGAGACATTTTTTAAAAAACCTATGGCTTAGCTTTAAATGTCTTGTGCCAATAAAACCCAGTAAGAAAAGAAATGCCATAGTTAAGTTGTAACCTGAGAAGTACCACAAGCCAACAAAACCAAAGGGACAGCATCCTTTTATATAAAAATTACTCCACAAATTTTGGTGATATATGAGTTCATGCAGGGGGGTAAAGAGGGTACTACTAAGTACCTTGTTAGTGCCAGGCACTTGTGAGGGGTTCAATATGACACAGTCCCTGCCCTTGAATGCCATCCGGTAATCTTCAAAACAGTCTCATCAACTCCTTCCCTCGAAATGCTCCTTCAGCTTTTGCCAGGAGTCAACTAAAAGGTCCCCTCCTTGAAGAGACTTTTTTTTATCACTCTAAAGCTTCCCTAGACTATGGAACACTTTTCTTTGTATGTAACATTTTTTTCTTTCTGTAGAACACTTTTCACAATCTCTAATTATCTTTATTATTATATGATTATGATTACTTATTTTCTCCCATGCACATTTAGAATGCAAGCTCCATAAGTAAAGAAATGTCTGTCTTCTTCACCACTATACCCTCGATTTCTAGCACAGTATATGACACTGTATGCAATCAAATACTTACTGAATACATGAAAAACACAACTGTAACCAGGATAAGCTTCCTGATAACCAACATTTTCTCAAGCTAGTTAGCCCCAAATCCCCAGATTTGGCTCCTTAGTTATGAAGGAGTATGCTGGGTACTCACCTCTACCTGAGTAACATTGATGACTAGCACCACCACCATCAACACTGCAAGCAGACAGCAGAAAAGCCGTAGTTTGAAGAAATTGGTCCACATTGTCTGGCTGTGTCTTGATCACCCATGGCCGACACCATGCTACCTTCACTCCTCAAAACTCCATGTCTTCGTTTTTCTGAGCTGCAGATGAGCTTTCAGTTTAATTTGCTTCTATCCTGCTAGTAGCCTTAAGAGTTCTTTGTGTGGAGGACAAACTGCAATTGGTTCAAGAAGCACATTTTTCTTCAAAGAACTCCTTCAAAGAGGGAAAATGAGAGAAGAACATCACCAACTGCAATAGCCTAGGGTGAGGTAAGAGGAAAAACACATTTCCTCTTCCTTCACCTTATCTAAGCCCAAAGTCATGAGGAGAAAGCAAAGAGCCAGAGCATAGTAATGTCTATTCTATTTCCAGACAATCTCCTCAAAGTATCCTTTCCCAATGCCAGGCTTCTGTGCAAATACAGTAATATTTCCCCTATTGTCTATTTAGGTTTTAACATTTAAGAGAGCAAAGGAGAATGTCTTTAAACTCAAAAATTACAAAATCAAAGTAACAAATTTCTACAGAGTTCTCAGTAAATAAAATCACTTCCCTTTCCTTATAGTTTAAGTTATGTAACATTACTATATTAATTATATCTAAAGAATATTAGGAGGAAACTTTGTGTTTTTATGAAGAGCTCTGGGATATTGTGCAAACCATCCTGACATTCTAAAACACAAGGAGTGCCACCCCTCTCTGTATGGCAAGAGACAGGAACACCCTTTGAGTTTCCAGCTCTCCCCACCACATATGTGGTCCTGATGCTCCCTCATCGGAGTAACAAGGCATAGGAGGACACCTGCCCTGAAGATGTGAAGGGGGAAAGTTAAGCTTAAGGAGTGGGTAACAGGACCCCCAAATCCTTTATCACGCCTGCTAGAAGCAGAGTACTTCAGAGGCAGCCACTCCTAGCTCTTCTCTCATGTAACAAATTCAAAATGCTCTCTCCAGTTGCTATTTTGATATAGGTTAACAGAGAAAGTCCTAATATTTTGTCCCCAGACAGGCTTTCCATGGAGGGTAGGGTATAGAGGTAAAGGTGGAAAAGGGTATGTAATCAAGGTGCAGAGTACCTCAGAAGAGGTCAGCTGCATCCACACTCCCCTCAGCTTTGTGTTGGACTTGGCAAGCCCCCATTCTCTCTCCCCTCTGCTTAACCTGTCTGAGCCATTCCCATACCACAATGACCACACCAACCCTTCCCCAAAGCAGCTTCAGAAAGGAAAGAAGGCTGAGCTATCCCAACATGCTCTCCATCCTGAGAGCATTCCATAGCATTTATCATTTTCACTTCTCAGCTGATCTCTATTCACATGTGTTTTTATCTCTCCAACTAGACTATACTAATTATGACTATATTTTAAAAAACAGAAACCATATACCAGAGAAAAAGCAACTTAATGATAAAGTATCATACTTTTCTGATTCACTCACAGTACTTAGTTCTTTACATGGTATATCTTGATTCAACAACCCATGCAAAAAATGATTATGGAGGCTTACTCTGTACCACAGACTGTACTAAGTGCCAGAAATTCCCCTTGAAAAGCTTATACTCATATCAGGAAAGATGTCACTCCCTTCTTAAAAAGGATTAAATCCGCCACTCCTAGCTACCTCCACAGGGATGCTAGGCACTGTGAAAGACTGTACTAAACCATCTCATGTCCCCTCAACACCACGTCTCTCCAATAACCAGGCACTCACCCACCCCAAAGTGCCTGAAAATTCTGGAAAGGAAATAGCTGTGAAACACAAAATAACTATTTCACCAAGGCCCCAGCTGTTCTGCTACATAAACCCTTCTCAAAGAGATAGATGTAAAAATCATGGATTTCCCTGATGGCCAGAAAGGGAGAAGACCAAAGATGGTACTCCACAGGAATTTAGCTGCACTGTGGCAGGCATGGTCAGTGGGCTGTACAGATACCAGCCATTTAAAGGATGTCAGTGTGGCTCAGAGCCAGTTAGCAGCAGCACAGCAGCAGTCAGTGGTGCAGAAGGATAGCAAAGGCAGCAGACTCCAAAGCTAAAGTACAAAGTTATAGGCAGCAATGCAAGTAGCCCCTCATAGCTAGAGACTCCTACTGGCAATAATTATGGAGGGCCATGCCAGGAAAAGACCTGACTTTATACTGTAAGTAGAGCACTGATATTTGAGAGACCCATTTGTACACCTAAGTAGATGTTGCCTGAGGCACACTAGATAAACCTCTCTTTGAAAAAATATCTACTAAAATGTTAATAGTTGTCACTTTGGGCAGTTTTGTTTTCTCCTTTATCTATATGTCCTAATTTTTCTCCAGGAAATAAAAATCACAGATACAAAAAATAAAGCTGATTCCTAAAAGTAAAAATTAAAGATGAGACATAAGGAGAAACAAGGTATTAAATCATATTTGGGGAAATAATTCTGTTTAAAATGAAAGATTTCTAAATGAAAAGAAGAAACCTATAACAGATTTATGGTATTTTCCTATAAATATAAAACCTAGACATTATAACAAGAAAGCTATTTGCAAAGGGAGCAGGAAAATATCATTTGGTACCTCAAATAGCCTTAGAAACAAGTAAGAACAATAGTGCTAGATGGGAATGACTCTAGAAAAAAGTTCCTCAGATCAACCAAAAAACATATATATATAAATTTAATGTAATTTACCTTTTTTAGAAATGTCCCAGGAAAAGATGCTTACTGGAACTAAGCAAGTAGAGTTTACAGCTAAATTTCCTTCCAGCATAAAATCCTGAACTCAGGTAAATGAGACTACTGACCCTTATTCTTTTCTTGCCACATTTGAAGCACACATTAATGTTTTTTCATTTTTATACCATTTCTGCTGCAACAGAAATATGCACATGATATAAAAGTTAAAGATACTGAAAATGAGGTAAAAAAATTAGAAATTAAAAGAACAATTTTATAGGCAGAGAGTTATACATACAAGTATAATATAGTGGGGGATAGGAACATGTCCTTTTCCTACTAATAAAAAACAGTATCTGGCTATGTAAATACATTAACTCCAACCTGGTAAATCACTCTCGGACCTTAGCTGAAAGTCAAAACTTTATAAACAGCAATATAACTAGAACAAATTTAAACCAAGCTGGGCACAGTGGCACATGCATGTAGTCCCAATTACTCCAGAGGCTGAGGCATGAAGATCACTTGAGCTCAAGAGTTCCATAATCCAGTACATTATTAATAAAAAAAAAGCAAATGCAATAAAAATAAAAATTTTTTTTTAAAATAGAGTTCAAGACTATCCTGGGCAATATGGCAAGACCCCTGTCTCAAAAAAAAATGTGTACGCATATATAAAGATAAAAGCTCCAAATGTTATTTTTCTTAAAGACTATGATAATCATGTAGTTCAATGATCTAATGATCTTATTGTCCACTATGGAAACAAGAGGAAAACAAAAGGTATCTGTATAGATCTAAAAGTTATGATTCAAGGAATTTGAGCAGTCTTGTTTTCAAATTGTTTGTGAAGAGTCAGACCACCCCTTATTCATGCTTTATTTTTATGGGCAAAGGACAAACAAAAAAGTTAAAGGTATGGTCTGTCTTGCATGTGGGCCCCACTATTTGTTGGAACTGTTCTGTCAAATTTTGATTAAGCCTACCTCCAAGTCCAAGACATGTACTGGCCGATCTAACTTCGTTAAGCCTGTGGCAATAACCCCAGAATGCCATTAGGTACCTGACTTCCTACTCCCATCTCACAGAGAATTACAAAGTGGTTGTTTACATCACTTGGAATTACAATTGTCAGGAACACAAATGAAACCTGAGTTCTGCACTAAACAAAGAAAATTAGACAGCAACCTCATCCTCTGGGGAGCTAATGTTCTCAGACAACCATTACAAAGACAATATATCAACCACACACAAACTGTCCAGTGTCTGGGACAGTCCCTATCCTAAATATGTGACCTGTTATCCACATAAATGTAATTGTACGAGTCAAAGGAAGTGCCTGGATTTTTAATTCAGTACATATGTTCCCCTAAATAGTAGACAAAAGTACAGATTTACGTGGAATATATCTAAACTTAAATGTTATTATTTCAAACTTTCTAAAGAGCAGCTGTATTTCATAGAGTGCTAAGTTAAGACCTTGAAACCTAACAGGGCAAGATCTATAGAAAGAAGAACTGGAGGCCCATCCAAGGCTATGAAAATGATGGATCAACAAAATAAGGTCAATCCTTGAACAAAGATGAAGCAGGGACAGTAGTCTGCAGGACCTGTTTCTACAGATGCCATTTCTCTTTCATCCTCCAATCTCACATGCCCAAAGTGCTGACTTAACCAAACCTTCCCTTTTCCTTCTTACAAAGCAGGGCCCATGCATTCATGGAGATTAATGGCAGGTGAAGTAATCAAACCGGTTAAATAAGTCACATAGTACTAAGTGCTCTGATAAAAAAAAAAATCGGGCACATTGATAGGTTGTGATACTCAACCCTGCATGTCCATTAATGATCATCATGGAAGCTTTTAAAAACACCAATGCCTGGGCCCCACCCAACCAATTAAATCAGAATCTGTGGGAGTAGGCCCAAGAAACAGCTTTATTTAAAAAGGTCCCCATATGATTATAATATACAGCCAAGTAGGAGAACTGCTAGTACAGGGTGGCCAGGGGATGTTATTTGCATCAGTTGGTAAAGGACAGCATTTCCGAAATGTTTGAATTGTAACTTACACTGTTCCTCAAGACAACCCAATTCCAGGGAATGGGGAAAGCCAACCCCACTTCAGTGATCTATTCCTTCGTTTCCTTTCTCTGTAACAAACTGCAGCACTTTAACAGCCCCAGAGAGCTTCTGAGTATAACAGACATGGAAAGAAGATACTAAACAAAGTCAAAGAAAAGCAGAAGCCAAACACGATGGAGCAATATATACTGCTGCCACCAGTGCATGAAATCAATTATCAGGGTCTGGGAATATTGCCATCTTCAAACACATCCTGATGTTCCAAATGATAATTAAGCGCAGTGACGAGGGGAGAGGCCCACCAGAGCAGTGTGGTTCTTTACCTTTAGGAAATGTGGCAACAATTCTCCTTTAGAGTAAATAACAAAAAGCTAGGAAAACTTTACAGACAATTTCACACAAATTTGGTATAAATTCTGCCTGAGAACCCCTCTTAGCACCCCCCTAGAGGGCCTTCCATCAGGTGGAGATGGGCGACAGGCCAGAGTCTCCACATCACACCTTGTCAAGTCATACTCGTTTCTCCTCATACGACTTGAATCTGATGTCCCAAAACAGCAGCTCAAGAAGGCCAGAACAGTCCAACATGTGACAGCTGCCAGGCAAGAGGCAACGGGTGCCCAGAGCAGCGATGAGATGGGAGACAGGGTACGGGCAGGGAGGCGTCGCCAAGCGCACCGCACTGGGTTAGAGGAGATGCCAGGGAGAGTGGGGTCAGCAGCTGCGGCCTGAAAGTCCGGGCCCTGCCGCGCCGCCGCGCCGCGACGTAGCAGTGAGTCCAGTGAACCGAGGATGGAGACGCTCGTGCCCAGCCCCGCCGGGACCTGCCTCGGCTCGGGCTCCTCGGGCCCCAGGCTGTAGCAACCTGGGGCTCCAACTCTGTCCCGCCTTCGACCGGAGAGAGCCTCCCTCCCCTGGCCCCAGCGCCCCCGGCCATGACCCCCGGGGCTGCACCTCCTCTGCGCAGGGCTGGGGACTCGGAAGCAGGCGCGCGGAGGGCGGGGCTTTGCAGCCAATGGGCGCGCATGAGGAACCCGGCCACGGGTCGCTCCGACCGCAAGGGCCCGGGGCGGCACCCGCACACAGCCCGCATCCCCGCACTCACCGCTGGGTCCGCCCGCCCGCCTTTGGCGCTCGGGTGGCCGGGGAATCCTGGCGCCCGATCGGTCGCCGCTGCACCAGGCCGCTCGCCCCGAGCTTCCCGGCGACGTCTCCTCACAGCCGACCCCGGCTATGATTGGTGGAGATCGGGGGGGCGGGCCGAGGATTTTGACTGACAGCCGCGCGCGCCGAGCGGAGCTCCGAGCCTAGCTCGCGAAGTTGGTACAGCTGGCGCTCAGCGCCACCGGGCTCCTGGCGCGCGGCTAAGCGCTGCAGCTCCCCCCTGCCGGTCTGGGGTCTGGTCCCTCTCGCGATCCAGCTCCTCGTGACCTTCGGACATCAGGGTTGCCCTGCGAGCATCCGCCTTAAGACTTTTCTCGTGTCAGCCAAAGTGCACAACCGTAGTTGCCCCTACTTGAGCGGTCTTTCCTGTGCAGTGGTACAATTTCTTGTTCCCTGAACCGAGAAATGGGATTTGCCAAGCACGCGCAAGGAGATCCAGGTCCTTGAATCTCTCCTTGCTTTGCAATTAATCGACTTCTATTCGCCTACAAAACAGACCGTTCCTTTTATTCTTACTGTACGTGATGTGGGTCTCCTGGCAAAAATGCCAGAATACCTCCTCCCCGCCCCAATTATGGATTATTCAATTTTATACATTCTTCTGTCTGGTAAAACGTCGGTAGCAGTTAGCTGAAATTCATGAACTCAAAGGAGTCCTTAGAAAACAGCACTTGCTCGAAAAACCGGAAAAGATCACTGGCTGTTCTGTGTTTCTCAGCGCTTGGAGCACAGTGGGATTAACAGAATTAACCAGAGCAAAACACAGGCCCCAAAGGTAGACCTGCCCCCAGACTATTATCTCAAGACTGAAGAAGAAGAATTAGTATAAATTACAACTGACATTAATTATTTTTGTATTTCTTGACCACAATGGACTGTGTGTGCTCATTCAGATGTTTTCATGACAGGCCTGCATGCATGAGCAACCAGGCACATGAATGGAATAAAGGGAATTTCTGCCATAAATCAGTCTCTTTTGGAGTAACCATTTCATGCTCCTTCTTTATGGAGGAAATACAGCATTCCAGGGCCTTTTGTCATCATAAAAGGTAGCTTCTATGCCTCTGTGCCTAATGAAGAAGAGCCCCATACCTACTAGACTTCTCTGATTAAGCTTTATCTCCCAGTAGGTGGACTCCCAACCGCCTGTCTTCACAGTTTGGCTAACAAGTGGCCATACTTAGGCAGGACATGATGACTTCTAGGTCGTGGTTTTGGACCTCATTAGCCCCATTCTCCCCCAAGCACTCATAACCCTGAGGCATTTAAATGATCTTACCTATTTTTTACAATCATACCTATATTTAAATGATCTTACCTATATTTTACAATCATAGCTACAAACAACAGCAGTCTGGATCAGAGGCCTATCCAGCACTACCAGATTTTTAAAAGATTTCTCACTGCAAAGTCACCATTCTCCCAACTCAGCACATCCAGTGCAGAATACCATCATGCAAAGAATATGCACTTTGGATCTAGCCTGTCTGGGTCTGGACCAAAGCTTTGCTTCTTACTAGCTGTGCCATCCCAGGCAAATTACTTAACTTTCCTCTCTGAGCTCATTTCCTCTATTGTAAATTAGAGGAAACACCACTTGCACTTAGGAATACATGAGATGACAAAGCAAAAGCACCTAGCCTGGTGTCCCAAATCTCTTCCTCTTGAATATCCTATTATTACATGGCATAAGGAATTTCTAAATGTTCCATTTATGATAATCTCACCTTGAGAAAAAAAAAGAGAAAGAAAGAAAGAGAAGAAGGGAGGAAGGGAAGGGAAGGGAAAAAGAAAGGAAAAAAAGGAAGAAAGAAAAGAAAGAAAGGTTTATATGATAATATGAAACCAAAGGAACTGGTCACTTCTGACCTGTCTGCAAAAACAGTTTAGATGCTGGTGTTTATTAATGCTAAACTTTATTTCCCTAAACAACACAAAACATGGATCTTCAGGGTAGATAAGTAAAAGCATATTAAACCTCTTTATGATGCAGCTAATTTGGAGGACATTCACCAGCAAATCTGGCTCCATCTCTGATGGCAGAAGCTTGGGGCACAACCATGTCTGAGCCTGAGTCAGTTAATGATTCAGTTCCTTTGCTTCCTCCCTTTGAACAAGTGACTGAAATCTGAGCCCTAAGGATGGTCAACTTACTCAAAATTTAATGACTGCCATCACATTAAGTACCAACCACGCTATTCCAAATACACCATGGTCTGTTAGAGGATGCTGCCAAGGGTAGGAGACTAAAGGGGAAAGGTAGTTGGTGCCAACTCTGCCTTGGTCCATGCCCTCAAATTAATGGGCATATATTCCTTATTTTAAATTAATAATTGGTGATGGTTAATCCCATATGTATTGTTTAGGGGAAAATGAGATCAATTTTTTCCACTACTCTTGATTTCCCTCAGTAGTCCTCAAGTGAAATTACACTGATAATCAGAATAACATCAGTAGCTTTTTTAAAAACAGGGATTCTGAGCCCTACCCCCAACCTGCTGAGTCAGAGTCCCAAGGGCAGGAGTACCTGAAATCCACATTTTGTAAAGCTCTTCAGTTTTTCAAAGACTTATTTTAAAATTATTCCATTAATTTTAAAGGTACAGTGAAATGAGTTCCTGTATATGGAAAGGTCACCAAACTTCCCTTAATGTTAACATGTTATATAACAATGGTACAATTACCAAAATTAAGCAATGCTAATACAATGCTATAAACTATAGGGTTTATTTGGATTTCACCAGTTGTTCCAATAATGTTCTTTTTCTGATCCAGAATCTAATCCAGAATACCATGTTGCATTTAATTATGTCTCCTTAGTCTTTTCCAATCAGTGACAGTTTCTTCAGTCTTTCTTTGTTTATCATGACCTTAAAACTTTTGAACAATATTAAGGCATTTTATAGACTGTCCCTCAATTTGTGTTTGTCTGGTGTCTCTCATGATTAGATTGGGTTTTGTATTTGGGGGAAGAATACAGTGTGGAGTGTCCTTCTCATTGCATCAGATCAGGAACCATATGATATTAACAAGATTTATCAGTGGTGGTGTTAACCTTCATCACTTGATTGATGTAGTATCTGCTAGGTTTTTCCACAGTTGAGTTTCTAATTTTTCATCTCCATACTCTATTTGTTAGAATCAAGTCATTAAATCCAGCCCACACTTAAGAAAGGGAAATTACACTTTACCTTTTAAAGGGAGGAGTATCAAAGAATTTGTGGGTATATGTTAAAACCATAATAATAATCAATACATATTTAAGGAAAGATGCTTCAAAGCTATGCACATATGCTCTCAAAGTTTTGCCCACTAATTATAGCATTCATCAGTAGATGACTGCCGTAGCAATTATTTTTGTGGTTTTCTAATGGTGATTTTTCTATTTCCCTCATTCTTTCTCTATTTATTAATTGGAAATCTATAAAACGAAAAGGAGTTCTCCCTTCTTCCCCACTTATTTATGCAATAGTTTATTTACATCAGGGTGCACTCATAGATACTTATTTTATTCCTTGATTTATAATCTAGTACTATTGTTATTTTGTTGCTCAAATTGTTCCAACTTTGGCCACTGGGAGCTCTTTCAGGTTGGCTCCTGCATCTTTTTGGCATGCCTCATCATTGTTTATCATGTTCTTACTTTCTGATACCATAAGATGATCTGGGCTTATTTTGTTTTTTCCTTGTTCTACCCCTGGAATCAACTATTCCTCCAAAGAGGTCTGTTTCCTTTAAGTCAACAAGGGTAGGGACCAAGATCTGAATGTTAGGTGCTTGTTGCAACTGGAGTGTCATTCTTTCTAGGCCCTCTCAACGCACAGAGCTAGAAATGTATGTGTGCATACTAACCCATGTATAAACACATATCTATATTTCCATAACTATCTGTATAAACATGAGTTCATATTGCTATCTCCAACTCCAATCCAGCATCACAAGCTTCATTCTAGCATTTCCCTTTGCTTATTTGTAACTTTTTTTTCCTAACAGTGAGATACCTGGCTATCATTATCTGTAATATATTTACTTATTTGTGCAGCTCTAGTATATATGCAGTTACAGAATGGATAACCCCTTCCCTCATAAGAAACAAATTTACCAACCAGAGTACAGTGTCCCTGTACAGTTCTTTTTGTCTTCAGGTTTACATTATCCAGTCAAAACAATTTTTACAAAGTTACTTAGGTCATCTCCCTTTTTCTTCACCTCCTTCAGTGAGGTTGTCATACATTTGTAATACTGTTAATGTCATTTGTCATAGTCCACATTCCGTTCTGAGATCCCCTGACATTCTTGTTGAGATTTTTTTTTTTTTTTTTTGGCAAAACTTGCATAAAGTTTAGTCTTTGGGTAGTACTGTTCTATGGATTTTGACAAATGCATAGATTCATGTATCCACAATCAGTACCATACAGAGTATTTTCATCACCCTAAAAATTCCCACCTGCAGCCCCTTTGCTGTCAATCCATTTCTCAATCCCTGGCAACCACTAATCTGTTTTTTCTCCCTATAGTGTTGCCTTTTCCAGAATGCCATATAAATAGAATCATACACTATGTACTCCCAAGGTTTTGTTTACCAGAAAGTTTGGGAACCATTACTCTTACTAATTCAGATACTATCTGATGAAGCACCAACATCCACTTCATCCCCAAACTGGGAGTCGGCTTCAATTTAGATGCACTTTAAAAGGTATACATCCTCTCAGCTCTGTATGTTAAATTGTCTAAATTTGGAAGAATATTGCTTGAGGTGCAAAAAGATTTTCTTTCCTTCAAAGATAGGTGGGAAAATACAAGAAAAGCTTTGTTTTCCTGCTAACTTTTTGTCCTCTCTCCAATGTGGACTTCCACTCCAAACAATTTGAGTTGTACTTTTCTAAATTGTTTTATGCCAGTTATGATGTTATTGTAATCATATCATCTAATTACCTATTACATGATCCTTTGAAATCAAGTGTAAAAAGATAAAACATTCAAGGAAAACAAGGTTCAGTGCTTTGGAAAGATTCAAAAGTGAACTGGCTGGCCGTGGTGGCTCACACCTGTAATCCTAGCACTCTGGGAGGCTGAGGCGGGAGGATCGTTCGAGGTCAGGAGTTCAAGACCAGCCTGAGCAAGAGCAAGACCCCGTCTCTACTAAAAATAGAAAAAAATGATCTGGACAGCTAAAAATAGATAGAAAAAATTAGCCGGGCATGGTGGTGCATGCCTGTAGTCCCAGCTACTCAGGAGGCTGAGGCAGAAGGATTGCTTGAGCCCAGGAGTTTGAGGTTGCTGTGAGCTAGGCTGACATCACGGCACAGCACTCTAGCCCGGGCAACAGAGCGAGACTCTCTCTCTCAAAGAAAAAAAAAAGTGAACTGCTTAAAAGAGTAAAACAAAAAAGCTGCTATTAAGTAAGGCAAGAAAATCATCAAAGAGAGGGAGAAATTATAAAAATCTGGAAGTATTCTACATTCAAGATGGCTTTATAAATGTTTTTAAGTTCTCACTTTATTTTAAAGAAACTAAAAATTGAAATTGTGCATTACAGGTAAAATTTGTACACAGAACTATAGAGCATCTATACTCAAAGAAAACATTAAAAAAAAAACAAAGGACTTAAACAGTACCTGATTTCAAGACTTAGTATAGGCCGGGTGAGGTGGCTTATGCCTGTAATCCTAGCACTCTGGGAGGCCGAGGTGGAAGGCTCCCTCGAGGTCAGGGGTTTGAGACCAGCCTAAGCAAGAGCGAGACCCCATCTCTACTATAAATAGAAAAAATTAGCCCGGTGTGGTGGCACGCCTGTAGTCCCACCTACTCAGGAGGCTGAGGCAGAACGATCACTTGAGCCCAGGAGTTGGAGGTTGCAGTGAGTTATGATGATGCCACTGCATTCTAGCCAGGGCAACAGAGCTAGACTCTGTCTCCAAAAAAAAAAAAAAAAGACTTAGTATAAAGCTATAGTAATGAAAACAATGTAGTATTGAGATATAAGCAAATAAATTGATGGAATAGAAGAGAATCCAGAAATGGACTCGTACATTTATGGTCAGTTGATTTTTGCAAAGGTGCCAAGACAGGGAAAGAACAATCTTTTCAACAAATGGTGCCGGACACTGGAATAATCACATGTACAAAAATTAAAGAAACTTCAAACTTTTCTCTCATACCATATGCAAAAATTAACATGATATGGATCATAGTCTTTAATGTAAGAGATAAAACTATAAAACTTCAAATATTTTGATGACCTTGGGTATGGCAAAGATTTCTCAAATACAAAACTAAAAGGCAGGAACTATTTTAAAAAATCAATACATTGGACTTCAGAATTTTAACCTTTTTCTCTTCCAAAAGCATGACTATGAACATGAAAAGGCATCCCACAGACTGGGACATAATATCTGATAATCATCCAAGGATTTGTAGACTATATAAAAACTCCTACAACTCAAAATAAGGAGACAACCCAATTTTTTAAATGGGCACATTTTTTTAATACTTCACCAAACTTTGGGACACTTAACCAAAAAAGATATACAGATGGCAAATAAACAAAAGATACTCAACATCATTAGGAAATGTAAATTAAAACCATATTGAGATACAACTATACTTCCATTAGAATGGCCAGAATTAAAAAGACTGACCATACCAAATGTTAGTGAGGATGTAGAAAAACTGGAACCATCCTATACTGCTGATGGCAATTCAAAATGCTACAACCACTTTGGAAAACAAAATTGGTTTGGCAGTTTCTTAAAAAGTTAGACATATACCTGAGATGCAGCCATTCCACTCCTAGGTATTTACCCAAGAGAAATGAAAATGTCTGTCCATACAAAGACTTATCCACAAATGTCCACAGCAGCTTCAGTTGTAATAGTCAAAAACTGGAAACAACCCAAATGTCCATCAGCAGACAAATGGATAAACAAATTATGGCAATTGCATACAATGAAATACTTCTCAGCCATAAAAAGGAATCAGATAAATCTCAAAATAATTATGCTAAGTAAAAGAAACCAGACAAAACAGAGATAGGTGAAAGGTCTGAGAAGTCTCTTGGGGGTAATGTTTATTATCTTGATTGTTGTGATGGTTTTATGGACACATATATGTGTCAAAATTTATCAAATTGCCCCCTTTAAATATGTACAGTTTACTGTATGTCAATTATATCTCAATAAAGGTATTTTAAAGTTTATGGTAAATATCTTTTTTATGATTCCCTGCTCTAGTTTTTTGATTCACCAACTACAGGTCCTATTAATAATGTGTCAAATGAGAGGGCTTCTTCTCAACTTATTTACTCATCACCTAATGCTTTCAGCACCCACTATCTTCAACAGCACCTGACAATGTCCTCTGTGCTCTTTGAGAGATAATATCTGCTTTTATCTACCCAGAGAATTCCAGTGAGTATCCTGGAGGTAATGAAATCCATACTGAATAAAACTAAATTAGCATTCCTTTGTTTGTTTGTTTTGAGATAGTCTCATTCTGTCACCCTGGGTAGAGTGCATTGGTATCATCATAGCTCACAGCAACCTCAAACTGCTGGGCTCAAGCAATCCTCTTGTCTCAGCCTCCCAAGTAGCTGGGACTACAGGTGAGTGCCACCAGCTAATTTTTCTATTTTTAGTAGAGAAGGGGTCTTGCTCTTGCTCAGGCTGGTCATGAATTCCTGAGCTCAAGCAATCCTCCCGCCTCAGCTTCCCAGAATGCTAGAGGATTATAGGTGTGAGCCACCTCGCCCGGCCCAATTCCTTTCACTTCATATCCATTTTCATAAAGGCTAGGACTTTTATTGTAAATTCATTTATATAATGACAATACTCTGGATCTTCCTTAGTAGAGTTTTATTTGCAACTTGTTCTGAACTTTACCCATTAATTAAAAGCACAATGAATAACCACCATTACTACTAATCACTAAAATAAACAGATGAAGAGCTCAAATGTATAAACCTTTTATTTAAAATTAGAGAGCCTCAAATACAAATTAAATAAGTACAATATAAAATATGAAGCCTTCATAAACCAGACCATAACCACTTTAAATCATCTATTTCTACATTAAAGAGAAATCTAAAAATAGTCAAAAATCAAATTATTTTAAACTCTTACTAACATTAAAATTATTACAAAACATTAAAAGAAATTTAATTAGAAAATGAACA
This sequence comes from Varecia variegata, assembly GCA_028533085.1. Classification (NCBI taxonomy): domain Eukaryota; kingdom Metazoa; phylum Chordata; class Mammalia; order Primates; family Lemuridae; genus Varecia; species Varecia variegata. The sequence continues at coordinate 37,538,391 of CM052436.1, read as the reverse complement.
AAACCACTACAGAGTGATTCCTGCTATCCTCTAAGATCAATAATTAAAATTTAGTGTGATTTCTATTCATTCATAGATAAAAAAGTACCTCATTTAAAAAAGACAATTATCTATTTCTTTTCAAGGCTGTGTGGATTTGCTTTGTTTACTTCACTTGTAATTTTAATATGGCACAGTAGGCTTGATCAGTGAAAGCAATATCATTAAAAATGTTTGCAATGTTCCTTACAGACCCTCTCTGGTTCACTTCACGAATGAGAGTACCAAATATTTGAAACTTAAGCCAGAGCAGTGGCACATGCCTATAGTCCCAGCTACTCCAGAGGTTGAGGTGGGAGGACTGCTTGAGCCCAGGAGTTCTTAGAGGCTGCCCTGGGCAACATATGAGATCCCATCTCAAAAAAAAAAAAAAAGTAAAATTGCAAAATTTAAAACAGTACAATACAATAAGTACCTTTTAATAAGGTATTGTAGCAAAATAGAAATAAACAATGAAGTCTGTTTTTTTATGAATGGGAAACTGATCAGATTTATTCTATTTTTTTCTCTTTTTACTGTGTCTTAATTCTCCAGGAAAAAAATTTTATATTTTATATTATTAATGTTATAAATCCAATTCTAAGGCTGGGCACGGTGGCTCACGCCTGTAATCCTAGCACTCTGGAAGGCTGAGGCGGGAGGATCTCTCGAGGTCAGGAGTTCGAGACCACCCTGAACAAGAGCAAGACCTCATCTCTGCTAAAAATAGAAAGAAATGATCTGGACAGCTAAAAATATATAGAAAAAATTAGCCGGGCATGGTGGCGCATGCCTGTAGTCCCAGCTACTCGGGAGGCTGAGGCAGAAGGATCGGTTGAGCCCAGGAGTTTGAGGTTGCTGTGAGCTAGGTTGACGCCACGGCACTCTAGCCCAGGGAACAGAGTGAAACTCTGTCTCAAAAAAAAAGAAAAATCCAATTCTAAGGCTTTACACAAAAAAGTACCAAGAGAGATAGTATATCTTAAGCCTACGTTTTTCTGAAAATATTTATGAAAATTGGAACTAGAATTGTCTTAAGCATAATAGATATCAGGAAAATACACTATCATGGTGTTTGGATATTTAAAATAATCCAAAGCAAATAAAAACACACACTTAAAAATGGCACCCACATTATTCAAGAATAAAGTTATTTTCATATATATATCTACACACACAAACAATTAAGTGGCTAATCAATGAACATTTTCCTAAAACATGCATATGTGGAATCTTTTATAATTAAACTTATAAAACCAAACTAAATTGTATATTATCAACTGTCATGATTAGAGCTTTATGCACACCAGGAGAGTTACAACTTTAACATCTGTTGTTCTGTAAAACTGAAGATAAAATGTAACCAAACTCTAGCATTTCACCAGAAAATTTTATATATCTCAGCAACCTGTCATACTGCCTGTCATCCAACATATGGGCTCTAAAATGCAGTTATTCTTCTCTTTGAAAAACATTTTAATCAAGTCACACATTTCTTGGAGAAGATTCACTCAAGGTTATGAAAGAATTGTTTTCTACAAGCACCTTTGCCTTGACTGGTAGAGTTGTAGCTCTCTTAGAAGTTTTTTCCTCTTTCAAAGAGAATGAAAAGTATGCGGAGATTTACTTACTGACTCACTAAATGTAAAGATTAATTGAGAGGGTATAAAGTTTTGGAATACAGTAACATATAAGTTTTCATGGTTTATTTACTACTAACTAGCTATAACCTTAGACAAGTCATTTGATTTCTCTGTGCCTTAGTTTCATCTTTAAAACAAAGCGATTAGAATAGAAATCTCTAAGTTTTCTTCCCACTATCACATGGTATGATTCTGTGCTTCTGCAGAAATTCTTAATTGAAAAACTGAATCTTCCATAAATCAAAAGAACTGATGTAAACTAAAATAGCACAGCTGAACTAAACCTCTCCTGTTAGAAAAAAACACAAATACCATGTTCAAAGCTCAACTTCCCTAACCTCATCAGACCCATTCCCTCTTCAGCCAGACCAATGAATAGCCCATCAAGTTAAAACCAAATATCTTAGTTACATAAATTACTTTTAAATAATATTATAAACCCATCAAAATATACTAAGCCTATGCCACAGTTTTCCTACATTTTATTTTACATTATTTTCATTCTATATACATTTAAGATAATCTATACATTTAAGAAAGGAGCTATTTAATATTCTGGTACTTCTAAATACTAGTAAAAGTTAAATAAAATACAGATGAAGAGTAGAATATGAATAATTATATTCTGACAAATTTTTAATAAAGTATGCTAAACACTATTTATGGGCTAGGAAAACAATGCAAAGGTAAAAAAGGAAATCCTGATGACAAATGCTGATGATCAAATGAATTTAGCTGTGTTTTGCCATTACTTAAAAAAAGATAGGAGGCAGAGGATGTTAGCAGAAACCTACATAGGTAATACTGAACCATGACATTCCGGCAGCTTTTATGAAAAATTAACGTACCCGGAAGCAGTGTTTTGGTACTAGTACAGTGCAAATTGTTTTTTCTTTGTCTAACTATGGGCAGCAAATGAGGCACTTAACTGTTCAATAGAAAAATAGGGTATATTTAAGAAGACATTCAAAATCATTAATAAAAGATAACCAGCATTATTCAAAAAGTAAAAAATCCAATTTTTATTTAATGTTACACGTTTCAATAGGGAAAATCCTTTTGAAGGCAGAACTGCTGTTTTGTTTATAAGAGATAGAAAACATTTCTTTTTCAAGGGATTCTGAATTTCTGAGAATGAAATCCAAGTCTTCTCAACCTGAGTGCTATATATCCATAAAGCAAGAGAAATACATCTTACCATACTAGAGAAATGTTTATGCCTATCAACAAATACCATGTACCATGTGATCCTCTACTTTATTCTTGAAGGATCAGAAGTTTGTATTTTATATAACTTTGAAGAAGGGGACCGAAGACTATAACAGAATAATGAATAGATATTTAGCACCTAAATTTAGAGAACACTTAAGTATTGCTATAGTTGTAAATAGCTGTATGTCTGTAGGTGGGGAAAATCAAATAGGTGTTGTTCAATGATATTAGAACATTCTCAAAGATTAAAATACCAAGCTTCCAAAATTATCCTTTATTTACATATGCATCTACCTACAACATTTCAAACCCAATCTTATTTCTTCCTAAAGTTACAGATATATATTATGTTTAATAACTAAGTGAAGTTTATTTTTCTTAACCACCATTAAACCATCTTCCAATGTGGCACTTTTTCAGAGATTATATAGAAAATAGTTCTTAAAAAAAAAAAAAAAACTCATTCATATTCTACCACTAGTATTACTTTAAATGTTCATCACTATGGGGCAGAGGTCAAAGTGAAGTGAATGGCCATGGAACTTCTGCTGAAATACGTAATTAAATATAAGCAGAACATAGATGATTAACATACATTAATTTGTTGACAATATATTGGCACATAAATGTTTATATATAGGGTAACAAAGCGCTTACTGAAAAAATAAATGTATGCTGTGACGTTATTCCAAGTGACTATAGTATCTCCTTTCTTCCTATCTAAGTGAAATATTGCATTGCCTTTCTAAGTAAGCTTGATTTTAATGCTGGATGGAACATTTTACTTCATACATTAAAACTGATACATCACATTAACTGAAGTTTTCCATGAGACAATTTAATCATCCCCACTGAGAAATCCTATAATCTTTTCTTCCTAAATTTGCTTATATAAAGCCTTTCTCTGATTTGAAGAGAGGGGGGAAAAAAAGTCTTAAAAAAATATTCTTACTCCAAGGAGACTAACAATTCCAATAATTCACAGTTCTCATATTTATCATTTATATTTTCTTCAACAAATTGCATTCATTACTATATAATTAATTTCCTCAGATACAGAAGAATCAAAATTCTCTTATTTATATCTTTAAGGTAAATTTTTCTGTTTTCTTTAATATATTCTAGTTTATTTTTTAAAGGAAATGAGTACATGAAAGAAACGGGAACATTGTTGATGCAATTTAGTTGTTAAGAAATAAAGTGCATATAGCTTTCAATATACATAGTTTGGTACATTACTGCTAAGTAAAAAGCTAGCAAAACCAAAATGAAGACTCAGTTCATTATCTAGAATCTGGAAAATATAAGACAAAAATATAAATTCTATACAAATAGTAACAAAATTGGGGGTGGT
>CM052436.1:37484518-37534064 GCA_028533085.1 Varecia variegata | reverse complement strand
TGCAAGGTAGGAGACATGCCATGAGTCTCATCTGCAGAAGCACTGACAGACAAGGTACCTAACTTTTCCAGGGAACAAGCTATGTGACGCTTACCACCTCCTGACCCTTCATCAAAGTTTGTCCTCTCATCAGCCTCTTCTAGCTGTTGAACTGAAGTTAAATACTGCTCAAGCAGACTATTATCTTGCTCATTATGTGAGCTTTCCTTACTCCATTCACCATGTTCTTCACTAATATCCCCTAAATCTGACTCTTTGCCATATTTGACTGTGTCAATGGAATTCCCCATTATGGAGCTTTCACTGCCTTCTGTGGAACTTTTTTGAAAATCCAAAGAATCCTGCAAACAGTGAACTTGTTCTGTTAAGGAGGAATGAAAACCAGAGTCTGGAAATTCTGGAAATGATTTCTCTTGAGGAGCTTCATCAGGAGCAATGAACCAATCAGAATTTTTATCAGAAGGGGGCTCCTGACTTTCAGTAAATGATGGAGGTTTAGATGGCGCCAGAGTACTTGATAAAGGAGGAACATCGGTATGCCAGGAACTTAGACGCTGGTCCACTGTCTCTTGCCAAGCTTGTAGAGATCTTATCTATAAACCAGAGGATATAGTTTTATTATAAAATAAAAACCATATCTGTTTTATAATTGTCCTTTGAGCTTTTCTTCCAGCAGTCATGAAGTTGGTAAATGGTAGAACTGGAGTTAGAAATTGCCTGATTCCCCTTATCCTTTCCATAGCACCCCCAGCCTAACCCTGGCTAGCACAAGTGATACAAGTCCTTGGTGACAAAAAGGCCCTCGCCAAGAGGCCAGTCTGGGCAACACAGCTAGACTTCATCTCAAAAAAACAGAACAAAACAAATAAAAAAAAGGCCCTCACCAGGAGAGTGAGGATGGGCCAAAGTAATTCCCCTGCTTCTACTAGAAAAATAGAAGCACAACAGTATATGTATAGCTGACTAAGGGGTCTATAATGTACTCAATATACACTGAGTGTATATTGAGTAAAGACAAATTAGAGCTCACTGATAAAAGTAGATCCTCTAAAATAAGTCTCATTTTAGATATTCATGTAGATGATACATAAGTTTTTGAGTATCATCTAACCATACAGTATATGCAACTTCCTAAAATACCTAAAACATATCAAATTTTTGATATGACCTTTACATTTTAAAAGTATAATTAAAATTTCAAAAAATTTTACTGTAAAAACTGCAGGCAAGGAAGCAATCAATATACAGAATTTTAGTTTTCCTCTGACCACCTTGTAAGATAATCACTGACAGCAGTTTGATGACAGACTTTTTTTTTTTTTTTTTTTTGAGACAGAGTCTCACTCTGTTGCCCAGGCTAGAGTGCCGTGGCATCAGCCTAGCTCACAGCAACCTCAGACTCCTGGGCTCAAGCAATCCTACTGCCTCAGCCTCTCGAGTAGCTGGGACTGCAGGCATGTGCCAATGCCCGGCTAATTTTTTCTATATATATTTTTAGTTGTCCAGATCATTTCTTTCTATTTTTTTAGTAGAGATGGGGGTCTCGCTTTGGCTCAGGCTGGTCTCGAACTCCTGAGCTCAAACGATCCATCCGCCTCGGCCTCCCAGAGTGCTAGGATTATAGGCATGAGCCACCTCGCCCGGCAGACAGACTTTTTTCTATGCAGCATTTCCAAATACACAGTGAAGCCTGGCACACAGTGGCATGCACCTGTTAGTCCCTGTCACTCAGGAGGATAAGAGAGGAGGATCGCTTGAGCCCAGGAATTCCAGGCTATAGTGTGCCACGATTGCACTGTGAATAGCGACTGCACTCCAGCCTGGGCAACAAAGGAAGACCCTCGTCTCTAAAAATAAAAAATACACAGGGAGTTTTTAAAACCAAGTGGAACCCTAAGTTCTGCATCTTGCTGTTTTTCACTAAAAAGTGTTATTTTGGAGATCTTCCCTTATCAGTCCGTACTGTTACCTTACTCTTTTTAACTGTTCCATGGTATTACTATTCTATAATTTATGTAACCATTCCCCTACTTTTTGTAATTACAATACCTTAAAAATCAATAATTATATTTTCATTTTATGAGTCAAATCCTAACAAATTTTTTTATAAAAATATTTCCAATAAATTATCAAGAAGTATTTGATACAATACAATACTAGTAAAACCAACTGCTTAAACTGCCCTGAAAGTGTGCGACAAGGGGATTCAAATTTTCTCTCCTAAGTCGACACATATACTTTTTAGGACATGCATATTGTAGCCATTATATACCGTCTTAGTCACCTTTCATTCAAATATTCCCAAAAGATAAAAACAGATAGATAGCTACACAAAATTTCAAATAGGGTTTTTTATATCTACTAGAAAGTTATAACAACATTCTTCAATTAAGCCCCCTTCCTTCAGCTTTATATTACTTTACCTTTCTTGTCAAAAGTATAAAAACATTTTTCTTCAGATTAGATAAAATGTAACAAAATTCACTGTCCTAGTTCAGAGTTAGTGGCAAAGAGCATAAACCACACCCTTAACCTTGAAAAAGAAGGCTTAATATGCCTAACTACTCTATGTCAATGAATCTAGAATTTTTCTTTGTTCATATATTAGGTAAATCAGCAGGAGGGGGTTTACCTGGTTCCAAAGGAATTTGACAGCCTCTTCTTGCACAAATTTTTTAACACGTTCATCATCTCTTTCTTTTCTTAATCTATAATTCAAAATACATTATTGACACAAGTAAGGGTGCTTTGACTTGTACTTCCTGTTACAACTAATAAGCACATGAATTATAAAGAGATTAATAATTTAATAATAGTCCTTTCCACTTTTAGAAGATCTAAACAGAAAAGTTAATTTTTTTCTTTTTTTCTTTATCACTTTAAATCAAAAGCTATGAAACCTTAATTTTGAACTATAAGTCAAAGTAAAAGCCAAATGAGATGCGACTGAAATTCAGACATTAATTCTACAAAGTATTGCCAGTGATAAAAAATATGATAAAACATTAAATGACTCTTTATCTGGTTTCAATTTTCCATCCAAACACACCAAAGGGACAGTAGATGCAGAAAGAAGTGGTTATTCAAAGCCTCCAAAACAATTAAGGATCACATTGGAGTTGAGTATTCATGATCATAGCGGGAAAACACCCTCTCTAAGGGACTAGCTGGACTAATGCCATCAAACTTCACTTCCCTGTTTGCCCCAGTCCCTGACATACTCCTTGCTAACAGATCTCCCATCCATCACTCTCCCTCATTCATTAAAGTCTTAACTCTGGGTACACTGCTGCTCTCTCCATACCTATCACCAACCTAAGGCTTCTTTAGTTATCCATTATCACCCAAACTGTCACAACCATTTTGTTCCAAACTTCTGACCCAATCCTTCACTTTCTCTAGCCCCCTCCAAACCCTTCTCCTGTGCCATCTGGGACTGAATTGTAACCAGCAAACTCCCTTATATACTCAACCTCTCTCTGAACTTTTCCTTGGCCAAAGTGGACCCAACTTCTCAGAGCACTATAGCTCTCTCAAGTGGAAGCTACTTTCTTCTCTCATACAAGAGTGTTAGAAGACTACTTCTTACTGCTGTTTTCAAATGATTATTTACCTTCCTCCTTTAACTCCTGCCATCCTGTAAAATTTCTGAAAACTCACTGTGTCAAGTACTGACCTCCCATTATCCGCCCCCAATCACTGAAGTCTCAGCACCAATCTTTCTCTCTGCCCCATTCCTGTCATTTTTGGAGACTACAGCATTTCACATGGATGTTCTACCTAACAATAATCCACCCCGTATCAGTCCCCCATTCTCATAATCTCACCCTAGACCAAAACATTTTGACTACACCACTTTCAAAAATGATTCCAAGCACCCTAACACCAACCACTATCTTCCTATCCTCCCAGTTCACTTGCTGTTGCACCCCACTGCAACAATCTAGACCTCCAACCCAATGACCTTTCCCTCCTACCTTCACTTCCCTTTTACCTTAATTAAATCCTAAATTCCATCATTATTTTTTTTGAGACAGAGTCTGGCTCTGTTGCCCAGGCTAGCATTCTGTGGCATCAGCCTACCTTACTGCAACCTCAAACTCCTGGGCTCCAGCAATCCTTCTGCCTTAGCCTCCTGAGTAGCTGGGACTACAGGCATGTGCCACCATGCCCGGCTAATTTTTTCTATATACTTTTAGTTATCCAGTTAATTCCTTTCTATTTTTAGTAGAGACGGGGTCTCGCTCTTGCTCAGGCTGGTCTCGAACTCCTGAGCTCAAAAGATCCTCCTGCCTCGGCCTCCCAGGGTGCTAGGATTACAGGTGTGAGCCACCACACCCAGCCAAGATCCATCATTATTATCTCCTCTAAAATATCTTTGCTCCCTTGCCCTTCCCTCTCTTTCTGCCTTATTCACCTAGGAAAAAATCATTCCTGCTTGAACCAAATTAATCATGCTGATTCAGAGCAAACAGCTGAGAATTGCTGATGAAAATCACACAACCCAGCCTGAGCAAGAGTGAGACTCCATCTCTACTAAAAATAGAAAAAAATTAGCTGGGTGTGGTGGTGTGCACCTATAGTCCCAGCTACTCAGGAGGCTGAGGCAGGAGAATCACTTGAGCCCAAGAGTTTGAGGTTGCAGTGAGCCATAATGACGCCACTGTACTCTACCCTGGGTGACAGAGCAAGACCCTGTCTCCAAAAAAAAAAAAAAATCATACAACTTAACCTATTGTTTTGCACTTTTAAGTTTTTCCTCACATTATACAGCAAGCCTCTTCCATGCTCCTCTTAAGTTCATTTTTAAGATGACTACCTCATACCTCATACTTCTCTCCTTACACCTCCTTTACCTCTCTCCTCATTTTCAGGTGTTGACCACATCTTATACATTATTGAAAAGGGAAAAGCACCAGACAGGACTTCCCCTCCTCCCACCCACCATACATATCACCTTACCTGCTCCTGCTCCTACCTCAGGCCACTTTCTCTACTTATGCCCTGGGTCTCTTCTTCCTCTCACCTTCTCAAGAATTTCAATCCTGCACTTCTCCCTTCTTTTCTCTGTACCATCTCTTTTTCTCTCCTTATTGAATCATTCCCATCAACACATAAACACACTCTATATTTACCATCTTTAAAAGAGAATCTTCCCTAACTCCAGATTCTTCTCCAGGAGCCACCTACTCTCATCTCCTCAAAACATTTCCCAAGAGTTGGCTATACTCATCTTTTAAACTTTTACCTCCCATTCACTATTTGACCCATTCCAAGCTGGCCTTCATCCCTCATGCCACTGAAGTTTCCCTCAGAGAGATTGTCAGGCCCTAACTGGCTCCTGAGAGATAACCTCCAAGCCCTTGGAATATTCTGCCTGAAAAAAGTTTCTTTGTACACCTGGGGTCTTGGTCCACACCAGATAGTTTATGTGATCAATGTGATTTCTAGTGAACACCTGCTTTGTTCACCTGGAGCCCTGGGCCATGGTGTATCAGTTTGACTTCTAGGGGGCCTGAGGTCTGAGTAGTTAAGGTCAGTCACATGGGCACTCAATGCCTATGCAACTGACCCCCAATGAAAACTCTAGACACCAAGGCTCTGGTGATCTTCTCCAGTTGGCAATACTTTGTATGTGTTGTCACACATCACTGCTATGAGAATTAAGCCCTGTCTGTATGACTCCACTCTAAGAGTACAACTGGAAGTTTGCATGTGGTCTCTGTTGGACTGTGCCCTATTCACGTTTTCTGCTTGCTGATGTTAATCTGTATCTTTCGCTGTAATAAACTATAACCATTAACAGAACAATTTCTCTGAGTTCTGAGTCCTTTTTAGTTCATCATTGAAACTGCGGATAGTCTTGGGGATTCCCAACACAGTCACCAATAACCTCCAGCTGCCAAATCTAATGTATAAGTTCTCTGTTCTCCCTGTGGCACCTCTCATATCTCCTGAAACACTTTCCCCATTGGAGAAAAACTCTCCTAGTTTTTCTACCACTCTGGCTGCCCCTTCTCAGTCACTTTTGCTGCCTCCTCCTACTCTACCTGATAATATTAATAAATATCACTAGTTCCAATACTAATAAAATCCTAATTTTCCTGAGTCGCCAGTCAGTAAAACACGTGAGCCATGGAATTAAGGAATAATTCCTACTGTAGCCCCAGAATTTTAGCCCCTTTTGAATCCCCGATATTTTCTTTAGTTTTTATGTTACTTACTGAGTTCTACGTAGACTTTCTCTTCTTCTCATTTTTATACTCATTAAGTTTTTCTACATTTTCTGTACCTTTCTATGTTCAGAATTATAGATGCCTATAAAGCTCACATTCATTCAACATTTATTGCTACACTGCATCTATGTACCAATTGCTTTGCTGGGGGTGGAGATGGATATAACAGTCTCTGCTCTCCAGATGCTTTCCGTATATTGTAGGAGATAAACAAGTAAACCAACAGTGGCTACACGATATAAAAAAATGTTATGATCACAACAGCACAGTATTCTGAATCAACTCTAAGAATCTGACACCCCAAGTCAACAAAATAGCACCTCCACAGGACTTTTGACCCACCTCCTGATTTCATCAGTTAAGCAGACAATGTGCTCCTGCATTCTGCGTAGCCGGATTTCATAACGCACATCTTTGGCTCGAGGGTTGTAGTTCCTGGCGTAAAAGCCCCGCCAACAGGCCTGAAGCTTGGTGGCTGCTTCATTCAATTTCTGAAGGGCAACTTTATCATGTCCCAAAGCAATAGATCTCTGGGTTAAAATCCTGCAGGGAAGTTTCTCTGAAGCTGTTTGAGACATGGTTTCTTGTTCATCTGGCTGTGTATGGGAGACATCGTGTCCAGCTGTCTCAGGAAAAGATGTAAGACTGTGGTTATCATCCTTCGAGATAGTGCTGATTATTGTTGGCTCAGGACAAGGTAATAGCCCAGCTTTCTCATTTACCTCCGTAATGATCTCGCTTTTCATCATTTGAACAGAATTCTCATTTGCAGCCCATAAAGCCTTTTCCTCTTCCTTATCCAAGACCTGGTTTTCCAGTCCTTTCACAGATTCATCTGCAACACCATCATCTTCTAGGCCCAAGTTAATGCCCTGCAGCCTCAGCTCAACTGTAGGTGACACTGGAGATAGTCCTGATGCAACTGGCATAAAAGTAGACTCTGAAGAGAGAAGACTACAATTTAACTTGTCCTCATCTGTTTGTATGTCTTCCAGGTGCAGGTCATTTCGAGAATATCTTGTAGTGTGTACAGAGGCTGGAAAATTATTCTTAACAGCATATAATTGATCATCATTACTGCTTATCCCAACCCAAGAATTGACTTGGATGACAGGTTCTAGAAGAATCAACAGAGTGTCATTTAAACCACTAAATATTTGAAGAGTTTAATTGTACCCTTTTAATGAAATCTAATCCCTGAAATATAGTAAAATGCAATAAAATGCATTCAGTGACTTCCTCCAATATGCCTAAAACATCTAAACAAACATTTTTAGAAAAATGAATTTTTGTAATAATCATAGGAATAATCAAAACATCAGGTCTATATAAAAGATAGCAGCCCTTGAAATGTTTTTAAAAATTAGAAATATAACAGTTATAATATACATAGACATATGTATGTGTACATACATATATATATAAAATATAAGATCTAAATCACCACTAAGGTTAAAAAAAGCTATACAAAATTATAAAAATAAGTACTTTTTTCTGTCTTATGATACCCAACAAATCAAATGACTTAGAGAAAAGGGATCAATGATCAATTAACTTCTTACCGCTTTCTTGAACTATCTGGCAATCTTGAATAGGGCTTGAATGCTCAGGTATAAGGGGTGCCCTTGTTTCAATAGGAGCCAGAGGAGACAACTCTTCTTTTTGGCTTTGGTTCATCAACTGTCTCTGATGGAACCTAAAAATCAGTAACATCTGATGTGACTTAACACAAGCCAAAAACAAAAAGCTTTTCTGCTTCCTAAGTAACAATGTCAAAAGGTAGAAGTGTACAAGTTTTCAAAGTAAGTACCTTTAATCACTGCCAAATTATAAAGTCTCATTTGAAAGCATTGCATAGAAAAAGTTAAGAAACTTATTTTTAAATTGCATATGCACCAGGCACAGTGGCTCACACCTGTAATCCCAGCACTTTTGGGAGGCTGAGGCAGGAGGATTACTTGAGGCCAGGAGTTAGAGACAAGCCTGAGCAACACAGGGAGACCCACCTTCTATACAAAAAAAACAAAAATTAGCCAGGCATCACGGCACACGCCTGTAGTCCCAACTACTGGAGAGGCTCAGGCAGGAGGTCTGCTTGAGTCCAGGAGTATGAGGTTGCAGTGAGCTATATTGATACCCAACAAATCAAATGACTTAGAGAAAAGGGATTAGTGATCAATTAACTTAACTCTAGCCTGGGCAACAGAACGAGACCTTGTCTCAAAAAAAAAAAAAAAATTGCATAGACATACGCTCACATATACACACATATATATTAATACATGCACAAAGATTTAAAGGCGGGATCTCTGATGAAAGAAGTAACTACTAAATGCTTCTAGCTATACTTCTTAATGTTAGTATATAAAAACCCATATGAAACACCTACGTTAAAGACCATACATATTTTTTTAAAATCCCATTCTCCCGTGCCATACTACTAGGCTCTCTCTGCTCAAGAAGTGATTAAAAATACAGTTGCAGTGGAGCAAGCTGGACTGCACTGTGTGGTTCAGCTTCCCTGCAGTGACAAGGAGCCTAAGAGCCAAGAAATATGGACCCCAGCACTTGCCTCAGGCTAATGATTGTATCACTGTAGGAAAGACTCCCAAAGATATTTTCACTTGTGAATTCATCAGCTATTACAAATAAATGGGCTTACCTCTGTTTGCTCAGAATCTTCTCTAGTTTGGCATCCTCTGCAGTTTGAAGACCCAGTGTAGAAGTGAGAGGACAGACTGTAGCCAGATACTGGACAAGCTGGATGTGCTGGCCAGGCCGATATGCTCTCCCCTTGCCTTGACTATACAGCCATTCAGCTTTCAAACTGGAATTGAGGGAAATAAAGAAAAGGAGATGGCACCAGTGTAGTCAAGATACATCATCAAGCAACAATGGTCTTTCTTCTTAATCTACCTTTGTAGCACCGTTCGATGTTTCTCATAAATAAAATTCACTCAAGTTTGTAAAAAAAAAACCTATCCTTCTTACTCATTTCCCTCACTCTAACAACGTTGTAACCCTTTTTCTTGCTTAGGGGCACTTCCATAGAGCTACACTAATGGTACCTAATAATTTCACATTATTTTCAAAGAATAAGTATTCTCTCCACTTACTCTGTCAAACTGAAGTACCTAAATACATCACTTGCATTTAAATCCATCAGTTCATAATGACAATTAAAAAAAAAGCTAACTAACTGGTTGCCGTTGGAGGATGCTAATGAGCCACCAATTCATTTTTAAAAACTGGTAAATAAAGGGTGAAAATTAAGTATTATTAATTCTATCTTTCCTCTACAAACTATACCAATGGGTAACCAAATAGTTACTTCATAGTCTCCCAACTAATAAGAAAATAAATAGAGTTAGAATTTCACCATTCTGCAACTTTTAATGAATTCAGGCATTGACCAAAAATATTAATAGCTACTAATAATAACACAAGAGACAACTGGACACTGTATGTCTCCCAATAAAACCCACAAGTAATCCTCCCCTCAAAAAATTAAACCTGAATCTGATCAAACCTCCACATCCCATTTATAGGAAATAATAGGAGAGAAACATGTCAAAGGACATAGAGATGTAATCGGCAAAACGAGTAGACAATGGGAAACTTTATAGGACGATAATCTCATTTCTTCAACAACCCTCCCCCCCAAAAAAAAGAGAGAAAAGAAAGCAACAAAAATAAAAGAGAAAAGAAACTGATAGATTGAGAGATTTAAGAGAATCATCTTGAACATCCAGCCAAGACAAGCTTTCAGATGACTCTAGCCCCATGTGTGATCTGTGATCTGACTGCAAGCCCATGAGACCCCAAGTGAGAACTACTCAGTGAGCACAGCCAACCTACAGAGCATGCAGTAATAATAAATTCATCTTTTAAGATACTAAAAATAGAGCAAGAAAGAAATTTAAGGGCTATATCAACCAATTGCAATATATGGCCTTATTTGAATCCTCTTTCCAAAAATACCATTCATAAGGATTATTGGAAATGTAAGCACTGACTGAATATCTGATGTTACTAAGGTATTATTGTTAATTTTTTTGAGATGTGGTAATAGCATGTACTTATTTCTTTAAAAGCTCTTCTCTTTTAGAGATATATACTGAAATATTCACAGAGGAAATGATGAGTAATCTGAGATACGCTTCAAAATAATACATAAGAAGGGGGAGTGAGTGAAGGTATAGATGAAGCAAGATTGGTCATGAAGTTGGGTGACGGATTCATTTTTTTTTTTTTTTAATTTTGAGACTCTCTATTCTGCCTGAGGGTGATAGATTCATAAAAGGTCATTATCCTATTCTGTTTACCTTTGTATATGTTTGACTTTTTTTTTTTTTTTTGAGACAGGGTCTCACTCTGTTGCCCAGGCTGGAGTGCAGTGGCATGATCATAGCTCACTGCAACTGCAGACACCTGGCCTCAAGCAATCCTCCTGCCTCAGCCTCCCAAAGTGCAAGGATTACAGGATGAGCCACTGTGCCTGTCCTGTTTGAATTTTTTAACTGATGTGCCAGTGGGCCAATTTTACCATTCTTAAATCTGCCCCTCAACATAAGATTGAGGTTGGATCGTTTTGGAATACTTTATTTCTCTGTTTTTATACCATTAGCTTACCATTGCAAATAGTTTGAAAATTGCTTCCAATCCACAACCACTTTATGGACCTTCATATAAGGTAAGTTATGTACATCATACAAACTATAAAGTCCAAAGCTGTCACCCAAGGTTGTATTACAGACTGAAAAGAAACTGGTACTTTTGATAACTGTTTAAATCACGCAAAAGACTCATAGTGCAATAAAATATAATGAGTTTAGTCTTCTGTGATTTACCAGTGTCCCAAGAAAGGAAAAACTGGTTTCTAACAATGAGAGATGAGGTGCACCAAGCTAATTAACTGAAGTAATCCCAATCTTAGGCTAACAATAAAAAATTTGTTTATTTAATAAAAATAATTAGAAGTACTCCTTTCATGGAAACCTTCCTACAGACTAAATTGAAATCATTGAGAATCTTCATGAAATCTGCTTTAAGTTTCCGTAATTTCTTCTGCCAAGTAAATGGCTTGTTGAAAAGCTGTACTAAAAAAAAAAAAAAAGGTCCAGAATAGAAGATAATCACCAACTTTAATATTAGCCAGCAAGCACCATTTCTAGGTTGTGGATGGTTTGTAGTTTAGGAGGAAGGAAAAGTGAAAGTAAGAGGATAGAAAAGAAGGATCAAGCTTGAATATTCCACAGTCTAAGTTTTTGTGAGAAAAACCAAAAACTGCAGATCATCACTATAAGATGTTTTTCCACCTTGCTTCACATGAATTCATCAATAAACATATCATTACACAAGTGTTATTAAATCCATAAAATATTCTGCTAGGTAAAAAAAACCTTCCTGCCAATTAAAATACCATTGCCAATTCAAAGAAAAACAAAATTAAAATTCATTCAGTTCTAACATATTAATTTCAAATCATTAGACTATGATTCCTCTCTTGAAATTGAAGGAACAGTTCATTTAAAAGAACAGTAACAAACTATTAAGAAAGAGAATTTAAAATAATCTTCTCTTCTAAATAAAGGAGTATTGAATGAAATGATATCTGATATATGCTTTTAAAATACTCCAACAAAAAATGTTAGATGAAACAAGACTGGCAAAATGTTGATAACTGCCGCATGGTGGGCACATAAGTGTTCGTTATGTTAGTCTCTCTTCCCTTCTATATATTTGAAATGTTCTTTTAAAAAAGGAATATTAAATTTTTCCAAAGTTCTGTTCCCATAAGATCTCTAATGAAGCAACAGAAGTATAGCTTGGTACATGTCCTGTAAATAGTAAAACAGAGATCTAAAGAAATGCTACACAAAGGTGCTGGTCTTTTCACAGGAGTGTTTAACTCTGAGAAACTACTAAGGCCAAGCACCAGAAGCTTGGGTTATTGCTTAAGTTACTCTTCTGGGTAACACACACACACTCAAGATCTGGCTACCTGAAGTTACCAAAGAATCTAGGATGCTTTTCATACTAGAAGAGAATTTTAACCTCAACGTTCTTAACAAATAAAAGTTAGGCTGGGTAGATTTAAAACACTGAACATTCCTTCCTGTCCTACAGGACAATTCTCAACTTTGACCAGGAAAATGTTTTGAACACTGCGGTAGATCGTTAAGGCAATAGCTTTCCTTTAGAATAATTCTTCCCTCCTGAACAGAATACTTCCAGAACTGTCTTAAAATATGTGAGCACTGTTTACAGACTACAGAGTTGTATCAACAACAACTGAAATTGTTTTTTCTCTAGTATGACATCAATGATCTAGGTTCCCTAGTTTGAATATAATTCTATTTATCGACTCTTATATGAAATGACATTCGGGTTATTTCCAGTTTTGAGCTATTACGAATAAGGCTATTATGAACATTCATGTACATGTCTTTTAGTAGACCTAAGCACTTATTTCTATAGCATATATACCAGAAAGAGAAATAAAATTACTGCATAATAGGGTACATGTATGTTTAGCTTCAGTAGATAATTCCAGTTTTTCAAAGTGGTTGTACCATTTATACTCCTAGAGCACTGTGTGAGAGTTCTGATTGCTCCATATCCTCAGCAACACTAAGTATTGTCAGTCCTTCTAATTATTCTAGTAGAAGCTGGTTGGCTTGAATACTCCATAATAACCAGGAAAAAAAATCTTTCTGAATTATCAAAAAGTTAGTATAGGCTGGACGCATTGGGTCACACCTGTAAGCCCAGCACTTTGAGAGGCTAAGGCAGGAGGATTGCTTGAGCCCAGGAGCTCAAGGTTACAGTGAGCTATGATCAAACCACTGCATCCCAGCCTGGGCAAAAGAGCAAGACCCCGTCTCAAAAAAACAGTTAGTATAGTAGTTACTTCTAGAGGGGAGGGGAGTTATGATGAGAGTAAGGCAAAGGGGATCTCTGGAATGCTGGTTATGTTCTACTCTTATTCTTAGTAGTGATTATAAGAGTATTTTAAAACTATATCTGAATTATGTGATACTCTGCAATTTTTAAGAATATATCTGAAAATGGGTTGCTCCTGAAACACTCTCTCACCTCTTCCTTCTTCTCATACTTCTTTAGTACAGGACAACCCCACAGAGAGAGAGGCTACCCAAGATGGGAGCCCACTCTTCCCTGCCTCCTGAAGTCTATAAAATTAAATGTTTGCAAAACATTATAGAGAAAGCTCAAAGAAAATTCAAATTCACCTTAAAGTCATTTGTATTAAAACCATTTCCACAGTATAGAAACATAGACTTCCCATTATTCACCCATTCAACAAATATTGTCTGCCTTCTTTAACACTCTTTAGTTTCAACAAACTTTTTCAACCCCTAATCTCTACCCTTATAAAATAATTATCATTTATTAAACACCTACAATATGACCAGTGTCATACTACATACATTATCCTTAATCCGAACATTTTGAAAGCTAGATAGTACTATTATTCACATTTTACAGATGAGGAAACTTAGGCTCCAAAAGGTGCCAAGGAACTTGTCACAGCCACACAGCTAATAGGTGGCAAGGAAAGATGTGACACCTTCCCTTATCTCTCCTAACCAGGTCTCATCTCTCTTCCCAGGTCTCTCTTTACGTCATACCTTTATCTCTGCCTGCCTCTCAGACATGAAAATGTCACCAGTCCAACTTCCATAGAAAAATCCAACAACCAGGCCAGGCATGGTAGCTCATGTCTATAATCCTAGCACTTTTAGAGGCCTAGGCAGGAGGATTGCTTGAGGCCAGGAATTCAAGACCATCCTGGGCAACATAGCGAGACCCCCATCTCTACTAACAATTTAAAAATTAGCTGAGTGTGGTGATGCATGCCCATAGTCCCACCTACTCAGGAGGCTGAGGCAGGAGGATTGCTTGAGCCCAGGAGTTTGAGGCTACAGTGATATGTTTGGGTCACTACATTCCAGCCTGGGTGACATAGCAAGAGTTGTCACAAAAAAAAAGAAACAAAAGAAAAGAAAGAAAAATCCAACAACCATAGAGAAGATTATCCAAGTAAACACATATTTCAGCTTGAGAACTAGTCATAGTTTAAAACAAAATAAGGTTTCTTCTCAGTGCCATTTTTACTGCAGGAAAAAGGAAAAGCCACACTTTTTTGTAGGCAAACTAGACCTGACATGTGTCCTTCACCCTACACTAGCACTATGACTATCTAGCTCCTGCTTGCCACTCCTCACTGCTCCCTGCTCTACCCAGGAACTACACAAAACAGCAGGGAGGCAGAAAAGGGAGATACTGTCTGTAATCTGCCACTCATCTACCCATCAAGAAACTCCTCAAGTAATTACTACCAGTCTCTAGTAGAAAGGGACAAAAAAGGTGAGAAAGAATGTATGTGTTGATTCCATGAATGCATGTGTGTATATACTTAGGAGAAAGTGAAATGAGATATAGTAAAGAGAATAAAATCATCTCGACTATCACTATCCCCTCTAACTCCGTCCCCTCTTATCCATATCCTAGTTCCTTCCCTCCCCTAAAGCTCTGTTGCCACTGATCCTGTGCCAGTGTTCAGAAGACCCCATTCTACAGGGGTCTCAGCGCCAGCTGCAGAAACTACCAATAATCTAAAGATGTGGGAGTTCTCACTTCTGCTGCTTCACAGGTATGAAAAGAGAGGACCAATCACCAAGTATGCTACCAGTTCTCCACGTGCGTTTTCCCAGAGTTATCTTTATAAAGAATAATTGGATAATTCTAAGATATTATTAATACTGTCTTACATATATGAGAGATTACAAGCTTTTTTGGGATTGATCTGAAAGCCTACACAGAATCAAAAACATGGTGTATATGCAAAAGTGTTCCAAGCTCCAAACAAATGATTAACAAAAGAATTTTTAGAAATCAAATTGTTTTATGTTAGGTACTAAGTTACACTTACTAGCCCCAACATCTGGGGCTAACATTTCCTATCCTTTTTTAGAAAGGACAAAAAATCCTAAATGACCAGCACACAGTCTACTTTACACTAATGCTCTTAATTTCTCAAATGCACATTTTAAAAAATGTTCAATTTCTTAATCTGTAGTAAACTAGAAATGGTCTTTTCAGTAACTTCTGTGATTAATGTGACGTTAAAGAGATTATGTTCACCTTTCCTTTTGAGAAATCACATATCCATCTAGGACTCTGAGGTTTAAGCACCAGCTGACAATGTACGGCCGATAGTCAAACCCGGGAATGGAAGGTGTTGCCATCACACAAGGATTGTTCATGATCGACAACTGTTCCAATTCAGTTAAGGATGCCAAAAAAGAGATCTGGAACAAAAGATATCTTTGTTGAACAAAATGGACTATTCCGTGTCAAGCACAGGGCTTCCGCTGATTACACATCTTTGGCAGCATTTGAGAATGCAACAATTTCCCTCTTGTTCTGAAAAGCGACAAGTATCTTCTATTATCCACTGACTTCCAAAATTCTAACAATGTAGTCATTTGTCCCTGCTACACAAAATCCCTTGGAAAGTATAACACTGTTTTCTAGCAGAAAGAACTCTATTTTGAAAACATAATAGCAGCAAAGTGGATAGGGTACCTTATTAACCACTGTAATGTAGATGTCCCCCTACCCCCAATCACCTCCCAATGGAATAACAATTGTAGCATCACAAATGAAAATAAGCCTTAATGACCTACTGACATTAAGGAAAAGTAGAAAGAAAACTAATGATCATCTAGAGCCAAGTGTCTCATCTGAATGGCAATTTCTCCCAAGATGCTTATAGTCTAAAAGTACGCTCACAACCCTCTCCTGTGTCTCTCCTAGACTTTCCAGCTTCCTGGGTCCCACAGAATACCCTCAAATTTTACCTCATTTAAGTCTCGGATTTCATTTTCTGCCAAAGAAAGTATAGCAAGACTTCTGGGTAGATAAGCAGGTGCCATTCTAAGAGAGGTGATGATGTTTCCATGTAAAAGCAGGGTCTTGAAAGTAAAAACAGTATGAATTACAAATGAAAAGATGACAATTAAGTTGACCTATTGTGACAACATCCAAAATGGTGTGTATGAATAGAGATCTATTTTTTTATACTTCTCATCATACACAAATGAAAGATTGTTAATGCTAGAAGGGTACTAGGTGATCTTCTGATCTAACTCTTTCTGTTTATGCCAACACCCTAAGCTCAAGAAAGTTTAAAGATTTGGGCCAGGCACAGTAGCTCATCTCTGTAATCCTAGCACTTTAGGAGGCCAAGATAGGAGGACTGCTTGAGGTCAGGAGTTCAAGACCAGCCTGAGCAACATAGCAAGACCCCATCTCTACAAAAAAATACAAAAATCAGCCAGGCATGGTGGCATGCACATGTAGTCCCAGCTACTTGAGAGGCTGAGGCAGGAAGATAGCTTAAGCTCAGGAGTTTGAGGTTGCAGTAAGCTATGATGATGCTGCTGTACTCTAGCCCAAATGACAGAGTAAGACTCTGTCTCAAAAAAAAAAAAAAAAAAAAAAAAAGACTTGTCCAAGAACATACACTTAGCATAGTAATTAGGCATGCAGTGAGACTTAAGTTATTAGACATTGAGCAATTTCTAACACATTTGTTCATTTCCTTTTAAAACATCAAAATAGAAGGTGAGAAGAGTTGGGGGGAAAAGTGATTAAAACAATTATAAAGCAAATTTTCCTGGCCAGGCTTGGTGGCTCATGCCTGTAATCCTAGCACTCTGGGAGGCCGAGGCGGGAGGACTGCTTGAGCTCAGGAGTTTGAGACCAGCCTGAGCAAGAGCAAGACCCCATCTCTACTATAAACAGAAAGAAATTAGCTGGACAACTAAAAATATATAGAAAAAATTAGCTGGGCATGGTGGTGCATGCCTGTAGTCCCAGCTACTCGGGAGGCTGAGGCAGGAAGATCGCTTGAGCCCACGAGTTTGAGGTTGCTGTGAGCTAGGCTGATGCCACGGCACTCTAGCCCCAGCAAAAGAGTGAGACTCTGTCTCAAAAAAAAAAAAAAAAAAAAAGCAAATTTTCCAAAAAAGAGACAGAGAGATAACCCACAATTGTACTCTCTTGGTAGCTAAAAGCTAAAGGAAGGTAGAATGTGCTACTTGCAGATGAAGCTGACTCACATTAAGTCAGCAATAATCAAGAACAAACCCAAGATTCTGAACATGCAGAATTCTGATCAGATAATCATGCCTCTATTCCAGAAAACAATAAAACGAAATGTTTAATCATCTTTAGTTCATTTGAATTCCCTTAGCATCTATTAGGACAGGATTTGCCTACATCAAATTGTTTAGACTAATTGTTGCTAAAAATGATTTCTGCCAACAACCTATGAAAAACTGAGCTAAGATACTGCTGCTAAGGCTTAATGAGTCCATATGAGGCTAATAATATCCAATGAAGCAAAAATACAGAAAAAGCCCTACATAATGTTATTCAAAGCTGTGATTCCAACTGTTACTTATTTGATTGCATGATACATTCCCTCACCATAAAAAGTAATATATGCTACATGTTTATTTTTTTTCTCTCTCTTTTTTTTTTATTTTTTTATTTTATGTCTACCTACAAAGTTTCCGTTATGCAGGAAATGTTTATTTTTTAACATGAAAAAATTTTGATAATTAAGTAATACCTTTACTAAAAAAGAAAAAAAAAGCAATCCTGAGTGTCAAAAAAAAAAAAAAAAAAACAGACTCAAGTTCAAAAATGATTACTCTCAACCTTACCAACATGTTATGTACTGTGTAACTAAAGCTACTAGCATTGCCTGGTTGGGTATGAAGGGAATTTCATCACATTCAGAGAATGGTAAATAAGAATTAACCTTAACTACAATGACCAGTTTCACATAAAATAAATCAGTTATATAAACTAACAACAAAGGCCAGGTGTGGTGGCTCACATCTGTAATCCTAGCACTCTGGGAGGCAGAGGCTGGTGGATCGTTTGAGCTCAGGAGTTCGAGTCCAGCCTGAGCAAGAGCGAGACTCGTCTCTACTAAAAAATGTAGAAAGAAATTAGCCAGACAAATAAAAATTTATAGAAAAAATAAGCCAGGCGTGGTGGCACATGCCTATAGTCCCAGTTACTTGGGAGGCTGAGGCAGAAGGATTGCTTGAGCCCAGGAGTTTGAGGTTGCTGTGAGCTAGGCTGATGCCATGGCACTCTAGCCCAGGCAACAGAGCCAGACTCTGTCTCAAAAAAAAAAAAAAGAAGAAACTAACAACAAAAAGTTCCATACTTAATTTCTGGTATTCTAACAGAATTCTTATTGCAATGAAAATAATCTGTTCATATATGACACGTTGATTTTAGGCCAATCAGATCATTTTCTCTTGGTATTCTGTTATAAAGTTTCACAAATGACACAGAAAACAAGCTTACCTTCAGGGATATCAATTTTGACAGATCACCTATCTGGGGTATGTTATTATCTGATAAGTCAAGGTGTTGTAGAGCTGTGCAGCTATTGATTTGTTCCATGGCCTATCACAAGAAAAGTATCGTATTATTTAATGCAAACAAAATCAAAAAATGAAATTCTTCCCTAGCTCCCTGTAGCTAAAAGAGTCTCTTGCCACCTCTCATTATTGAAAGCAGAGCAGCAGAGCTTAACAAGAGAAAGGAGACGTAGTACTAACAGAATTTAGTTGCAAGTTTCCACCTTCATTATCCCTCTATGAGTACCATTCCAGATATTTACAGCTTGAAGAAACCTTAGAGATGACATATGACAGTATGTCATATGTATAGAACACAGTTTACAAGTTTAGAGTAAAGCCACACAGCCTGGATTTAAATCCTGGTGCTGCAGCTTCCTGGCTATGTGACCTTGGGTAGTTACTTAACTTCTCTGTGCTTCCTCATCTACATAATGGACATAACATCTATACCTACCTTATAAGATGTCATGAGATTGAATGAGTTAATACAGATAAATGCTTAAAACAGTACCTAGCATAAATTAATTGCTCAATAAAAAGCGGCTATTAATATCATTTAATCTAGTTCTCTTGCCTAGCATACCAAAATAATAATAATAATAATACTAAGACACAGAGCTACTTATTAACTCACCCAAAATTATCTAGTTACAAAGTAGTGGAAATAGCACTAGAATCTCAATATCCTGACTTTTAAAACAGTATGTTAGGCTTGGCACAGTGGCTCATGCCTGTAATCCTAGCACTCTGGGAGGCCAAGGCCAGTGGCTCATTTGAGCTCAGGAGTTCAAGACCAGCCTGAGCAAGAATAAGACCCCGTCTGTACTAAAAAAAATAGAAATAAATTAGCTGGACAACTAAAAATATATATAGAAAAAATTAGCCAGGCATGGTGGCTCATGCCTGTAGTCTCAGCTACTCGGGAGGCTGAGGCAGGAGGATCGCTTGAGCCCAGGAGTTTGAGGTTGCTGTGAGCTAGGCTGACGCCATGGCACTCTAGCCCAAGCAGCAGAGCAAGATTCTGTCTCAAAAACAAAAACAAAAACAAAAAAAAACAGTGTGTTCTCCATTATATCATTGAACATTTACTTAGAGCTTAATCATCATGATATAGTCTCCCTCCTAACTGTTCTATGGTTCCATCTACTTTTTTCTAAGTATAATATGGATTCTTTGTCCACATTTAAAAGTGTATTTTACTGCATTATATGTTTGAAAATGAGATTTTTTTAGTTTACGTTAACAGAGATTATCCCTAGAGAGTGGGTACTCTCACTTTTTATTTCTACTTATTTCTATACTGCTTGAATTTTTTTTTTTTTTTTTTGAGACAGAGTCTTGCTTTGTTGCCCAGGCTAGAGTGAGTGCCGTGGCGTCAGCCTAGCTCACAGCAACCTCAAACTCCTGGGCTTGAGCGATCCTACTGCCTCAGCCTCCCAAGTAGCAGGGTCTACAGGCATGTGCCACCATGCCCGGCTAATTTTTTCTATATATATTTTTAGTTGGCCAGATAATTTCTTTTTATTTTTAGTAGAGACGGGGTGTCGCTCTTGCTCAGGCTGGTCTTGAACTCCTGAGCTCAAACAATCCACCCACCTCGGCCTCCCAAGTGCTAGGATTACAGGCGTGAGCCACCGGCGCCCGGCCTTGAATTTCTTTTTTACACAGAACAGTTTTGTAATTAAAAAAAAAAAATCTACTCACTAAAAAAAAACAAACAAACCACCATTCACCTTAAGATTATTTCCTGCCAAATTCAGCCATTCCAAATGTACTAGTTCCTTTAGTCCTTCCACATAGCCAATGCTATTATGAGGTAAATTTAGTACACGGAGTTGGGTCAGTTTTGCCACACCCATCATCCGCACCAGCCGATTATTAGCCACTGATAACTGTGAAAAGGAAACACAGCATTATTTTTAGGAGCAAAATATATATATATATATGTTACTTTGACTTACAGTGGTTAAAAAGGTTTGTTTAGACAGCCAAACATTTCTAAACACACAAGCCCGTTTTGTGGTTTTCACATGTTGTCTAAAGATTCTACAGTATGACTAGCTGTTTTTTGTTGTTCCTAAGCAATAGGAAATACAGACACAGCTGAACCATTAGAATTCCTCCAACTACTAAAGATGTTTATAACACAGCAACACCTTGAGAATGTAAGCTCCACACTTACACTCCTTACATTCTCTCAGTCAAAACCTAAACAGTGCCAGACATGTAAGAGGGAGTCAATAAACATTTCTTGAATCATCAAAGGTAAAAGGTTATCTTAGCAACACAATACCTTGCCAACATAAAATGCTTTCTTTTTTTTTTTTTTTTTAACAATGCTTCCTTTTCCAATTCACTTTAAATGTAGCAAATATATGTTCATCCTCAGAATAAACTGTCATGGAAAAATGTAAGGCAACATTTACTGCTTTCCAAGCCTACAGAATTACTTTTTGTTAGGTAATTTTATTGTTTTCTTTTGCTTAATAATAAACTGGTTCTATGTAACCATTTCCCAGATAGCAATTAATACGTACCTGTATTAATCGTTTGCATTTCTCCAGATTTTCCAGTTTAATAATCTGATTTTTATCCAGAATCAAAGTGTGAATATCAGCTTCACAAGGTAAATTTGGACCTAATTTCTGCAGTCCTTGCCCTGACCAATTGACCACTGATCCTTTAAAAAGAGAAGGAAATTTATTAGAAAACACAAGTAAAACAGCTGAGCATGGGGATGAAATTATACTCATAAAATCTCTATACATTTCAAGTTAGAAAATAGTAGAGCATAATAAATAGCAAGATTTTAAACCTGAAGCAATCTTGAGTTCTAGATGACCAGATTGAATTATTAACTTTTCCTCTGAAGTATCAAACTAGAACTAGACTTATGATATTCTATTCAAGTTTCTATGATATAATACTTTCAATTCTTCACATATAAATATAAACTATTACTACCATATTTTATGCCTAAGTAAAGAGAACATTTTTTTAAATGGAACTAAACTTTTGATAGAGATCAACCTGCTTACAACCTATCAGTATATCCTAAAGCGCCCCAGCTATTTTGAAAATCGAAGTACAGTTCAGTTAATTCATCTATAAAATAGAATAACACACCTATTTCACTAGGTGATGATTAAAAGAGAACCCTTATGAGCAACACTTAGCCCCGTTCCTGGCAAAAGGCACTCAATAAAGCAGTTCAGTGTAACAGACTTTCAAACCCTGGCTCTACCAGTTACCCACTGCAGTATCTTGGGCAAGTCACTGATCTCTTTTGTGCTCATTTTTCTACTCTGCAAAATGGAGACAATAATATCCACTTTATAAATGTTGGTCTACAGAGAAAATGAGAACGTAAGAAAATAACTCAGAATATCGTCTGGCTCATAAAAAGTGCTCTATAAATGTTAACTGCTATTATAGTCACATTAAGTAGCTTGGGTGGGCTAGAGAGGTGGCGCTTAAGAAAGCCTATATTAAAGGGGGCGGGGCCAGAAAAACTGCCAATTTCAAATTTTCACGCGGAATAGGAGTACTGCGGGAAATAATTATGCGAGATTGCTCTCCTAGAGGGTTTCAACATTTTCCCATTGTCTAACATCTCTTAGCATGTGAAGGGTTATGGGCCTGAGAATTTGATGAAAACTCTGTGGTCTCAGAAAATTGTACACAATTCCAAAGGGTCGACAGACCTCTTAGAATTATCCACCAACTCCTCCCCCAGATTTACGACTCCAAGAAAATAAGCCCCAGGTCTAAGCCGTGGAGACAGGCCGCAACCACCCCAGATTCAGAGGGCTGCTGCTAACACTTGGAGACGTAACCAAAACAAAAGGAGATCACGTCCAGCATCCCAAAGAGGTATCTGCCGACCACAGAAGCACCCATATCCCGCACTCTGCTGGACAGCGACCAAACCCGATCCCAGGACCTATCTGCAGGAGAGAA
This sequence comes from Varecia variegata, assembly GCA_028533085.1. Lineage (NCBI taxonomy): Eukaryota > Metazoa > Chordata > Mammalia > Primates > Lemuridae > Varecia > Varecia variegata. Next base: position 37,511,392 of record CM052436.1, on the reverse strand, counting down.
CTCTGGATCACCGCCCCCCTCCCCCCGATTTTATCACGGCCACCAGCCTCCTCCAACGAAAGAGTCAAGCCAGTCTAGCGAGTGGTATCAGAGGGAAGGTTTCCTGAACGTTCTAGGAACCGAGGGGGAAGTGGGATTCGTGAAGTGAAAGAGACAGATCTTAGAAATTTCGCATGGGCACCTGAAACTCAAAGTAAATGGCCAAGGTCACAGCAGCCCGAAACCCACCGCCTAGCCAACCGCGGGGGGCGCGGGATCCCGGGTGCCGGGCCGCGCGAAGGTCTATGGAGACTGTAGTCCTCCGCTCGGTTCTCGCCCCGACGCCGGAGAGCTGAACGACGCGGAAGAACTACAACTCCCAGAAGGCCGCGCGACTCGGCGATGCCCACGGCTCCGCCTCAAAGACCTGGTCCAGGACTGCATCTCTAAACCCAAGCTTCTCCTTTTCTCCAGGCAACTATTTTTTAATTCAGCTCCGTGGAGTAAACCTTGGGACCAAGGGGTGGGGATCGCCTTACCTTCTCCGGGAGGCAAAGCCGCGTCCACGCGCGCCACCGCCATACTTGCCGCTTGCTAATACCAGGCAACCGTCCTCCGGCGGCTCTGTGGAGCTCGTAGTCTGGAAAAGGGAGCCGGAAACTATAACTCCCAGGATGCACGGCGCCCACACGGCCCAATGGGCTGCCTAGCCTAAACATGGGAAACCGTAGTAAGAATCTGAGTGGCGGTGAGACGGAGACCCTGGTTCACTCCCTTAATTTGACAGATGAGCAACCCGCGTTGTTAGATTATCGTTTCACTCCATTGTCCAGGAGTTTGCGAAATTTGACACTTTTACCGTTAGGATAAGGATGCTACTTAACGCAGACCGAATTCGAGAGCTTATTGCTGGAATTCTCTGTGAGGGCTGCCCCTTCTTTTGCCAATTCTGAGTAAGTTGAGTTTTTAACTCCGCTATGGGAAGGACTAGAGCGATCTTGTTGAGATAGTCAAAATGGATACCTTGTATTTGAAATTTTAGTTAAGTAAAAGTACTTAAATCATGCTGAAATAAAAACTTTTATACAGTATTTTTAAGTGGTTGTTCTTGAATATTTAACAAAACTTTCGATGTGAGGGTATATTTAATAAGTATGAACCCAGAGTTTTTCCAAGGAGTATTCAAAAGAAGTTTTAAAATACAGTTTCGAAACTCAAGAATTACAATACCTAGTTGGAAGGGAGCAGGCTCACACTTTTGATATAACAATTACATGCTAAATGGTGTGATTGTAACTGAACTCATTAAGATACAAGAGAATGGAGAGGAGAAAGCAATGGAAACTATAATCTTCAGTGAAGACTTGGAGGAATTGAACTGTAGCTAGGGCTTAAAATATGGGTAGACTCTAAGCAGTTCAGGAGTAGAAGATGAAAAGACATTAGCACAGACTGCAGGTGGAAGCAGGTGGTAATGAAGCTGTGCTCACATCAAGCGAGAAACTAACCTGATCATACCACAGAATATACAAAGAGAGCTTCCACTTTCTACTACCAACTCCTCCATTTCCTCTTGCAACCTTTATTCTGAACCACCCTCTTTCTGAAACAGAAATCTCCAAAATCTCTGATAATTTCTGTTTGGGGAAAATGCAGTAATTTACACTTCTGGATTTCCAGGCAGTTAATTCTGTGAGCATTCCCTCCTTCTTGAGTTTTTCTGCATCTCTGACTGCACTTGCCTTAACTCTTGACTCGTTTCCCACTATTTTAGTCTAAAGACAAATTTCCTAGTTCTAAAGAGGAAATTAAGAGTAGGATTTTTTTTCTCTAACCAAGAGACCCCCTTATCTAGAGAACACAGTCTTACTATATATGTAAGAACAAAGCAAGCCTGAATACTGCCTCTGACTAATCCCCTTGTCCCCTGGAATAGGCCATGAGGATTAAGAATATGCAGCTAAAGGAGGGAGAAAGGGTTTACAGTTCTCTCTAATTTAGCAAGGTAATGACTTGGGAGGGGGTCTTGGAAGCATAGAGGGTACTTAAGGAGCACAGCAATAGCTAAAACAAACTTTTGTTGGTTTGTCTGCCCTAGGATCCCGAGGAAAGGACAAAAGGACTCCTTTTTATGGGGATAACTAAACATAGTCATGACTCTTTAAGAGAGTGGCCAGATGTTCCTGGGGCAAGGTCCCCCATGTCCAAGTAACCTAGCAACCCTTTAAAATCAGCACAGAAACTTTTTGTGCTTCAAATACAACTTTTTTTTTTTTTTTTTTTTTTGAGACAGAGTCTTGCTTTGTTGCCCAGGCTAGAGTGAGTGCCGTGGCGTCAGCCTAGCTCACAGCAACCTCAAACTCCTGGGCTTAAGCGATACTACTGCCTCAGCCTCCCGAGTAGCTGGGACTACAGGCATGCACCACCATGCCCGGCTAATTTTTTCTACATATATTTTAGCTGTCCAGATCATTTCTTTCTATTTTTAGTAGAGACGGGGTCTCGCTCTTGCTCAGGCTGGTCTCGAACTCCTGACCTCGAGCGATCCGCCCGCCTCGGCCTCCCAGAGTGCTAGGATTACAGGCGTGAGCCACCGCGCCCGGCCTCAAATACAACTTTTACATCTAAAATTAAATTGCCAGGAGTTCGAGACCAGCCTGAGCAACAGGCTGATTTAATTCTACTGATTAAAACTGTGAACCTCTCAGCAAGGTAGTAATCCTTTGGCAGGCCCAGGAGCTACAGGACAGACTTCCTTTCTATCAGCACAGTATACGTGATCCTAACAACAGCTGATTGTCCTAACTCATCTCTGCCATCTCCAATTCATCTGTCCAGTATTACTGGCATGATATAAGTAAAACTATCCAGTTTAGTGTGTTAATCCTCTCCTCAAAAACTTACCACTTGAAATTCAACTTTCAAGGGCCACCATAATCCAGCCTCACCCTACTTTCCACCATTCATTCCACTAGTTTTCATTTGGTGTTTCTGACTGAGGGATCGACATAATGAAACTTGTGTTTTAGAAAGGTTAGATGGCTCCTATAACAAGGATGAACTGAAAGGTAGAATAGTAGCAGGAAGGAAACTATTGTAATAGTGGTTGATAACCTCCAACACAGAAGTTTCAGGAGAGTCTTATAAAGAAGTTTAGGCAACATGAAATTAAGGGACTGGGTAGACAAGAAACTGGAACATCTGTGGATGGTGCAATTTACCTTGACAAAATGAAAATGGTTTTCTAATTAGGACTGAACTTATATTTGAAAGAAGTAAATATAACTTTGATGTTTTCATGAGTGTTAAAACTAAGAAGTTATTAATATAAATAATTTTGACACTGTAAAGATTTAGAAAATGTGCCAATTTTTTAAACAACAAAAAATCTTTATGCAAAGGTTTAGGCACATAAAATCAAACATTTCCTTCCTTGGTTAGTATTCATTAGTAGACTCTTATGGTCGTGCTTCCTTACCTATCACCTGACATGGAAGAAGAGACTGCCAATATGAAATATCTATTCACAGAAGCCCCAAATGAGATTAACTTTCCTCATTATTATTTATCTCCTGCTAGGTGCTAGAGTTTGTGATAACTACTTTATATATATTAATATTACCTTCTAATTTTCACAAAATTCCTGCAAGTAGACCCAAGTGGTTATGTTATGATTGCCAGATAAAATACAGGGCACCCAGTTAAATTTGAATTTCAGATAAACAAGTAATTTTTTAGTGTAATTATGTCCAAAATATTCATGTATATTGCAATATACATCTTATGCAATACTTACATGCAATATTTAGGACATATTTATACTAAAAAAATATTGTGATATAATTTGGATATTTGTTCCCTCCCAATCTCATGTTGAAATTTGATTACCAATGTTAGAGGTGGAGACTAGGGGGAGGTGTTTTAGTCTTAGGGGTGGATCCTTCATGAATGGCTTGGTGCCACCCTTGCCATAATGAGTGAGTTCTCCTTCTGTTGGTTCTCAGAGACAACTGATTGTTAAAGAGAGCCTGGCACCTCTCTCATCTCTCTCTTGCTTCCTTCCTCTTGGAGTGTGATGCCTGCTCCCCTTCCCCTTCTACCATGAGTGGAAGCAGTCTGAGACACGCACCAGATACAAACGTTAGCATCATGCTTCTTGTACAGCCTGCAGAATGTGAGCCAAATAAACCTCTTTTATTTATAAAGTACCCAGCCTCAGGTGTTCATTTATAGCAACACAAAGACATGTTGTTTATCCAAAATTCAAATCTAACTGGGCATCTTGTATTTTCATTTGCATTTTTTATTTGCATTTGTATTTAATTTGCTAATTTCTGGTAACCTAACAAGGTAAATAATTTATTCAAGGACAGAATTTTCAATCTGTGTGCAACCACATTAACATTTCCAATACTTGATTTAAAATATTATTAGCTGCACATCTTATTTTTCTGGTTATAGCCTTAATGAATAGGTGTGTATACATATATATAATATACTCGTTTCTGTGTGTTTATAAAGAATTCTGGAAAGATCCACAAGAAATTGTTAACAGTAGTTACCTGAGAGAAGAGGGAAAGGGAAGTGAATTGATGAGGGACAGAGCTGGGGAGAAACTTTTTGCTGAACACATTTACATAATATTTTTAATCATATCAATGTATTGCCTATTTAAAATGGTATATTTTATTTTATTTTTGGAGATAGGGTCTCGCTCTGTTGCCCAGGCTAGAGTGCAGTGGCATCATCATAACTCACTGCAACCTCAACTCCTGGGCTCAAGTGATCCTCCTGCCTCAGCCTCCAGAGTAGCTGGGGCTACAAGCTAGGGCCACTATCCCCCTACCCCGTTTTTTTTTTTTTTTAAATCTTTTGTAGAGAAGGGGTCTCACTATTACCCATACTGGTCTTGAACTCCTGGGCTCAAGCGATCCCCCCCACCCTTGGCCTCCCAAAGTGCTAGCATTACAGGCATGAGCCACCATACCCAGCCTCAAAATAGTACATTTTATAAGGAAATGAAATAAAAATCCATTTTCTAAGCCAGGCATAGAAGTGTGTGCCTATAGTCCTAGCTACTCCAAAGACTGAGGCAGAAGGATTACATAAGCCCAGGAGTTTGAGACTGTGGTGCACTATGATCACACCTATGAATAGCCCCTGTACTTCAGCCTGGGCAACAGAGTGAAAACTTAAATAATTCAAACTTGAAGCTGTTGGAATTTTAAATTATTTTGAGCCTTGAGAGGAATGTGGCTATGTAGCCACATTCAAGTCAGAAAAACCATTTAACAGACATCCTAAGAGTGAATTAGAAAAATAAAAAAAAATAAAAATAAAAAAAATAAAAAAATAAAAAAAAAAAAACCGAAAAACCAAATGGTGCCAGAGATAAGACTCATAGAGACCACTACCCCTTCTTAAGGCATGTTAAAGCAATCTTCCTGTGCTTTGCTTTCTTCCAAGAAAAGAAAAAAAGAAAAAAGAAAGAAAAAATTTAAAAAAGCAATCTTTCTTGGAATGTAGCAAGCTATAACCAATCAAATCGCTACAACGTATGTACTGACCTTGCATGCGAAATGTTGCAACTCTGTTAACTGCCTATATAAGTGAAACCTTAACTTCCCCACATTGGAACACTGATCCATTCTTTTGGAATCTTTATTTCCCAGGTGGCCATCCTCAAGCTTTGCCCTTGAATAAACTCTATACTTAATCATATTTTCTTAATCTCATTTAAGATTGACAATAGTGAGCTCTCATCTCTAAAAAAAATAATTAAAAAAATTTTAAATCAGTTTTCCATGACAGCAGACAAGATGTTGTTACTATTAAAATATGGGTAGACTCTAAGCAGTTCAGGAGTCTATGGCTAACAAACAGGCCTAAGAGAAAGTAGAGGCTGAAATGCATGACAATTGGAAAAGACCACAAGATGAGGAATGCTTGTGAACAATTATGTTTAAATCAGAATGGGAATGGCAACGTTGCTTTGTTAGGCACAAACTAGCACACCTAGTTAATGGAACAATGGTAGAGGTATAAAGTTTGGTTTTCGCTTTTGTTTTATTAAGCAAGTTGCAAAACAGTAAGTATACTATGATCTCAGTTTTAAAAAACAATTACATATGGGGAAAACTATGGAAAAATTTAACAAAGGCTGAACCATGGAAACCCCAAACATAGAGACTATATAGCACACTGAATGAGCACCGGGTTCCAAAGCCAGACCATGGATGAATCCCACTATTGTAACTTACCCACTTACCAGCTGTGTGATCTTGGATTTATAATTTAAACTCTAGGCTCTGCCCTCTGAAAAATGGCAATAATAATAATTCCCAATGCATATCACCACTGTGATAATTCAATCAATTAAATCATGTTAGTAACCCAAAACCGCCTGGAATGTGGTAAACACTCAATAAAATGCAGTGATTTTTTATTACCACTAAGGTAGCACTGCCCAATAGAAATATGAGCACCTCATATGAAATTTTAACTTTTATAATAGCCATATTTTAAATGGCTATTACTTTTTCTTAAAGTAAAAAAACATTTATTCAAAATATTGGTAGTCAAACACAAACAGCATAAAAATATTGATTAGATATTTTACATTCTTATTTGTAACTAAGTCTTTGAAATCCAGTGTGTATTTTACATTTAGAGCATACCTCAATGTGAACTAGCCAGATTTCAAGCACTCAGTAGCCACATCTGGTCAATAGCTACCATATTAGACAATGTAGCTCTAGGGGGTAAGATTATCAAAACTTTCACCTTGGCCAGGCGCGGTGGCTCACGCCGGTAATCCTAGCACTCTGGGAGGCCGAGGCGGGTGGATCGCTTGAGGTCAGGAGTTCGAGACCAGCCTGAGCAAGAGCGAGACACTGTCTCTACTAAAAATAGAAAGAAATGATCTGGCCAACTAAAAATATATATATAAAAAAAAAATTAGCCGGACATGGTGGCGCATGCCTGTAGTCCCAGCTACTCGGGAGGCTGAGGCAGGAGGATTGCTTGAGCCCAGGAGTTTGAGGTTGCTTTGAGCTAGGCTGATGCCACAGCACTCTAGCCAGGGCAACAGAGCGAGACTCTGTCTCAAAAAATAATAATAATAAAATAAAAAATAAATAAAATACTAATTCCTTTCCATGCCCTCAAATTAAAGAACTCAAAGGGGTGCTTTATATAGATGTTCTCTAGCAGGGGTTGACCAACTATGGCCTAAGGGCCAAATCCAGCCTGCCTCCTGCTTTTGTACTTCCCACAGCTAATTATGATTTTTATATTTTGAATGGCTGGAAAAAAAATCAAAATAATAACATTTCTTGACACCCTAAATTATAGGAAACTTGAATTTCAGTGTCCATAAATAAAATTTTATAAGAGTACAGCCATACTTATTCACTTACCTACTGTCTATGGCTGCTTTTACAACAGAGTACTCATACTTCAAGACTGTATGTGGCAGTCTCATCACTTGGCACTGCTGCTATGCACTACAAATCACGGTAACACATTTGTAACTTGACAGCATTTCGAGTGCCATGTATATTGCCATACCTTGACATTTTACTTATTTTTATTACCAGCATACATGTGTCATGGTCAAAAAAAAAGAGGGGAATAAAAGTGAACTTAAAATATCCCATATTTAAGGTACAGTGAAAAGATTATTTTGTTATCAAATTGGATGGCAAAGCACTGTTTATTATGCAAATGAAACTATATCTATGCTTAAAAGAATACTATATATGTTGACATTACCAGACTAGGTAGTCATCATAATATTCCCAAATCACAGAAAATAAAAAAAGTTTTAAAGTAAAAAAGTTTTAAGGTAAAAAATTAAACAGCATCTCATTATAGAATTTCTTCACAAAAATGAGAAATGAAAATGATGCTCCAACCAAAGTAAGTTTCCCAATGCTTCATTTGTTAGCCAATCAAGGAAAGTCAATTACTTACGGCATATTAATTAAATGATGTTTGATTGCAGTGGCTGAAGAAATGCACACAGAAAAAAAAACTTGTTTAAAACTTTAGCCTTTAGGTGAGAATAGATGCTGAAAGTGTTAAGGACACAAGGAACAACATCAATAGTCAATTTAAAAAGGAAGTAGGTTAGCTGCCTGAGGTGGCCCACGCCTATACTCCCAGACACTTGGGAGGCTAAGACCACTGAAGAGTTCAAATCTAGCCTCGGCAATATAGTGAGACCCATCTCTTTTAAAAAAAAAAAAAAAAAGGCAAGTGATTTGGAATGGTTTTCTCCTTGGCTCTTAATAAGTTGAGAGTTGTTACTGATGCTGCTTATTTGTTCCTGTTTATTCAAGGAGTTAATGTTTGAACGGACTGAAGAATTAGCTTCCGTGAATAGCTGCATGAAACAGCTGAGAATATTTTTAAAGACACTGAGAAAACACTAATTTAGTATACCTGAAGTGGAACCAGCTATGATGTGTTATAACTGATGATGTAAGAAAAAGGCTTAGTTTGACAGACTTACAATGCTTGTGAAAATGTAAGGCATTTATATCCTATGGTTATAATATTATTGTACGATTAATCAACAGTAGTTTGTGGAAAATATTCAAATCTACCATGTACAGGTATTACTGAATCAGCAATATCAATGAGAAACTGCATTCACTCTCACAGACTTAACCATTGTCAGTCCATGAATTTTTTGTCAAAATAGCAGAATATCCTGATTTGCCCTGCCACAAAGCATTTGATGGCTTAGCAGTGAAAATGTTGTACTGTGATTTTTTAAGCTCAGGACCAAAACTGAAAATTTTCTAAATGAGAATTTCTCTTAACCACTCTATTGAAAACTGAATGGAATTCATTTTTGTTAGTTTGAAAATTTTGATCATTTGATGATGCTTCCTTTTGTTATGGAGATAGTCTCACTCTGTCACCCAGTCTAGAGTGCAGTGGTGTCATCATAGCTCACTGAAACCTCAAACTCCTGTGCTCAAGCGATCTTCCAGCCTCAGCATCCCCTGTAGCAGGGACTACAGGTGCACATCACCATACTGGGCTAATTTTTCTATTTTTTGTGGAGAAGGGGGTCTCACTATGTTGCTTAGGCTGGTATCAAATTCCTGGCCTCAACTGATCCTCCCGCTTCAGGCTCCCAAAGTGCTAGGATAACAGGCATGAGTCACCACGCCCTGCCCAGAAAGTAAAATCCAAGTGGGAAGTTAGACAGTGGAAGGGAAGAAAACTTTCTAGCCAAAGAGGATAGCTTGTTCTTTCTGCAAAAGGGACCAAAGCAGAAAAAAGAGGAAAAAAAAAAAAGCAAAGAGGATAGCTTGGGTACATGAGAGAGAACCAACAGGGTATGTGAAAAGTAATAGGCAATTATTATATATCGAATCATATGCTTTGTTGCACTTGCCTTTTTTAGTCAATCAGTAATACCAGTTTCTTCCAGAAGATGTCTCCCTTTATTTTCCAAAACTATTATGAATTTCAAAAATACAGAAAAATTCAAATAATTTTGCAATGAATACCTACACTTTGATTCTATAACCAACATTTGATTATATTTGTTTTATCACATATCTATCCATCTAGCTATTCCTCTATCCATCCATCAATCTTGCTTTTTAATGGATCAGTATCTCCTCTCCCAAATACTTCAGAATGTATTTCATTAGCTAGTTCTCAATAGTTTCCTTTCTTTTGAAGTAAACTATTTTAAATGAACATTCCCCAAGTTCTGACAAACTTTGTAATTATTCTAAAATCCATCAAGATATAGAACATAACCATTAACGAAGAAAGTTCCCTCCTCCCCTATCCCCTACAGAGCAACCACTATTTTTTTCCCCACCATAGGTTAGTTTCACATGGTGTAGAACTTGACATATATGGAATCATAAAGTATGTACTTTTTAGTGTGTGGCTTCTTTCAACTAGCATAATGTCTGAGACTCATCCGTATTACTGTGTAAATCAAAGTTCATTCCACTTTATTGTTTAGAGGTATAATACATTATATAAATATATATTAGAGTTTGCTTATATATTCATCTACTGATGGGCACCTAGACTGTTTCCTGTATTTGTCTATTATGAATAAAGCTGCTATAAATAATCTTGTATAAAGTGTGGGGTTTTTTCCTCTTAAAGTGTTTTGTAAATTACAAAATAATTTTAGTGCTTACTCTATTTTTCAGGACGGAATTGTGGAACTTAAATCTTTCAATCCCAAGGCACATAATTATTATTTGAAACTTTTTATCATGTGAAGATAATTAAAAAGAGTATTAAGAATATAGAGAATATTCTGATGAACCCTGGTACCTAACACCCAACCTAAACCATTATCCACTCCTGGCCAATCATTTTTCACACATGCCCTTACCCACTGTATTAGACAGTGCTCTCGAGAGGGCCAGAGCCAATAGGATATACATACATGAAAGGGGATTTATTAGGGGGAATGGGCTCATACAATCACAAAGGTTAAGTCCCACTATAGGCCATCTGCAAGCTGGAGAACCAGAGAAGCTAATAGCGTGGCTCAGTCCCAGTCTGAAAGCCCCAGAACCAGAGAAGCCAACAGTGCAGGCCCTAATCTGAGGCCAAAGGACTGAGAGTCTCCAAGAAGCTACTGGTACAAGTCCCAGAGTCCAAAAGCCAAAGAACCTGGACTCTGATGTCTAAGGGCAGGAGAAGAAAAAAGGTGTTCCAATCCAGAAGGGAGAGAAAGGAAGCAGCAAGTGCTGAGTATCCCACATTGAGGGTTGGTATTCCTCTCTCAGTCTTCTGACCCACAAATTAATCTCCTCTGGATACATCCACACAGACACACCGAGAAACAATGCTTCACCAGCCATCTAGGCATCCCTCAATCCAGTCAATATGACACCTAATATTAACCATCAGGCCAATTAACCCTTCCCTCAGATTTCAAGACAAATCCCAGACATAATGTTATGTCATCTGTAAATATTTAGTATGTATCTTAAAACAATAAAAACTTTGTTAAAAAACATAACCAGAGGCTAGGTGAGGTGGCTCACGCCTGTAATCCTAGCACTCTGGGAGGCTGAGGTGGGAGGATCACTTGAGCTCAGCAGTTTGAGGTTGCAGTGAGCCAGGCTGATGCCACAGCACTCTACTCAAGGCAACAGAGTGAGACTCTATCTCAAAAAAAAAAAAAAAAAGGAATTCAAGAGTGGCTTATCTGAGTGGAAATTGAAAAAGGCAAGGAATATGTTCTCCCCTAGATTCCCCACACAGACACCTTGATTTCAGCCTGGTGATAACTTATTTTGAACTTTTGGCCTCCAGAACTGTGAGAGAATAGGTTTCTGTTGTGTTAAGCTACCTAGTTCATAGTAATTTGTCACAGCAACCATAGGAAACTAAAACAGCAGGTAAATACGTAAAAATGGGTAAAAAAAAGTTGTGAAGGGAAGAACACTGTTCTCAGCAGGTATAGACACTGAGAAGGGCACCAAATTTGGTTTAGTAATGCTCCATAAATGAATAAAAGAATGAAGTGCAGCTGAATCTTTTGCCTGTGATAAAAGAGAAAGCAAGGATAAAGACAGCAAAACTTTAGGGATGGTGTTGAAAGCTGTGCTTTATGACACTATATAAGATAAATTCATTTAGAGGTTTCCATATAATTTCTTCCTATTCTAAGAGCATTTTGAGCACAATTAAAGTTGTAATAACAGTGTGCTACAAAGAACTGTGAAACACCAGCTCAAGAATGCCCTCCAGGAAAGAGTAAAATACAGTTAAAATCCCTAAGACCCAGTTTCCTGCGTTTCTTCCACAAGACTAGTCAGGCCAAATGTAATTTCAAAGAACAATAAAACAAAATATTTGTAAAGTGCTGGGAAAGGACTATAAATTCTGAGATTCTGTGGAGCAAAAAGGACTACATTCCTGCAGGTGAATCTTGGCTCCATCCCCTACTCAAACCCAGTTGTGCGTCACAGTTTGTGGAAGCAAGGTTATTTCAAAAAGAATTGGGTTTTTTAATGATTAAACATTGGTTTAATCAACCACGATTTAGAACAGAGTTGGAAGAATGTCAGAGTTGGTTCAATTCACCAAGCCATGGAAGCCTGAGGAAGCGAACATCTTCAAGTATACCGCCTATTCTCAGCAGCTGGTCAGAGTTGGTCACGCTGTCAAATTCCTCTTCTTTGCTCTACCTTTTGAATTATGCAGAGCTCTCCTTCCTTCCTTCCTTTCTTTCTTTCTTTCTTTCTTTCTTTCTTTCTTTCTTTCTTTTTTTTTTTTTTTTTTGAGACAGAGTCTCACTCTGTTGCCCGGGCTAGAGTGCCGTGGCATCAGCCTAGCTCACAGCAGCCTCAAACTCCTGGGGTCAAGTGATCCTCCTGCCTCAGCCTCCCCAGTAGCTGGGACTACAGGCATGCGCCACCATGCCCGGCTATTTATTTTCTATTTTTAGTTGTCCAGCTAAATTCTTTGTATTTTTAGTAGAGACAGGGTCTCGGTCTTGCTCAGGCTGGTCTGGAACTCCTGAGCTCTAACGATCCTCCCGCCTCGGCCTCCCAGAATGCTAGGATTAGAGGCGTGAGCCACCGCGCCCGGCCTCCTAACTCATTCTTGAGACAGGCTATACAGCATTGCTAACATTAGCCAGCCACTTTGTTGGGCATTCCAAATCTTTTCAACCAACTATCTCACAGAACCTTTATAAGGTTAGCTGCTCATATACAAAGCATAAATTAATCATTACATTTTGGTTTCCTAGTCAAGTACTCCAGCTTCCCACAGTATTCGAGGATATCCTATTGCCACTCCCGGTTAAAAGATGAAGTGTCTAGTATCACAGAAGGGCTCAAGCAATTGAGGCCTTGGCCGTCCGGGTGGGGTTGTAATGGCCCCTAAGTTTTACCAGGCAGCAGCTCCGAAGTGCGGTGCTTCGGCACATATTTAACAGGATTTTGGAAACTGAATGAGCTAATATATGTAATGCCTTTAGAATAATTCCTGGCACAGAGAAAGCGCTCCATGAATGTTAAGCGCCATTGTGCACAGTTCGATTAAGTACGGCTTGGGAAACGCTTCAAATGTCATTACTTTCCTACAAATGGCTAAACTAATAAAATTTAATTTGTTTGGCTGAGGAAATGGGCCAACACGGAAGGCAAAATGTGACTTGTTTAAGTTTTTACCTGCGGAGTATGCGTCTTTGAATCTCTATAAGAGGGAGAGGAGAGAGGATACTTTTCTCTTCAGTTCACATTCCCTGCAGCAACACCATGGCTCTACAACATTTGACAGTAGGAGAGACAGAATGACTCAGAAACAAACCGCCTGACTGCCAGTTTGGCTGTCACCTGCCTCTAGCCCTCAGTGCCTCTAGCAGGATTCTTCCGGAGGAAGTCGGTAGTTGAGCAAACCAAGATAGACCGCCTACCCAGAGAAACGTCATCGCGGAGCGCCGGGGTCAGCGAAGGGAATTGGGGGAGGAGATTACTCCCACGATCTTATAAGGCCTCTTCCCATGATCCTCTCTTTCTCTTCGCCATCTTTCCTTTTTCCGTGGACTTGCAGCCATGAAGTAAGCAGGATCTTTGGATCCCAATCCGCTTCCATCCTGGGGCAAAGCGCCTCTTCGGTGTCCTGGGCATGGCTTCCTTTACTGTAGACACCCCCACTAATGGGCTTTCACTTTTTGTTGTAGGGTCGAGCTGTGCAGTTTCAGCGGGTACAAGATCTACCCCGGACACGGGAGACGCTACGCCAGAACAGACGGCAAGGTAAAATGCCGCGTTGGCTTAACGCAGCTTTTTGTACTCCGAGGAGGGAAGGAAGGCCTGTCTAATTCGTTCTAGGCGGGTTCATTTCCCACATCACCCTTGTTCTCTGACGGGCTTCGGGGACCCTGTGTGGAATGGTTGTTAGAATCAGAAACCTCTCGATGAATCTGCATTGAGCCTTGATCTTCTGTGAACCCCGTCAGACAGGAGGAGGGGTTTGTGTAACTTTGACGCCCCGGTGTAAGAGAAGTACCTGGAGTACCGAGGTATCTGTTTCATGGGCGCCAGCTTCTCTGGGAGTCCCACCTTGAGGGACAAGAGCGGGATGTCTCCCTGAATTTGACATACCATCCTCTCCTTGGCTACGAGCTTAGGTTTTCCTGCCCTCGAGAGAAGACCAAACGCAAAGACCCAGTTATCTGCCAGATACGTGACATGAGCCTTTTGTATTTGTGACTCTCAATTTTGTAAAATGAAAAGATGTTAATTTCCTAAGGTTTCGAGCTCAGCGTTTTCTTCTCTCTGTAGCTGAGTAGGTAGTTACTTTGAATTTGTCACGCCAGGTTTTCCAATTTCTGAATGCAAAATGCGAGTCGGCGTTCCTTTCTAAGAGAAATCCTCGGCAGATAAACTGGACTGTACTCTACAGAAGGAAGCACAAAAAGGGACAGTCGGTAAGTAGAATATGTTTTGATGTTCTGCGGCTAAGTAGTTTAAGCTCTGAGCGTTGGTTTTCTGCTGTGTAAAATTGTAATTAAACGAGACGATATGCAGAAGTGTTCTTAAAACTGTAGAACACCGAACAGTAAAAAGAAAACGAAAATGTAGTGTCTGCTTATACACTTTGGGATAATAGCGGTGCCAAATTGAAATTTGGAAGTACCCCTTTGTACAAATCAGATTGAATTAAGCACATTTGTGTTAAGTAGGGCATTGTGAAATGGTTTGCATTGTTCGGGTGGGTCAAAATTGAGTAGTTAATTTGGTTTTGATTATAATGTAGGACTACCATAGTTCCACTATACTGGTATATTCTTAAGCTGAATTTTTTTGTGTGCTCATTCTTTTAAGTGCCATTTTAGCTGGATGAGGGGATTTGTGAGAAAAGGTTCCAGTACCCTAGTAGGACGAGGATACTGGTATATTCTTAAGCTGAATTTTTTTGTGTGCTCATTCTTTTAAGTGCCATTTTAGCTGGATGAGGGGATTTGTGAGAAAAAGTTCCAGTACCTTGGTAGGACAAGGACTAGTATTCAGGAGACTTGGAATATTTAGGCTTCTGACTACTTAGCACTTCGTGGATGAAAGACTTCATTAGATATCGTGGGAAATAAATGCCATAAGATATGAAATGTGTTGAAGTTCAGAGGAAGGAGAAATTCATTTAAAAGTGGTTTTGGCCATACCGTTAGGGTGTCTGTTATTTTAAAAAGTAATTACAGGTGTTGGTGAGGAGGGGGAAATTGGAACATTTGGGCATTGCTGAATATAATAAAACAGTGCAGCTGCTGTGGAAAACTATTGATGTTTCCTCCAAAAGTTAAACATAAAAATTACATGGTGTAGGTATTTATCTGAAAAAACCAAAAGCAGGCACTCGATAATTTCCACCAATATTCATAGCAGCATTACACACAATGGCCAAAAGGTGAAAACAATCCAAATGTCCATGAGTGGATGGATAGATAACAAAATGTATCATGTACATGAAATGGGATTTTATTCAGCTTTAAAAAGCTAACAGCCAACCAACTTGGATGAAATTTGAAGACCTTATCCTAAGTGAAATAAGCCTGACAGTAAGATAAATATTGTATGGTTCCACTTTCATAAGGTACATAGAATACGCATATTCATATAGACAGAAAGTAGAATAGAGGTTACAAAAGGCTATTGGGAAGGGGAAATAGGGGGCTTACCATTTAATGGTTGCAGATTTTCGAATGATGAAAAAGTTCTAGAGATGGGTGGTGGTGGTGGTTGAACAACATTGTGAATGAACTTAATGCCACTGAATTATACACCTAAAGGGGGCAAATTAATATATTTTACCACAATAAGAAAATATTTAAAAATGGATCTGATACAAGAAAAATGGAACGGGTAAATACTGGCATTTTCTACAGTAAGATTTATCCTTCAGAAAAGTTTAAAATGAGGGTATGTTTTAACCACAAATTTACTTTAATTGTTCTTGGACTTAGAGATACACTTCAAGGTCTTCTATCTCATAAATACTATAGCATAGGTTTCCAATAGGGAATCTGCAGGAAATAAACGTTTGAATTTTGCTTTGTCTTGACTCATGGACATTCCCTAAAGTTTGGTGGTTTTCCTGTCATAAATCATTCTCTTAGCTTGAATATTTCTCCCAATGACAGCTCTTTGAGTTAAAAATAGGTGAATTGAGGCTTGATTATTTTTCCATAAGTAAATTATTAAAAGTGTAAACAGTCTTATTAAAATAAGTTTTAAGGCCAGGCAACGGGGCTCATGCCTGTAATCCTAGCACACCCTGGGAAGCCAAGGCAGGAGGATTGCTTGAAGTCAGGAGTTCAAGACCAGCCTGAGCAAAAGTGAGACCCAGTCTCTACTAAAAATAGAAAAAATTAGCCAGGCATGGTGGTGTGTGCCTGTAGTCCCAGCTACTTAGGAGGCTAAGGCAGAAGGATTTCTTGAGCCCAAGAGTTTGAGGTTGCTGTGAGCTAGGCTGATGCCAGGGCACTCTAGCCTGGGCAATAGAGCAAGGCTCTGTCTCAAGGGGGGGGGGAGTTTTACAGTACCATCCAGTTCATGAAATAACCAACCATTTTCTTTACAGTTCAATATTTTGTCTTTTTAAGGTAGTAAAAAGAATGATCAGGATTTGTAATAGATGGCTTCAACAATCCCCAAGTGGAAAGCATGTTTTATTTCGTGGAAGAGGGTTCATAAGTTTGCCCCCCACCCCAATTTTTTTGTTTTGTAGGAGGAAATTCAAAAGAAACGAACTCGCCGTGCAGTGAAATTCCAGAGGGCCATCACTGGTGCATCTCTTGCTGATATAATGGCCAAGCGAAATCAGAAACCTGAAGTTAGAAAGGCTCAACGAGAACAAGCTATCAGGTGAGGCATACTGCATTATGACCATTTCAGCTATTGGGATGGATTTTTAGGTTATGTTTGAATTTATAGGTACAGGAACCTAATCTGATGTCATTTTCATTTTGAAACTTGCATCTGCAGTAAGCAATTTGATTGTCGGTTATAAATATTTAGTTTTAATAATACAACAGTTTATAATATCATTTAATTATGTTCAAATTCTGTATGAAGTTAAAGTTATCATATAATGTATATGTTAAGCTTATTGGGGGGTTAATGAAACTTATTGACAAACCCCTTGGATTTAGCCTACAAATAAATAAATGGAGATGGGGACGGATGGAATATGATAGTTCTAATTGAGCAATATTCTCTAGCTCCTTGTTAATAAGCTATAACCTCAAGGAGTAAAGTGCTTTGCCTTAATTTTTTAACCCCACAGGGCTGCAAAGGAAGCAAAAAAGGCTAAGCAAGCATCTAAAAAGACTGCGATGGCTGCTGCTAAGGTAATTATGAGATTTCTTGCATTTCTCAAATAATATAACAGGAAAATTTATTTTTAATCCAAATTGTGATAAATGAGAAAGTTTCATGGTATTAAAAAATTCAGTGTAAGGCTGAATTGTAACTGATTTCAATTATAGGCCTCCAGAGAGGGCCTCTCCAGGAGCCAGAGCATTTCTTAATGTTAGATAGGAATTGGGAAAGGGAGAAATAAATGTATCTTTTGCCTTTTAAACTGTATTTTGAAATAATTTTAGACTAGAAAGGTTTTCAGTAGCAGTACACAGTTTGCCCAGTTTTTCTCAGTTACTAGTTTAGATAACCATAGTAAAACTTTCAAAACCAGAAAATTAATGTTTGTCCAATACTATTAATAAAATTCGGGAATCTCACACTAAGTTGTGTCTCCTTACTTCTTCAATCTATAACAGTATCTTAGTCTTTATCTTTCATTATAAAGATGGACTTCTAATATTTTAGGGGGTTTCACATGAAAAGATTGGTGTTGGGAATGTAGTTAAGAAAGATACATAAAGATCTAAGATACATAAAGAATCTGGACATAAGAGAAGGGTAATAAACTTTTGGGGAGTGATGTCACATAACATGTCATCTTTTTACAGGCACCCACAAAGGCAGCACCTAAGCAAAAGATTGTAAAGCCTGTCAAGGTTTCTGCTCCCCGAGTTGGTGGAAAACGCTAAGTTGACAGATCAGGTTTTTAAATAAAGATCCAACTCTAACTCTAGGTTGTGCTGGATTTTTTTCTTTCATATAATAGGCATGGTGGGCCTACATGGTCTTAGGTGACTTCATAGAGTTGAGAAGGTAAGAGGTAGGCCTTTATTAAAGTTCATTCTCAGGAATAATGCTCCCTAAAGTAAGCCTCGAAGTACAAGAAATGTTAAGCAAAATGATGTAATAAATAAGATATATGTGGTTGAATGCTGGCTTTGCTTAGCTGAGGTGTATAGGCACATGACACAGGCTGACTGCATGGTCAACTTTTTGGTTTAATGGCTGCAAGTACTAGGATGCTGCATAAATTTAATCCAAGTGATTAGTAAAAAGATAAGCAGGCAGTCCCTGGGTTACAGACAACCTGGACAGCCTGACTTACGGTGTTCCATAATTAACAGCCTCCCAAGGCTCCCCATAAGGATACTATTAATATCCTGAAATAATTAATCAGATTAATGATTTGGGAACTGGTTTCTTCCACATATGTAAGCAAGCCTGCATGACCTAAGTGGTTTGTTGGCACAGCATCTTTATGTTTGTGGCTAGTCTCAGTTTATATGGTCACATAAGCTCAACATCAATTTGATTCTGTGAGTGTGTTTACCCTTATGACCCTGCCTCCAAAGTGAAAGTCCACTGCAAGTCCAGATTGAGCCTGCAGCGAAAGAGAACGGTGATTACAATGGAAACGGAAGGAAATAATTAAGCCTTCAGCCTTTCAGAGAAAGGCCAGATGACATTACTATCAGAACAATTATAAAGGATAAAGTGAGAACAATGGAACATGTCAAAGGCAGTGTTCCAGTGAAAGCATCAATTGTTACTAAGCAAGGTAGTGGATTAATTACTGAAATGGAAAGGTTACTGATTTGGTTAGAAGATCAAAATAAGCATAACATTCCTATTAGCCTAGTGTTGATGCAACATTAGGTGAGTGTTAACCTTTAATATTTTTTTTTTTTTAAATTTCTATCAAAACTTTTTGTTTAAAAGAACACAAGTTTATGTAACTTAGTACAGGGGTATTATTACTGTTACAGTATTACACTGTATAATTACCACATATGAGCCATTATAGTAGTAGTATCATATATGTGATACTTATCAGGGATCCAGGTTACATACAAATCCAACCTAAAGATGTACTCGGGGCCAGATGCAGGGGTTCACACTTGTAATCAATCCCAGCACTTTTGGAGCCCAAGGTAGGAAGATTGCTTGAGCCTAGGAGAACAAGACCAGCCTGGACAACACTGAGAGACCCTGCCTCTTCTAGCCAGGCTTGGCAGTGCACATGTGCAGCCCTGGCAACTTAGGAAGCAGCAGAAGGATTGCTTTTAAGCCCAGGAGTTTGAGGTTGCAGTGAGCTATGACACTGCTGCACTCTAGCCTGGGAGAGCGAGACCCTGTCTCAAAAAAATAAAGACATCCTTGGGAACGTATCTCATTTGCAACCTGAGAGCCATCTGTACTTTGCAGAAAGTAAATCTTTTAAATGATTTTTTTTAAATTACCCATTTCCATGATCTTTAATATATTTTATTAATATATAGGGTTTGCCTTCTGTTCATTGGTGTCTCACCTACCATTAGCTGATAGCTGAGTTGAACATGCCTTTTAAAACTTGCTCCCCAGAAAGTAAGCTTAAATAAAGAGCACTGCTTCTTGAGCGAAGTATCCTTAACTAACTTCTGTGGGGTTTGACAGAGCCATGTTAGATTGCAATCCTGCTGATTGAAGAGATGTATGCGTATAAGATGGGATAAGGAATATGGAAGTAATCATTTATGTAAAGAATAGGCTTGTACAGAAAGTAGATTCTTGCAAGGATGCAACAGCGAATAAGCCACAATCCTCTTGGGAAACATGCTTTTACACATAGGAATACTAAATGAAGGTATAGTCAATGTCAACATTTCCTCCTACCCCCATTCTATCCACGGTGATGCAATTTTTCTTTCTAATGCACGTTAAATTTAGGCACTGTTCAAAAGTACTGATGATAAAATGAATCATTCTTTTTGGGAACCCGAAAATTGAAATATGTAAAAATCAATATAAGAAATGTGCGGGCTTTTGCTCAGGAGGGCAAAACCTAAGATTTTGCTTGAGGGAAAAATCTTTTTTTATTGCAATGACAATGTTTTATTTATGAAATTACAGGGAAAGTAAAATTTCACTGTGAACAAGGAAAGCTTAAAATAACCAATGAAAATATCCAACTTGGATGCAGAGCTATGAATGCTGATTTTTGGACATAATAAAAGTATTTTCTGGTTTAAATGTTGGCTTTTAATAAAGTGTAACTGCTGATTCTGATTATCCTTGAGTCCTAGGTAGCCTGTGGCCCAGAAGGAACTAGAAATAAACACTAAGACCCCGTTTTCATAGTATAGCAAATTTTAGCTTTGCTCAGGAATACAATCTGACCACCGAGGAAACATTTAATGAAAACATTTTTCTGTTAGTCCCAAGAGGAATCCAGGCATTCGTGGGGTTCTCAGTGCTTTCACGCCTTGTGTTTTGGCAGAAACAATTGGGTGGAGAAATGTTTTTTCACTTAGCTTTTCTCAAGTGGTATTTGTCACTTCCACTCTTGCCAGTATACTCCTACCTGTATTGTTTGCTTTAAATTATACTTAAATCTACTCACTTGATGTTAAATTTAGTTTTAAAAGGAATCAATATAACAGAAACCAGTGGTGGGGCTGGCCCAACACGCTGACCAGCTCCTTACAGGGTGGATTTAGACTTCTCCTCTGAGTGCTCCACTCCACTGGCGGAGAGAGGCAATCACGCATTTTAATGCCTCCCTCTTCCAGCTATGATCGTAAAGTCTGCAAATTGAGCCAAAGTAGATCCCAGGCCTGGTAGTTTTGTTTTCCCTCGGGGCCTTGGGGGTTCAAGTCCCTACACCTGGAATCTTTCAATGATTCCCTTGTGATTCTGGGCCCTCTGGGAATTAGTGTGCGGGCGCCCCAAAAACCATGGAGCCTGGATGCATCATTCTGTTTTGAGTCTGCTGTATTCACCTGTTGTCTGCCCCTCACCTGCCTCCACAAGGGACAAAGAGCCTCATCCAGAGACTGCAGACTACCTGGTGGGGAACGGGAGCGTTGGCAGCTTTAGTGTCTGACCCCACTCGCCACAGAGTATGCTTGGTCTGTAAGGGCTGCAGATTCAGCCCAGGGAAGGGTCGCCCGGGTCGCTACTCCGGACTGCCAGCTAAATATCTGAATTAGAAACCTTAGCGCACACTGGGAAATGCAATTCTTGTCGGCTTGGCCTCATGTGCTCTTAGTATATTGGGTGTAAAATGGAAAACGCTTTCCCCTACGTTTATATAGAAATACATGCAAATGAAGCTTTAAGAAGATAGTAAATGAAGCTTTAAGAAGATAGTACTAGTTACTCCTTCCCACCCCTTTACAACACGATTTCCCTTTCTAGAAAATCGTCACTATATATGCTAATCATTCCAGAAAAATCCCGACTATTCCTTGGGTAGTTGGGAGCTAGCAGATAAAAGTTTAGGAACTACAATAACTCCTATCATTGAACGACTTAAGATTTTATATAATTTCCATAGGGCTGTCTTTGGTGCTGGGTTCAAAGACTAACATTTTCACAGGAGCCTCAAAATTTGATTATTTTATGATGTCTGGCGTCTCAGAAGGTAGACGGAAAAACGGACTCCTTTACCCCTTCGGGTGTCTCCAATGACATCACAACTGCCCACCGGCTCCTCCTACACGTGGCTCCTTAGCGTGGGAAAGAAGGGAAAAATGAAAAGGGAAACTGCCAGGACTTAAGATGTCTGCCCAAAGACCCTCGATTTCCCAGGAAGGGCCTACCCGCTTCCAAAATGTCCGTCCGCATTCCTGACGTCACTCTATCGGCTCCATCAAGCCAAAAAACGAGTGCGCTCCAATCAGGGCTCAGTCCCCGCCCTTGACTTGCGTCACTTCCGGTGGTGCAGCAGCCATTTTGTCAGTCGCCAGTGGATCCCGCGCGCTTGAGAAGTGCAGTTCCCCCTGGATACCGACTCGTCCGTTCTCCCTTCGTGTTGCGAGCACCGTCCAAGAGCGCTCGCCAAAGGCGCAGCCGTTCCTCCCTACGGTACTGCCGCTGCTGTTGCATACGCCTGGACGTGGTGCGCTCTTTTCCTCCTCTGCCACTGACAGGCGCCCTCAGTGCCGCCGTCCGCGATGTCTAGCGAGGAGAGCTACCGGGCCATTCTGCGCTACCTGACAAACGAGAGCGAGCCGTACGCCCCGGGCACCGAGGGCAATGTCAAGCGTAAAATCCGCAAGGCTGCCGCTTGCTACGTGGTGCGCGACGGGACTTTGTATTACCAGCGGCGGCAGCGGCACCGCAAGACCTTCGCAGAGCTAGAGGTGGTGCTGCAGCCGGAGCGGCGCCGGGACCTCATCGAGGCGGCACACCTGGGTCCGGGCGGCACTCACCACACCCGGCATCAGACCTGGCATGACTTATCCAAGACGTACTGGTGGCGAGGTACGACTTGGCCCGCGGCGAGGGGGGCGGGTCAGCGGCTTGTTGCCGGCGCAAGGCTTGCCGGCGGGGCCTGATTGCGCACTCAGGAATTCAAGGGTCCCGGACGCCCCTTGCCGGGCCAGCTAGCGCTGGGCAGCGCAGCGGCTGCCAGGCGGAGTCAAGAGGGTGGGGGACGCGAAGGGAGCCGCACTTCCCACAGGAAGGAGGCCAGGGGAACTAGGGGCGGGCCCTGGCTCTGGGTGGGGCCAAGGGGGCTTCCCCGGGGGCCGGGCCAGCGGCGGGGAGGGGCAGACGCGTGAGCTGCGCCAGGCTCACTTCCTGACGCGGCCCCTGAGCCAGTGACTGCGTTCCTCAGGAGGAAGCTTCTAGCAGGCGGCCGGGGAGGCGCGGCTTGTTGGTGCGGACGGTTTGAGGGAGGGACAGTTCGTTCGCCCAAAGGCCGGGCTCCGGTCTCCCTTGTGTTCCGCTCGGGTTTTGAGGAGCGGGTTTGAGGTTCTCTGCATCCCCTCGGCCGTATCCCTCAAATTCTGCTACTTGGGCGTGAGGAATACAATTATGTGCAGAAGTAATATGGAGTGGTTGTGTGAACATTCGTCTTGAACTTCGTTTTTACACCAAGAATTAAATGTAAAGGATAAGTTACTCTTAATTCTGAATGTTTTAATATTCTTTTTCCTGATACATTGAAAAGCGCTTTGGGAACTCTGAGGCGCTGTATATACCCAGAAGAAAGACTGTTTACCGTGACATTTTTTTGTCAGGAAATACAGTTCTGAAGTTTCTTGGCTCCTTGGGAACCAGTTTAGGGAAGGAGAGCAAGTGCCCTTGGCTGCTTAACCGTCTGCTTAACTCTCCACAAAGTGGATGAATAGTCACACTGCTCGGTTTAGAATTAGCAGCTTACAGGCCCATAAAAGAAGAGGTTTTGTTAGGAATGATTCTGCCACACTCTGTATGGCTGCAGAGAAATTAATTCATGGATCTTGGTTACTTAATCTGTGAATAAACAGAGTAGGCTACCGAACAGTTTCTAAAGTTCCTATTGGTTTATAAACTTTGTCATCAAGCCTATTCATTTACGAACTGTTTGGTATTCCTTTTGTTCCTTAGAGAATTCTTTTGTGTTTTCAAAAGCAGTCCGGTTCTAGATTTTTCTTAAATGCTTTCTTTTAATTCGTTTTCTGGTTTAAACCAATATCTGAATTAAATTCCTCTAAGGAGACACAATTATGAAGAGTAAAACATGGGGTAATCGCTGTATTTTGTTAGGATTGGTTTGATCTGATACTGTTTTGTTGAACAAATATCTCAGTTTTAATACTTTAGGACATGTTAAAGATAATTATTAACATAACTATAGGCCGGGAGCGGTGGCTCACGCCTGTAATCCTAGCACTCTGGGAGGCCGAGGCGGGTGGATCGCTCGAGGTCAGGAGTTCGAGACCAGCCTGAGCAAGAGCGAGACCCCCGTCTCTACTAAAAATAGAAAGAAATTATCTGGCCAACTAAAATATATATAGAAAAAATTAGCCGGGCATGGTGGCGCATGCCTGTAGTCCCAGCTACCCGGGAGGCTGAGGCAGGAGGATTGCTTGAGCCCAGCAGTTTGAGGTTGCTGTGAGCTAGGCTGACGCCACGGCACTCACTTTAGCCCGGGCAACAGAGTGAGACTGTGTCTCAAAAAAATAATAAAATAACTATAGGTAACATTGGTTTTTCTCTTTAGTTTTTTTTTTTTTTTTGCATAATTGCTTTACTGGGAAATACAGGTAACATTGGTTACCCTTTTATATGCAGACATAGTTTTGAGCAACTACTTTGTTTTTATTTGATCTTCATAAAACTTTGTGAGGTGGAAATATTTATATCTCTATTTTACAGAAGGAAAAACTAAAAGCACCAGAAGATTAAATAATACAACAAAGGTCACATGGCTCACCTTTGTGATTTTACACTTTTCTTAACCATTGTTATATGGTGTTGTATAGGGTTTAGTATTCAGAATTTTCTTGCTCTAAATTATCTGTGGATGATATCCAGTTTGGGGTGTTTTTTTTAAGCATGCAGAGCCTTAAAAGACAGACAAACACTAAGATGATGTTTATGTTAATGTAATTTAAAAGTGAAAGATACATTTGTAGTTATGCAGAAATTCAAAATCCTTAAACATCTAGAGCAGCTGTTCTTAAAGTACAAGAACCTCTGGAAGAGGGAAGCCCTGAGATCCTTTCAGAGTATCCACAAGGTTAAAACTACTTTCATTATAAGGCTAAAGCATTATTTGTCTTTTCACTCTCATTCTCTGTATATTGTTAAGTCGAAATTTCGTTTAATACACCTAATCTACATCCTAGTTTAGCCTAGCCTACTTTAAATGTGCTCAAAGCACTTACATTAGCCTACAGTTGGGCCCATCTCACGTAAAACCTATTTTAGCATAAAGTGGTGAATGTTGTATCTCATGTAATTTGTTGAATACTATACTGAAGAGAAAAACAGAATGATTGTATGGGTACTTGAAGTACAGCTTCTACTGAATAAGAATTGCTTTTACACCATCATAAAATGAAAATACTGTATATCAGACCATCATAAGTCAGAACCATCACTACAGTACTAATTTTTTAGAAGCTACATGACATTTTATGTGACAATAGATGGAATGCAGAAGCATATACAGTTGGCCCTCCATATTTGTGAGTTTCCCATATCGTGGATTCAACCAATCACAGATGTAAAATATAAAAAAGAATGCTTGTTTCTGTAATGAACATGAAAAGACTTTCTTTTCTTGTCATTATTTCCTAGATGATACAGTATAACAGCTATTTACATAGCATTTACATGGTATTAGGTAAGTATAATACTGTATCTCCATTTTACAGTTGATCACAAAGAGGTTTAGAGAAATGAAAGGTTCAGTGACTTGGCCATGGTCACAGAGCTAGTTAGTGAATCACTTTTCTGCATAAATAATTTCAAACTCTTGCAGTATTTCCCCACTCTTAAAATAGTAAAGTAACTGTATTTACACATTAGTATCTTTTGCGTGGTTAATTTGAATCAGTCACAACTCTGGGTCAACTAAGGAGGTCTAAATTTCTGAATCCCTAAAGCTATATTTAAGATGATCCCATCAAAACAGTAACACTTGACTTAAAAGATATAAACCGTGATACTAAGGTGATTTTTGAGACAGTTGATTATTGTACATTTGTATTATTTCTTCTGCAGTTTTTATTTATTTTTCATCTTTGTTCAAATGCTTTCCGTGTAGTTTCTCCAATGCCATTTGAACTCAGCCAGTTAATACTTTACTCAAACCTCTGTTGTATGCAGAGTATACTTAATATGTAGAATCATAAAATGCTCAGAAATACATCTAAAAAGGCCAGATGCAGTGGCCTGTAATCCAAACACTTTTGGGAGGCCAAGTTGGGAGGATCATTTGAGATCTGAAATTCAAGACCAGCCTGGGCAACATAGTAAGGCCCTATTTCTACGAAAATAAAAATAAATAAGCCAGATGTGGTGGCGTACGGCTGTGGTCCTCGCTGCTCAGGAGGTTGGGGTGGGAGGATTACTTGAGCCCAGAAGTTCAAGGTTGCAATGAGCAATGATTGCACCACTGTACTTCAGCCTGGGCAATAGAGTAAGATCCTGCCTCTTAAAAGTAAATAAAGAAATACATCCAAAATTAACTAGGAAAAACTGACTCATCTTGTCCTTGTTTATTTTGGACGTGGGAATTTCCATAGCAGTACTCCTTATTTTCTAAATATATTTCTCACTTAGAAATATACTTAAATAGGCCAGGCGCAATGGCTTACATGTGTAATAAATACTAGCGCTCTAGGTGGCCGAGACAGGAGAATCGCTTGAGGTCAGGAGTTTGAGACCAGCCTGAGCAAGAGCCAGACCCCATCTCTCCAAAAAAAAAAAAGGAAAAATTAGCTGGGTTTGGTGGCATGCACCTGTAGTCCCAGCTCCTGGGGAGGCTGAGACAGGAGGATAGCTTTGAGTCCAGGCGTTTGAAGTTGAGCTATGATGATACCACTGCACTCTAGCGTACACACATATATACATAAACACACACACAAATATATATTTGTTTACATATTTCATTTCCCTCTCACATGCTCATTTATTCTGTTTTATTTTGATAAAATAAATGAACACAATTTACTATTTCAGGGGTACATTTCAGTGGCATTAAGTACATTGTTGGGCAACCATCACCATTATTCATCTCCAGAAATTTATCATCCTATTTACT
>CM052436.1:37465269-37484018 GCA_028533085.1 Varecia variegata | reverse complement strand
GCTTTTTAAACCATCACTTGAATAGCTCTTTAGAGGTTATAAACCATAGCTGCCAAGCAAGCTCTCACCATGGCCAGGCAGCATATTACCAATTTTACTTCTTTTATCTCACCTAATGCTTTCAGTAACCCTGTAAGTAGTATTTCACTTTTATAGTCAAAACATATTCAGTAACATTTTTGTCAGTTCAAACTCAGAAAAATTAGAAAATGGCACAGTCAGAATTGAAGTCTAGTTTTGTGTGATGCAAAACTGCTGCTCTTTGACTTGCACCACAGTACCTTTTCATTGCTTAGAAAATGATACCCCAAAATATTGTGCTTTGACATGCTAAACTAATGAAGCCTTTCCTTGCTTCCAGTCTCTCAATCCTTTGCCTTACTCAGAACACAGGATGAGGCTGTTCTCTGTTCCAAAGAAGTACACAATTGCCTTCGATCTCCTCCCTGAAATCTCATTAGACAGATGAAATTAAAAATATTACATAACCAGGCATGGAGGCGCTTGCCTATAGTCCCAGCTACTTGGGAGGCTGAGTTGGCAGGATCCCTTGAGGCCAGGAGTCTCAGGCTGTAGTGTTATATGATCATGCCTGTGAGTGACCGCTGCACTCCAGCCTCAGCCAGTGAAGCTATGTCTTAAAAGAAAACCCTCATACAACAGAGGAAGAGACTGCAAATCATTAAATTGTTTGTTCTGTAGTTCCATTCCATTTACAATCATTTCCAAATGAATTTCTTTTTTTTTTTCCTCCATAGAGACAGGGGTCTTGCTACGTTGCCCACACTGGTCTTGAATTCCTGGCCTCAAGCGATCCTCCCACCTTGGCCTCCCAAAACGCTGAGATTACAAGCATGAGCCTCCATGCCCAGCCTTACAAGTGAATTTCTGTCTGGATCCATTCATCGCTCCTAAAATCATTTACTACCCCTCTAAAATTGTGTACTGTCCCCCACTCCCCTCTTCCTTATAAAGAGGGTATTTAAGTTTCAACCATGTGGACCTTCCTCGAGTTTTTATAACTTTTTTTTGTATGGCTCCCATGTTTATGCATGTTAATAAATTTATTACACTTTTCTCTTGTCAACCTTTCTTTTGTTATAAGGGTGTCAACATGACCTTTATGATGGGGAGGAAAGGGATCACTCCCTTTCTGCCCCTTCATACTACACTGCCTTTAAATACTCTAATCCACTTGTACGGGGTTACTGAAGCTTGCTATTTCTTCAACAAACATTTATCCAGACTGGTACAATCTAGGTCCTGGAGAAACAGTGGTTAGCAAGACAGGTACAATCTGACCTCATGGAATTAACAGATGAATGGATTACTATCTTCATCTTGAACTTCTGCAGTGTGATAATATGGGAGCTGGATCTGCTCCTAGATAGACAGGTATGTGACCTCTCTGAGTTTTATTTTCCTCACTTAAAAATACAAGCATCTCATATGGAAATAAAATTCATCAGAAATCAAGTGGGAGGGGGGAGCTCTCTCTAATGTAGTTCCCTGGTTACTTTTACATCTTAAAGTAGTAAATAAAATACATAAAAAGGTGTGATAAATGATGGATCAGAGACTTCAACCCAGACTACAAAACCGCCACCAAACTGCTCTGCTTTTGTCATGGGAAAGACATTTTGATTCTTTCTCCATTCCTCAAGACTTGAAGCCTGAGGAGTCATCCACCTACAAATGTTAAGCACTTTTCTTTCTTTCTTTTTTTTTTTTCTTTTTTTGCTGATTTTTTCTATATATATTTTTAGTTGGCCAGATAATTTCTTTCTATTTTTAGTAGAGACGGGTCTCGCTCTTGCTCAGGATGGTCTCGAACTCCTGAACTCGAACGATCCACCCGCCTCGGCCTCCCAGAGTGCTAGGATTACAGGCGTGAGCCACCGCGCCCGGCCCTCTTTCTTTCTTTTTTTAAAGAGACAGGGTCTCACTCTGCCACCCAGGCTGAAGTACAGTGGCATGACCATAGCTCACTACAGCCTAACACTCCAGGGTTCCAGGAATCCTCCTGCCTCAGCCTCCTGAGTAGCTACGACTATGAGTGGGAGCCACCATGCCCTTTTAATTTTTTTTTCTAGAGAGGAGGGGGTGTCTTGTGTTGCCCAGGCTGATCTCCAACTTCTGGCCTCAAATGATCCTCCCTCCTCAGCCTCCCTAGTTGCTGGGATTACAGATGTGAGTCACTGTATCCTGGCTAAACACTTTTCATATATGAAACATACAGTACAAAGTGCTGTGAAGAAATTTTTTTAAAATGGTCTCTGTTGTCAAGGAACTTCTGAGCCATTTAGAGAGACACTTAAAAAAAACACAAACACACGGTGAGGGAGATCATGGGGATCAAATGAGATAATTTCCATGTACCATTCTTTACTCACTTTTTACTTCCCTCAGCAACTCTCAAGTTTAGACAGCCAACAAAAGACAGATTAGGTATTCAAACCCAAGTTCTGACTTGTATGTTCTCTAACATTAACTGTATATTGTAGGGAAAACCCAGAAACTCCTAGGCAAGCAATCGGCCTCGTTGGGGCCAGAAAGCTGGATAAATATTGAGAAAAAGGGAAGATGAGGCCCAAAAGGTAGGCTGAGGCTTAATATAATACATTAATAACTCACACACTTCATTCTGCAGACCCTGAGAATCCACTAAAGGTTTCTAAGTAAGGCAGAACTTACTGCAGTCTTAACTCGATACAGTGGTTCTCTTAACTTGGTAGAGAAATTGCAACCTGTAGGAAACGCGGTGTTACTACGTGGCTGCGTAGTAAAACCTTGGAAAAATCTCTCTCTGGTCTCAACTCAGCTAATGAAAGAGAGGGTAATTCTACATCGGACTATGTGGTCAGTCAACGAGTGTACGAAAGGTGTCTGACACTAGAGGGCGCACGATAAACGCTGATTTCCCCTTACGTAGGGAGAAAGAATACGACCCTTTTTTTTTTTTCCTCTTCTCCACTTAGAGTGAGCAGGCGCACGTGATCCAATAAGACCAGCATGAAAGACCCGGCCAGCTTCAGTTGCATCCACACCCAGTTATGCAGAAACTTTCTGAGAGTCCATCAGCGTTTTCAGGGTCATCCTCCCACTTCACTCACTTCTCTGGACCTGCCAATAGACCATGAAAACCTAACTGCCATCTAGTAAAGTCCCTAGCCAGGCGTCCACATAGACCGCCCAACCTTCCCGGCCCTTCCTTCTGAGGCGGCTAATCCATGACGTCACAGCCACGTCCGTTTCCGAAGGAGATCTCTTTGCTCTTCCGGGCCGCTCTAGGCTGCGATCTCGCCGGCTGGCTCCAAAGCTCAATGGTTGCTGGGCGGGGCCGTGACGTCTTTGGCGTGGCTGCAAGGGAGGCCGCGACAGGGAAAATGGCGGACGGGAAGGCGGGAGAGGAGAAGCCTGAAAAGTCGCAGCGAGCTGGAGCCGCCGGAGGTGAACACAACCCCAGCGTCGCGGGCTGCGTGGGATACTCTGGGCCTTTCTTTGAGCTCCCCAGGGTGGGGGGAGTGGGGTCGAACGTGAATGGGCGGGTCTGGCGTTCACCCGGCCAGGTGCTGGGCCCAGACGAGCCCCGGGCACGCCCGGTGCGGCCCGCTGGGATCCGGGCCCACATCGCCTCCTTGCCGGAGGAGAGCCGGCCACTGTTCTTCACCTCCTGGCCCCAGCGGAGGCCCTGCTTCCGAGGAGAAGGGAGATGGGCGCCAGAAAGGGAGACCGAACTCGGGGTGGGACCAGGAGCGGCGGTGCAGGAGCTGCTACCGCCACACCGAAGACGGTCATCATACAAAACACACGCACACACACACACACACCCCTCAACACCCCAGTGCGAACTACCGAGTAGTGGCTGTGGGAACTGGCCGCAGGCCGAGTTTCCGACGGTGTCGGCTTCTCAGTTACAGGCAGTTGTTAATTACGCTTGGTGTGGACAACCCCTGCCTGTTCTCTTTCCTTTATATTCAAGCTTAATACTGACCCTGTAACAGGATGGGCCGAGGTGCTGGAGGGGAAGAGGAATGTCTTTGCCTGCCTGCTGATTTAAGCTGCGGTCTAGGGTTAGGGTTTGATTGCTTTTATTTGAAGTATCTACCTTTTCTTAGGCTGTTGCCGGCTGACCGCATGCCAGATACTTAGGTGGCTAAATAGGCTAGTATAACTCTTCCTGTATTTTGTTACGATGTTAAACTCAGGTTACAGCTATCCTTATTCTGTTCCCTCACCCCTGTAAATTTGGGTCTTTACATTAAGGAAAAGAAACACCATGTAATCTCTTCAGCCCGCCCCTCTTTGTCATAGCAAGGCAAATGACTTAACATACTAACATGTGTGAGCTGATGATCGTAATGTCTTTAGAGCGTTTTTCTCTGTTCTGACAACCTTAAGTCTTATCCCTGAAAGTATTTAATATGAGAAAATATAGAAGATTAATAGCATAGGAAGGCAACTGGTAGGGCCTACTAACATAGAGTTTAATGTGCATTGCCTTGGAACACAAAATTATTGCAAAGATTTAAGTGTAATGTTCGATTACTTTGGACCCAGAATTTCCTTTTTAAAAACTATGCACAGTGCTATCATTTGAACTGAAACTCCCTCTTATTCCTCTTTTTTTTCTTTTCTTTTCTTTTTTTTTTTTTTTTTACAAGTAACATTGCTTATGAAACAACAACTTAAACCATCTAGTACTTTTTCACTGGGAGTATTTTTCCTCAAAAAATTATTGTCTTGGAAATTGTTGGATAAAGTTATATAAAAATTTAGAAGTAATTTGAGGAAAAGCAAAGATCTATAGCCTAAAGAATCTTATGGAACTTTGACTTTAAGGCTATCTTGTTAACTGTCTTGACTGAGGGTAGAAAAGATGTGTTTAATGTGCTGCCAAAAGGTGCCTTAAGTGTCCACTGTATGATTTATTAGTTGAGGGATATTAGCTCTGTAGTATGAATATTGATGTTTCCATTTTAGCATATTGAAGGGTAGTGTAAAATTAGTAATTAGCATCAGAAAGGTTATTGTGGTTTTTTTTGTTGGTAACTTAGAATAAGTAATATCCCTTAACTTCTACATAATTTGCCTCATTTCCTTTACAGGAAAGTAGTGCTGTTGCATATAAACCATGTTTGAATGTTATATTTTTAATGAAATTATGCAGAGGAGTCATAGTTAAAACACATTTCATACTGTGGATATTGCTAAATTGATAATTTTGTGGCAAGCAGTCACTTTTTTGAAAACACTGTCAAGTTTTTCTTAGGGGCTTACCTAGAGAGTATTCTGAATTTTAATTTCTGTTGAATAGTCTACTAAGTTGGAAGTGTAAGTATTTTTTTCTGAGTAACTTCTATAGTTAACATTAATTTATGTCTGCAAGAGAAGCTGCTTTCACTTTAAAGAATAGGGTAAGGCTTTGGGTAGATCTTTTTTTTTTTCTCCTCTCTTTGGTTAATTTTTTGTAGTTCTTTGAAGTAAGTAGAAATTTTAGAGAAGAGCTATTCATACATAATTATGGTCATCTCAAACTTTTTTTTCTGCTTTTTTTCTTTCTTCTGTTTCACCTCATGCTTTATCAAACTTTTTAAGTATACTAAGAACTGTGTCAATGAAATTGACATTTGTTATGTGAGACACTAATAGGATCTTGAATACATTCTCATTTAAGCACTATACCAGTCCCATTAGAGAGTTAGCTATGTGTCCTTCAGATAAGGAAGCTACCAGAATGCAAAT
Source organism: Varecia variegata (assembly GCA_028533085.1). NCBI lineage: Eukaryota > Metazoa > Chordata > Mammalia > Primates > Lemuridae > Varecia > Varecia variegata. The sequence goes on along the minus strand of CM052436.1, from coordinate 37,478,273 downwards.
GGGTTGTGAAGGGTACCCTTATAGGCTTAAACTTTCTCATTAGGTAATTTTTTCAAAGTAAGGTGCCTCCAAGGCCCACCCATCCTCTCCAACTATTCAGTGAAAAAGAAAAAAGTGCTAGTGCCATGTGTAATTTGATTTCACATTAATTTATCAACACATTTTGTTTGCCCAGAATGAATAGAAATTAGATAAAATTTCTTCTATTAAAATATTCCTCAAAAAAAACCTTGTATTTTATCTATAATTTTATCCATGTTTTATGTTATAAATTGATATATGATTTTCTTAATTTTGAAAACTGACCTTTTATTTATTCATTCTTTAAACCATAATTCACATTACTACAGGTTTTCACAGTACTAATCTGTGGTCATCTAAAATTTTGTTTTCCATGGTCCCAAAATACCAAATGTGTCTTTAAATGAATTGAAAATAGAGGTCCTTAATTAAAAGCCCCAAATACTGAAGTAGTACATTTGTTTGTTTAAAAGAAAACCCTTAATGTACTTAGGAATTAATATTGATATTTAATGACATATTGCAAAACTCACGTTAGGTTGAAATAATTTTCTAATGAACTTACATGTGGAATTGTAATGACAATCACATTTGATGATAACAGATTTGGCTGTCATATTTTCCCATCTTAGTTCATTGTTTATTCCATTTGCTTTATTTCCTAAGTGCTTTTTATATTTTGCTACATGCTTGTTAAGAGGATTATATAAAGAGAAAATAACATCTATTTCATGTGACACATTGAGCCTTTTAAAGCTAAGAAATGAAGACTAATAGTGTACTCACCTTTCTTCACTCCCCATTTGCTCCCACCTCGTCATTGAAGAGATCTGTTGTTTTAATTTTTTAGCTTCCCATAACAATATTTCTAAAAGAGTAGATCAGATCTAAAGATACTGATAGAGTTTTTACAATTGTTTTAAAAACAAAAGCAAAAAAACTTCTTGAGAGTGGGCAGAGCCAAACAGTTATTTACTATTAATATATCCAGAAATAATTTGCTGGATCTGGAATCATTAATGTGTAGACGTGACCTAACAGACATAGTATGTTTCATCTGCATTGTGGACCTGTGGTATGGGTCTTCTCATTTGCTGCCTCAGGTAACAACACAGTTATGAATAAAATTGAGTTGTTGCCAGTTGATTACTTAATGAATGGTAGAGTAGTTCTCCCAACTCCCTTTATCATACTATCTTTTTTTGGAGAAGTCTCCATGGAAATCTTTTCCTATGGGATACTGGGATTAGACAGGATTATTGTGTTCCATTTATTAGCACATATGAGTTCAGCTAGTTGTCAAATTTAATACTGTTATAATAAGAATATTTTTACTTTTTCTCATTTACACTATAATTTTTTTAGATTCTCTGTTCCAGAATTATTTTCTTGGTAGAGAGACCTAGAAGTAAGAAAAGATAGGCTATAAAAGAACTGGAAATCTTGACTGATTAATTACATAGCCTTTGGGTCACACTTCAAAGAGCAGAGTTAACAATATAGTCACGTCTAAATGTTCTTTATGCTATTTGTTTTGATATTTGTCAGTTTGTGTTTGCACAAAATTTGTGGCGTTAGTGTATAGATTTTTCTATATGTAAAGTCAATGGGGTTTCTATATGTTTCTCTATGTTCCAATGTGTAGAGCCAATGAGTTTTCAATTTTAACTGTGTGTTAGTCCCAGAAAAATAGTTATTGTTTGGGTTTTACTATGAAATATCATACTTGCTTAAAACTATAAAAAGAATATAAAATAGAATTAGCATAAATACTTTTATAACCTTAGACTTTGAAAAAACTATTTGCATCATGCTCTTTTTTTATGAAATTCTGTATTTCTTAAATTGAGTTCTGTTTTTCAACTATTGCATTGAATACCAGTTTTCATTCTTTAATTCTTCAGGTGCTTTTTAAATGTTATATATAAATAAGTGGATGGCACCTCAGGCAACCATTCCAGTGCTGTCTTTGCCTCTTGGGGAAATCCAAAACATAATCTTGCTCAGTTCCCTCCCCTATATTGTCATTATAAGTTTTACCCTTTGTCCAAAGGGAATAAAGAGTTCCTTTTATTTTTCATCTAAACAAAATCAAATGTTATGTTTAAAATGCATATTAGAGACCCCATCATTCCAAAACTATATAGATTTAGGTCCTCTGGTCTTTTAATCTTTACTTGTCAGTCTATTTGTTTGATTTTTGTTTTTTCTCCTCATTCTACCTTTTTGTCCTGCTTTCTTGACTATTGTCAGCCATCCCTTGGAGCATCTCTTTCACCATAAATAAACTCTTCATGTAGTGTAAAAGAATACATTTTATAAGGTGACTTGGCAAACTGGGGAAAGAAAATAAAATTTTTAATGATCAGCTAGCCACCGTCTGTCTTAACTCCCCAAAATGTTCCTAACTAGCCTTCTTATATAATAGACCTAAGATACTCAGGATATGAACTAATTTTACCAGCTTAATACAAACACAAGCAAAATTACTGAAAGACATCTTGCCTTCCAAACCTACATCTGTGTACCACTCATTGAAATTATAATTAATCTTCCTTTCATGAGAAAGAGTAATATATAAACCAAAGTATGATTTTTAATAGCTTTTACAGGTAGCTTAAAACAGGTGATAACCAAGTTTTCAGAATAGAATTACATTACTCTATAGAGGATGACCTTGAAGTCCTCCTTGAAGTTCTTTTTCAACTCCTAAGATTGTATGAGATGTACATGAGGAACACGTCACTCAGGAAAATAACTCTAGGCTGTATTAACACTGTTGTTTGGGTGATAATGGGTCTGTTCATAACTAGGTACTCTGTATGATTAGTACTACATTATTGAAGAATATTAGAATTTATTAGCCAAATGTATTCTTACCATGTAACTAATTGCTAACAAACTAGTTTGTGTAAAAGAATTTATAGATCTTAATTTCTAAAATGCAAAATCCCACAAATAACCAGATTATTGTACAACTTATAGTGTTTAGTTGAAGGGTCTTTACTTTTTGTGAACTCTGTGTTTATAATTTTAAATTGCTCTGTATTTTATGCTAGTTAATTCATGGGAGCCTCTTCTACTGCCACACAATCTCAGTTCCTGCTGTATACTCTAACAAACAGTGGAAGAGACTGTTGGGTCAGTAGGTGACAACTGCAGAGGTATCTTCCTTATAACGATGCTTTTTGAGGTTGCTGCTCCCATCAATCTGCTCAGTAAAAATAGCTCATCTTGGTAAGTTGTTTCGACTTCACCAGGACCTGAAGAAGAAGCAGAAAAACCTGTGAAAACTAAGACTGTTTCTTCCAGTAATGGAGGGGAAAGTTCCAGTCGCAGCGCTGAGAAGAGATCAGCTGAAGAGGAAGCTGCAGACCTCCCAACAAAGCCTACAAAGATCTCCAAGTTTGGATTTGCCATAGGTAGTCAGACGACAAAGAAAGCATCAGCCATATCCATCAAACTTGGCTCAAGTGTGAGTTGTTATTTTATATATGATGGTTATAATGGGTCTTAAGGATTTGTTTTGGAAACCTCCTTTTACTAGATTATGGTAAATTAAATATAAAAAGATTCATTGCTTGAGAAATAATCTTTGATGTATGAACTTACATGTAAGTTTTTAAGAAATGGTTAGCTAGTACCCTGTTCAAGAAAGGTCTGGATAAATTATATTTCAATAAAACTGTTTAAAAAAGAAAGAAAGGTTTGGAATATTAGAAGGAACTATTATAAGGAATTTATGATTTATAAAGTAATAGCCTGGTGTGATGGTGTGCACCTGTAGTCCTCACGTACTTGGGAGACTGAGGCAGGAGGATCACTTGAGCCCAGGAGTTCCAAGCTACAGTGAGCTATGATTGTGCCACTGCACTACAGAGTGAGATGAGACCCCCATCTCCAAAAAAAAAAGGTAAAAGGTAATAACTTAGAATTTTTCTAAGTTGAGCAAATCCTCTGAAAAATATTTTCAGAAAGAATTTCATTTTATTTTTTACCTTTCACTGCCAGTAATTACTAAAAATGATACCTAGAAATCAGTTATTTTGTATCTTAAAAGATTAATATTTATAAGGTATTTCTTTTTTTTTTGGGGGGGGGGTTTCTCTTTTTTTTTTTTTTTTTATATAAGGTATTTCTTGATAAGAGTTTCCTGATTTTCTTACTTTGGAACTATAAATGGATGTTGAGTACTGTGTATCTTACAATGGTAATCCTTTATAAAACAACATTTGATCCTTTGTTTTAAGTGCAAATCTTCAATTGATACTTGTTAACCTTGGAACCTTTGGAAGTATTTGAAATACTAGGTTGAAGCATATGAAGTTATGGGTATTTATTTCGGACCTATAATATGACAACTTCATAAGCTTCAACCAAATAGATCTCTTATTTAAGGAAAAAAAGTTACTTAAATAGTATATTGCTCTTGGCTTTAGAAAATGGTTACATTCTTGTATGAGGACAAAAATCCTGAAATTGCTTTTGAGTTGTTCATTCACGTTTGTGCTATGAAAGTTAATGTTCATTTGCCAGATGTGTACAATTCTATTTCCTACTTAGATGTTCATTCAAAGATCTTAAAAATATGGTCCGGAGCAGTTTCCTAAAGAGTCAGTATGTTTGAGCTATTTTTCTAATTTAAAAGAGCTACTGTTAGAATCCCTGCCCTCACTCTGTGCTCTGTTTTGCCTTTTTCCATTTCTTCCATTTAAAAAAAAAAAAAAATTCAGTCTGAACAAAAGACATTAACTTATAACATTATTACTTCATTTCTGTTTTCCTCTATTTCAGCTGATTCTTTTAAATAATTTTTTTAACTTGCATAGACCTAACTGCATAAATAATGTTTTTTGATAGGTAGTATATTAAACATGTATTCTCATGTACACTTCTAATACAGATAGTCCCCTTGATAAAATAGATTTTACTGTGTTTGAACATACTCCCTAAATCAAAATCCTTACTCTTTCTAAATCATTGGCATTATGGAGTAATTACTGATCATTTTAGGTGTGAGAGTTATATTTGAAAAAAACTATTCAGTAAAACTTTTTAATTTTAGAAAACAAAAATCTGTTTTTGTTAAATAAACTACAGTGTAAACAGTCTTCTTGGGATGAGGTGTAGGATATAAAAAAATAATCGAACTCCTGCTTTTGATTATACGATATGAAAAGATAGGTCATCAATCAACAAATACTTGTGTCTACAACATCAAATATATGACATCTTTTAAAAAGTAAAGGATGTTTCTCCAGTCAATATGCATGATCTCCAAATTAACATTTTTTATTCCTTCAAAAGCAAACACTATTTATTAAAAAATGTGTGTGTATAGCAGAAGGGATGGTTAATTTTGTTTCAGCAGGTCAGGGAAGATTTTACTGATGATGTAGTAGTTGAGTTGGACTCTTGAATGCAGGCAGGAGCAAAAGGGCATTTTCATGCAAAGGCAGTTTAGATATAAAGCCATATATGGTACATTCAGAAAATTGTTGGGAGTTGGAACTTGTTTGGTGGGCAAATGTAGGGATAGAAAGCCCCCAAAATGAGGACATAAGGCCAAATCATAAAGGATCTGTACTCTATAATATAATTGGTTTTATTATTTAGATTCTAGGAAGCCATGGAACCATTACAAGGAGTCTTGAGACTTAACCTGATTTGCATCTTAGAAACATCACTGTGGTGCCAGTATAGGGGTTTGGTGGAAAGAGAACACAAAAAGTGGGGAGATGGTATTTCTTTTTTTTTTTTTTTTTTTTGAGACAGAGTCTCACTCTGTTGCCTGGGCTAGAGTGCCGTGGCGTCAGCCTAGCTCACAGCAACCTCAAACTCCTGGACTCAAGCAATCCTTCTGCCTCAGCCTCCCGAGTAGCTGGGACTACAGGCATGTGCCACCATGCCCGGCTAAGTTTTCTATATATATTTTTTTAGCTGTCCAAGTCATTTCTTTCTATTTTTAGTAGAAATGGGGTCTCGCTCTTGCTCAGGCTGGTCTTGAACTCCTGACCTCGAGCGATCCGCCCACCTCAGCCTCTCAGAGTGCTAGGATTACAGGCCTGAGCCACCACACCCGGCCGAGATGGTGTTTCTAATAGAAGTCCAGGCAAGTGATGCTAAAGGCCTTAGGTTGCTGGTGTGGCAGTAATGATGGAAAGGCAGAGGGAGAGTTAAGTCTGTTAAATAGATATCTAGTTAACAGGACCTTGTAAGTTGAGGAAAGGATTTTCTGGCTTGGGCATCTGTGAACACTATAAAACTAAAGTACCCACGGGAGCTGTTAAGTGGTGCTGTCCTGCAGGCAGATGACAGGCTATTTGAGATTTAGATACAGGATTTGGTGGTTAAAACTATTTAAAACTATAGGAATGAATGAAATTGACCAGAGAAGTACAAAGAAGGAAAGGTTACTAACAACAAAATCCTGGGTATTAGTATCTTAAGTGGGGAGCAACATGGAGAGGAGAGAGATGGAACAAAAGGTCAGAGAATTAGATGAATAACTAATAAAAAGCACTGTCACAAAAGCCACGGTATGGATGTTTTCAAAAAGGAGCTGATGATTAGAGTCAAGTGTAGCACACTAGTCATTGGTGACTCTACAGAGAATAATTTCAGGGAAATGGTGAGGGAGGGAGCCAGATTGCAGTTGTTGAAGACTGAAAGGGTGATGAAAAGATGGATATATTGAGGACAATTTAATTCTTCAGAAACCTTGGGTTAGAAGAGATGATGTGGATGAAGTATGTTTACAGACCTAGGGCAGAAAGCTAGCTAGTACAGAAAGATGAGTCATGGTGTCTTTTATGTTCTCAAAGCACACTGTATTAAATATTACTATGGGAAAGTATGACTAATCATTTTCTCTTACCTGTACTAAATACCCCTTAGCTAAGTGATGTTACAGATCCTAGCTAGAAAATCCTTTACAGGAGGGAAACAAATGAACACAACAAATTGTGAAGTAGAACCTACTCACCAATAACCCACATTTTCAGAAAGAGAATAGATTTATCCAAAGTCCTGAGTTCCTTACCATGTAAGTTTCTATTGATGACATAAAGTTGACACATTCTACAAACCAGAAGTTAAAAAAAAAAGAAGACATAAAGTTGATTCTTTCAAGATAAATTATTCACATCATTAAACAAGGCCATTATAAATGTTACTTATGTGATATTCTTTTTTTTTAACCTGCTCCCCAGAAAAGTATGTGATAATCTTTTTAATACGTTTCTTTTTCAGAAGCCTAAAGAAACTATTCCAACTCTTGCTCCAAAAACTCTTTCAGTAGCAGCGGCTTTTAATGAAGATGAAGATGTAAGTTGATTGTCTTTTTACTTTAACCAGTTTTTTAAGGAAGATGTTAGTGGCAAATTGTAGGTTGTATTCACAGTATTAGTGAATTTTCTTTACAACATGTTCTTTGTGACACAAAAACTGGGTGTTTCTGTTTGTTTATTTTATTTGGTTGTAGGATTATTTTAAAATATTGACTTTGGGGGCAATAAGCTTAAGAATCAAATCAGCAAATACTATGTAGGTTCTACAAAAAGGAAAATTCAGTACTGCTGCCTTTAATAATTTTTATAGTTATGGTCATCAGTGATGATACATTATGCATGCATTCAACTTAAAAAGACAGCTATATCTTCGTTAGTGTAGTGGTTTTAAAACAAAAAAAAGGCTGCGGTAGTGCTTGCTTCCCATATCCTAGGAGGGATAACAAATAATGCAGAAGCTTCTGCCAAAAGCTCTACTCAATGAGCACATGTTCCAGAGTGAGCTTGAGATGCTTATCTGCTGTTCCCTGTGTCAGTCCCAGTTCCCTCATGCCCCTCACAGTTTCATTGTCTTACCAAGCTTATGAAAGGAATTTTCCAGCATAATTTTGACTGTGATTTTTGTATTAGACTCTGACTTTAGAACCTAACTCCCCCTCAAGAAACGATCCCACTGTTACAGGGTACATGAGTAATTGTTCCCAAAAGCAGTATGGATAAGAATTATACATTTGGAAGACTGAAGTGATTTGGAAAGAATACATATGAACTAGCTACTAAAACATTAGGCAGGGTTTTGGTGAACCAAACAATACTTTTGTAAGCCAAGGCATCGGTTTTTCAAGTCCTAAGTGATAAATACTGAGTAGCTGCGTTTGATTGGACTGGAGAGTTCTGTAGAGGAATATTGAGCAAGAATAAATATGGAGCCCAGATAAGTAGGTAAAGAATTGTGGTTATCACCATATTTTCCATTGGACTTTTACTCATTCTACACCTTTGCTTTCTATGTGCTAGGCATTGTGATGTTATAAAGGTAAATCAGACATGTTCCTCTAGGAACTCAGTCTAGTAGGACAGAGACTTAAACATTAAATAGTATAAGATAAAAATCAAAAAGACCTGAAGAAATGAAGTACTATGGAAATTCAGAAAAGAAATAAAGGCCAGGTACTAGATACAGCAGTATGGAAAGACCACTGGACCAGCAATACTAAAAGACCTGAATTAAATTTGAAAGCACTAAGTCAAATAATTTTTAAAGTTTTCTGGCATCTCTAGCATTCTTAAGAGATTAGGTAGTATTTAATCTAACCCATTTTGAAATGTACAGCTTGTAGGAGGAAAGAATAATATAGGAAGAAGGGAACATGTAAAAGTGCAAGACTGGAAATTGTAAGCACCTTCTTTATAGCAATGGCTTACTTTGAGTGCCTAACAATTTACATATCTTTTCACATTATTTTACTCTCCATATGTCCCTCTGAATTGTGTGATATATTTATTCATATTTTGCAAGTAGGAAAATAAAGTATGCATGAATACATGCTAATGCACACGTATGTTGTACTTCAGGTCTTCTGGTTTCTTCTTCTGTGTTCTCTGAGTTATACCTTACTATCTTCCCCAACTTTTTCCATTTTTTTAGTTTTTGAGACAGAGTCTTGCTCTGTCGCCCTGGGTAGAGTGCAGTGGCATGCATCATAGCTTACTACAACCTCAAACTCCAGGGCTCAAGCGATGGCCCCACCTCAGCTAGGACTACAGGTGCACACCACAATGCCCAGCTAATTTTTCTATATTTAGTAGAGACAGGGTCCCACTCTTGCTCAGGCTGGTCTCAAACTCCTGAACTCAAGCATTCCTCCCACTTTGGCCTCCCCAAATGCTAGGATTATAGGCTAGAACCATGGTGCCTGGCCCCTAACTTTTTTAAGGAATTTTAGACAGGTTCAGACAACACTCTTTCTGCTATAGTATCATAATGTTAGTAAAGGATAAACTGTCTCTTAGATTAAAAAAAATTCATCCAAAATCTTCATCTAGTTCTTCATATTTAGTAGAGAACATAATTAAGTAGCCTTGGATATGTATCTGAGTCTGAAATACAAAGGCTGTCCGAAAAGTATCCAGCCATGTAGCCATTCTTGTTATATTAACAATGTCTGAATACTTTCTGGACAGCCCTTGTATGTTGAACAAGGGGCATCCATTTAATTAGTTAATTTTGAAATTTTAAAATACTTTTTCAATTGTTGTATCTCTTTAGTCCCCTTTAATTTGGATAATTCCTGAGTCTGTCTGTGTATTTCATGGCATTGATATTTTTGAAGAGTACAGGCCAGTTATTTTGTACAGTGCCCCTCAGTTTTGATTTTTCTGATGTTTCTTCATGGTTAGTTTCACATTCTTTACTTTTGGCAAGAGTACCACAGGGGTGATGTCAAGTTCTCAATACATCATGTCAGGAAGCGCATGCTGTCAATATGCCCTATTACTGGCAATGTTAACTTTGATCATTTGGTTAAAGTGATGCCTGCCAGCTTTCTCCATTGTCAAATTACTATTTTACCTTTTGTAATTAAAATTTAATCTTGTGGGAATATACTTTGAGAATATGTGAAAATAATACAATTTCTCAAACATTTACTCACTACTCTTAACATCCATTGATGATTCTTGACTGAATTATTATTATAGTGTTTGCCAATGGTAATTTTTCTAATTCTGTCACCCATTTTACATTTATTAACTGTCTCTTACTGTGAGGAGGAGCTCCTTATCACATTTAAGTTTTTTATGTGAGTGTATACTTATGCATTTTTACTTTATTCAGTAGGGTGTATTGCTCACATTGTCCCAGATTTGACCAGTGGAAGCCCCTTTAAGCTGGATCAACACCCTTTTAAAAAGTAATATTAGGGCTCGGCGCAGTGACTCAAGCCTATAATCCCAGCACTTTGGGAGGCCTACGGGGGAGGATCGCTTGAGGCCAGGAATTCAAGACTAGCCTGGGCAACATAGCAAGATCTGTCTCTACAAAAAATTTAAAAATTAGCTGGGTGTAGTCATGCACACTTATAATCCTAGCTGCTTGAGGAGCTGAGGCTGGAGGATCGCTTGAGCCCAGTAATTTGAGGTTACAAAGCAAGCTGTGATTATACCACTGGACTCCAGCCTGAGTGACAGAAGTGAGATTCTGTCTCCAAAAAAAAAGTAATATTTAGCTAAGCAGCAGCATTTATACTTAAAAACTTATATCTGAAAGGAACTTGTCCCACAGTTTTCAACAGCTATAAGTATGGAAATGTAGTAAGGAATTAACTTTCAAGATGTTTTTAGTAAAAGATAATGTTCTAGAAGGAGTAGTAAAGTGGTTAAGAGCCTCTACTTTGGCATCAAACTGTTCTGCTGTTCATTAGCTTTGTCACTATGGGCAAATTAACCTTGTTGCCTCACCTGAAAATGTGAAAATGATAACCATAATCCCCCTCGTGGGATTATATTAGGATTTTAAGAGATAGTGCATATAAACACATTGAACACAATGTGTAGCACATAGGAACCAAACAGTTTTAGTTCTAGAACATGAGAGTTTTGCCAAATTTTTTTGTTTATGCAAAATCAGCACTCTAGAAGATAGGCATTTCTTTTTTAAATGTAGTTAATAAATAATTAACTAATGTTCTCCTTTTACGAAAATTTACGGTATTGAATTGCTAAAAGACTTAGCTATAAAATTTATCATTATTAGTAATCGAGTTAATTTAATAAATTTCTATGGAGTCATCTTGGTTTACTTACATTTTTTTCTTCAGAGTGAACCAGAGGAAATGCCTCCAGAAGCAAAGATGAGAATGAAGAATATTGGAAGGTATTATAATTTTTCATAAATATTGTTGAAAATCATAGGGGTGAATTAAGAGCAAGAATAAATTGCACATAATATTTTAAGTCTTCAAGCTCTTCTTGTGTGTTTGGGCAGAACAGTTTTTAGTATTTTCTCTATATTAGGTAGCTGATTAGGATTTTGAAGATGAGTTAAGACATGGACCAGTCATCATGACAAAGGATAACAGTGTAATATTCTGTGAGCTGTCAGTGATCTTATTTTCTCTCCTGGTAAGAGAAAATGAGTGTCTCTTAAACATAATAATAAAGCTATTTCTTTTCAGATACATGTCACCTGTATTTTTTTCAAATAAGAAATAGCTATGAGAAATGTTTCTGATTTTAAATTTAAATTTAAAATTTTTTCTGGTATAAAAGAGAAATGGCTTTCAGTCATTTCATTTATGATATTGTTTCCACCACTTGATCTTATATATCCTTTTTTCCTTGGTAACCTGGACACCAAATACCAAAATAAGACAAAAGTATTTTATTTTTAATTTTCTTCCATTATTGTTGTCGTGGAGATAACATTAATAGCAGGTTAACATAATGTTTGGTTTTCTGTCTTTGTGTACATAAATGGATAACCTAGAGACTAGTTAGCCCATGCTGTGTCCCCATTTCTTCCAAATACATGAAACTCTCAAAGAACTTAGTGTTAAATCTGTACATGAGCATTAGTTGTCAGACTTTCAGTCTGTGATTCAAGTGGAAACAGCCCCAGTGGCTGCCTGCCTGCCTGCCTTTCATACTGAGACCCACAAGTGGGAAATACATCTAACGTTGTTACTCAGTTTAAACACCCAGTACACATAATATTTAAACATTAAAGCTGGATATGGTGACTCACACCTATCATCTCAGCACTTTGGGAGACAGAGGCAGAGGACTGCTTGAGGCCAGGAGTTCAAGACCAGCCTGGCAACATAGCGAGACCCCCCATCTCTACAAAACATACACAATCTAGTAAGGCACATGCCTGTAGTCCCAGCTACTTGGGAGGCTGAGGCAGGAGGAGTGCCTGAGCCAGATGTTTGAGGTTGCAGTGAGCTGTGATGGTGCCACTGCATTCCAGCCTGGGTGACAGAGCGAGACCCCGTCTCTAAAAAATAAAAAAAAATTTAAAACCCCATAAATTTGACGTAGAAGTTCGTAAAATGACACTGAACCTTTCTATGTGTGATACATCTTTGTGTTTTTCTTCTATTTTATTTTTACAAATGCTGATGGCCAGCCAGCTACCAAGTTGATTTTGTGACCCTATTAATGGGTTACAGGCAACAGTTTTAAAAACTGTAATGGTTGCTACCCTTAGCTATTTATCAGAATTACCTTAAGTGTTTGTTAAGACTATAGTTTTATCTGCTCTTCCCCCAACCCCCACCTCAAGCCTACTGAACATGAAGTTCTAGAACTATCTGTGGAAAGGGTATTTTTAAAAAGCTCTGTAGGGGCTTTCAGTGTTCAGTGTGTGTTTATAATAGGTGCTAAACAGATGTGTATTGAATGAGTTAAAAACATAGCCCAAAAGGCTTTATATAACATTTTAAATGAATTTTCTTTCTTTTAACACAGAGATACACCAACATCAGCTGGACCAAACTCCTTCAATAAAGGAAAGCATGGGTTTTCTGATAACCAGAAGCTATGGGAACGAAATATAAAATCTCATCTTGGAAATGTCCATGACCAAGACAATTAAATGATGTGTTTTGAAATTGGGGTATGGGGTGGGTGTAAAGTTAAAAGGAACAGTTTCCTTTTGTAAAGAATGGTATAAGACTATCTTTGGAGCCGCTT
>CM052436.1:37428616-37464769 GCA_028533085.1 Varecia variegata | reverse complement strand
TTTTTTTTTTTTGGGACAGAGTCTCACTCTGTCACCCTGGGTAGAGTGCAGTGGCATCATTGTACCTCACCACAACCTCCAGCTCTGGGCTCAAGCAATCCTGGTGCCTCAGTCTCCGTAGTAGCTGGGACCACAGGCTCCCGCCTTGACGCTTGGCTAATTTTTCTATTTTTAGTAGAGACTGGGACTTGCTCTTGCTTAGGCTGGTCTGGAACTCCTGAGCTCAAGCAATCCTCCCGCCTTGGCCTCCCAGAGTGCTAGGATTATAGGCCTGAGCCACTGCGCCTGGCCCATATATGCAATTTTAACTTTTCTAGTAGCCATACAATAAAAGTAAAAGAAACAATGAAGAAAGGATTTAACCTAATATATCCAAAATATCCTTACTGAATTATTTTTTTTAACATTGATTCTTTAGAATCTTTAGAGTTTTCCAGGTATACCATCATATCACCTGCAAATAGAAATGGTTTTATTTCTTATCAATTTTTGTGCCTCAAATTCATTTTTTCTTCTCTGATTGCATTGCCTAATACCTCTAGTACAAAACTAAATAGTAGTAGCAATGATGGGCATCCTTGCCTTATCCTTGCTCTTAGTTAAGTGTCTCCAGTGTTTTACAATTAAGTAAGATGCTGGCTTTAGGACTAAGGTAAACATTTTATATTATTTATGAGTATCCACTGATTTCTATTTTTTAAGTTCTTTTATCAGGAATAGATGTTGAATTTTATCAGAAGGATTTTCAACATTGTATAAATGAGGGAAAACTAAAGAATTGTTAACATGACAACTCTGAGGTGTAGCAGAGTTGCCAACTGCAGGAAGAAACTACCTCCTGTGGGGCTGAGGGAACAAGTAAACAAGGAAAAGACTTAAAATCTTAGGGTAGGGGCCCAGAGGCTGAAATTCAGATTTTTGAGGAATAGGTGTGGCTGCTTCAGAAAAGACCAGCACACAAAGCTAACTCACCAAGATGAAGACAAATTTTGGAAACCCCTGATTCAAACTCAGCATGAAAAAGCCTTGGTGATAACTTTCCATCCCCTTGGTAATCCATTTCATTTTCCTATATGTTCCAAATTTCCTACTTTGATTCTATATTAGTTTGATAACTGGGGAAATGTGTGGAGAGTACAGGTGTCGGCCAGGCGTGATGGCTCACGCCTGTAATCCTAGCACTCTGGGAGGCCGAGGAGGAAGGATCACTTGAGGTCAAGGATTCGAGACCAGCCTCAGCAAGAGTGAGACCCTGTCTCTACTAAAAATAGAAAGAAATTAGCTGAGCGTGGTGGTGTGTGCCCATACTGGGGAGGCTGAGGCAGAAGGATCACTTGACAGCAGTTTGAGGTTGCTTGTGAGCTAGGCTGATGCCATGGCGCTCTAGCCCCAGCAACAGATTGAGACTCTGTCAAAACAAACAAAAAAAAAAGAGTACAGGTGTCTCTAAGGTGAATTAAGCTAGCTGTCATTCTAGGGCTTAAGATATGTTAGAACTAGAACTTCCTCTGACCAAAGGCCTTAAGCCAAATCACAAAAGGCATCCACTTAATTGTTGCACATAGAACTTTTTTTATTCATAACTGTGCACTTTTCTTATGTAACATAATACAAATGTGCTATTATCCTAAATCTTCGTTTTTTTCTAAGAATAAGTCCCCTTTGGGAGCATTTTATCTGCACTATCGAAATCACATTGCTAAGTATTTAGAAAAAAATAACAACTGTTGTGTATTATGTAAAGGATTAAGGATTACTTCTCTAACTTCAATGCAAGAAGAGTTCCCTGAACTCTTGGAAACATGGGTCACCGACTACTGTGTGTGATCCAAATAAATTACAAATGAATTTCGCTCAGAACCCAGCATTGTCCTGATATGCTAGTCATACACCTGCAGTTACTTATTTTATTCCTGCTATTAGAATTCCATAACTAACTTATAGTTGACATGAAACTGTGGATAGATCAGTAGAAACTATGAATTCACCCATGTAACGATGACTGAAACCTGACTATAAGGAAAAACAGAGATCATAACAAGAAGCTGAAAAATTAAGTAATGCAAAGAAAGTGACATTCAAAGAATGCAAGTAATAGATGTTGAAATATTTACAAATGATTAAAGCAAATCTAACTGAAGATGCAATTAAGAATGAAAATCAAGGTATGCAAATGTGGGGTCAGAGGGTATGGGAACGATATACTTTCTGTTCAGTTTTGCTGTGAACCTAAAACTGTTCTAAAAAAAAATAAAGTTTATTAATTTTTTTAAAAAATGTAAGCAATGGTTTGACCCAAGATACACAAGGTATTTCTCCTCACCATGAATATAAGTAATACTCAGTTGTATATAAAACTCCCAAAATATTCTGTTAACATTAACACTACTGCAATGTTCTGTGTGGACATTAATCTGTGTTTAAAGACTCATATGTAAGTAACCACGTCAAGGAATTTCCCCAAACAGGATTTAAGTATAGTCAATTATATTCTCATGGGAACACTTTGAGAAGAAAATGTCATATTCCCAGCCGCTGCTGCTGGTGTTGCTGTTGTTTTTTGTAGTGACTAATGAAGTCTCTCAATGTTGCCCAGGCTGGTCTCAAACTCCTGGCTTCAAGCGATCCTCCTACCTCTCCTTCTGCCTCTGTCTCTCAAAGCACTGGAATTAGACATGAACCATGGCACATGGCCCAGCTGATTTTAAACGCAGGTGTTTCTTCTCTTTCTATCCCATTTGAATTGTAGGCTAGGCATTTGCTATGTGATGCTCCAAGGAAGAGAATTGGGAATGTTAAGTATGATTTTTATCAGATATCTTGCTTTCTCTAGTAGGAGTGACTTAAGAAGCAGCTGCTATTCTTTTAACTCTTACAATAATGAGGGGCTGGCTCACGCCTGTAATCCTAGCACTCTGGGAGGCCGAGGCGGGCGGATTGTTTGAGCTCAGGAGTTCGAGACCAGCCTGAGCAAGAGCAAGACCCCGTCTCTACTAAATATAGAAAGAAATTATATGGACAGCTAAAAATATATACATAGAAAAATTAGCCGGGCATGGTGGTGCATGCCTGTAGTCCCAGCTACTTAGGAGGCTGAGGCAGAAGGATTGCTTGAGCCCAGGAGTTTGAGGTTGCTGTGAGCTAGGCTGACGCCACGGCACTCTAGCCCGGGCAACAGAGTGAGACTCTGTCTCAAAAAAAAAAAAAAAATGAGGGGCTGGTAGTACCACAGCGATGAAATGGAGGATTGTGAAAACAGCCATGTACAAAGCTAGTGGTTTCTTTGTTATAGACATGGAACTATTATAGCTGGGGAGATTCAAGCTGAAGGGCAGTTTCAAATAATCTGAAAATAATGTGTGTAAAACAGAAAGGGGGGCATGGTGGCTTAACCCCTATAACCCCAGCATTTTGTGAGACCAAGGCAGGAGGATCATTTGGGGACAAGAGTTTGAGACCAGCCTGGGCAATATAGTGAGACCCCATCTCTTAAAAAAAAAAAAAAAGACAGGAGAGTAGGGCAAGTATTTTGTGTATGTTGTTGGATTCAGTTTGCTGAGTTTTGAGGATTTTTGCATCTGTATTCATGATATATTGGTCTGTACTTTTCTTGTAATGTCTTTGATTTGGGTATCAGGGTACTACTGGCCTTATAAAATGAGTTGAGAAGTGTCCCCTCCTCTTCTGTCTTTGGGAAGAGTTTGTAAAGAATTGGAATTAATTTTAAAATGTTTTGTAGTTCAGCAGTGAGTCATCAGGACGTGGGCTTCTCTTTATGAATAATTTTTTTTTTTTTTTTTGAGATAGAGTCTAGCTCTTTTGCCAAGGCTAGAGTGCCATGGCGTCAGCCTAGCTCACAGCAAACTCAAACTCCTGGGCTTAAGCAATCCTTCTGCCTCAGCCTCCCGAGTAGCTGGGACTACAGGCATGCACCACCATGCCCGGCTAATTTTTTCTACATATTTTTAGTTGTCCAGATAATTTCTTTCTATTTTTCAGTAGAGACGCGGGTCTTCCTCTTGCTCAGGCTGGTCTCGAACTCCTGACCTCAAATGATCCTCCCGCCTCGGCCTCGAGTCTTCTTTTTATCTTGGTCAATGTAGCTATAGATTTGTCAATTTTGTTGCACTTTTCAAAGAACCAGATTTTGGTTTCCTTGATTTTCTCAAAACAATGGTTATTTTATTCTTTTTTTTTTTTTTTGAGGCAGAGTCTTGCTCTGTTGCCACGGCTACAGTGCCATGGCGTCAGCCTAGTTCATGGCAACCTCAAACTCCTGGGCTCAAGCAATCATCCTGCCTCAGCCTCCTGAGTAGCTGGGACTACAGGCATGCACCACCACACCCACCTAACTTTTTTGTATTGAGTGAATATTTCCTTAATGATTTTTTTACGATATTTTTTGAGTTTTGGTTTTGTTTTGTTTTTGATTGCACTAGGATTTATCAACATTTTAACTTACCAAAATCAGCTCCAGGCTTATACTAGCTTATTTGTTATATATAAAAAAGTTGCACCAAAAGAGGCAAATTGAGATGGAGAGAAATGATCATCCCTGTGCTGATTATTTTGATAGTAAGTGCATGGGTGTTTATACCCCAGTCAGTCACCAAGCGATGCAGGGGTCAGTGTGCACTGGCCCCTACACATCTGTACCCTTACCAATCTATTAAGCTTCCAGCTCTTATTTTTTCTCTTTTTCCATCAGGTAAAACCCCAATTTACCAAAGTACCACAGTAGGATTGCTGCAGTTTGCTGAGGGTCTACAGGAGATTGCAGATCATAAACCTCCACTTTGCTCAAATTTGATCTCCCACCTCCCCCGTGTGCTATCACTTCATAGAGAAACTTGAAGCTATCACATGGGAATCCCTCAATCTCCAGCTACAAAAGCTGCAAGCCTTCCCTACACCTGTACCCATCCTAGCTTCCTTCTTCCTCTCCAAGGTCACTCCCTCCCCATGCTTTGGATCCCATCCCTTTCCACTCATAAATACCACACGCTAGCAGTCATCCTTGCTCTCTCCTATATAATCACCTGTTCCATCTCAGCACTTTGCCATGGCTTTTAAACATGTTCGAGTCTCCCATCACGAAAGAAAGAAAAGAAAAAAGTCTCCCTTGACCCCACATTTCCCTTCAGTTTCCAGTTATTGTCCAATCCCTTATCCCCTTTGACAGGCAAACTTTAAAGAATTGCATCTATTCCCTGTCTCTCAGCCTCAACCAGTCTGGCTTCCCGCCTCATCTCTGCTAAAACCAAAACCACTAATCAGACATTTCCAGACCTCATCTTTGCTCAGTCTCAGCAACATTTGACACTACTTGCTCCCATCACTCTTAAAATACTGTCTTCCCTGGGCAAAAAAAAAAAAAAGTAAAAAACCAATAGATGCTGGCATGGATGTAGAGAGAAGGGAAGGCTTACACGCTGTTGGTGGGACTGCAAATTAGTACAATCTCTATGGAAAACAGTATGGAGATTCTTCAAAGAAATAAATGTAGACCTATCACTCAATCCAGCAATCCCACTGCTCAGTATCTACCCAAAGGAAATGAAGTCATCTTATCAAAAAGACACTTGCACTCCAATGTTTATCACAGCACAATTCACAATTGCAAAGATGTGGAAGCAACCTAAGTGCCCTTCAATTCATGAGTGGATAAAGAAAATGCAATACTACTCAGCCATAAAAAGGAATGAATTAATGTCTTTTGCAGCAACGTGGAGCGAACTGGAGACCATTATCCTGAGTGGAGTATCTCAGGAATGGAAAACCAAACACCGTATCTTCTAACTAATAAGTTGGAGCAAGTAGATGGGTACACACGAGCACAAAGTGATACAAAGGACATGAGAAACCAAGGAGTGGCGAGGGAAAGAAGGTGGATGTGGGATAAAAACTTACCTATTGGGTACAGTGAACACTGTTCTGATGATGGGCACACCAAAAGCCCTAACTTCAACATTATACAAGATATCCATGAAATAAAAACACTTGCATCCCCTTAATTAATATTTTGAAATTAAAAAAAAAAAGGCTGGTTTTGTTTAACCCTTTGGGAAGAAAGCCTAATGGCAGTTAATGAGGGGAGGGCGTATATGACCTCTGTCCTGTCATGGCTGGGAATTCAGTTTTAAGGTTTCTCTGGGGTGCCTGATACGGTTTCAATATTTGTTCCCTCCAAATCTCATGCTGAAATTTGATCCCCAATGTTGGAGGTAAGGCCAGTGGGAGGTGTTTAGGTCATGGGGGTGGATCTCTCACCAAGGGCTTGGTGCTATCCTCATAGTGAGTTCGGGTTCTATTAGTTCACGAAAAAGCTAGTTGTTTAAATATCCTGTCACCTCCCCTCTCTGTCTCTTGTTCCCTCTCTTGCCATGTGACCCGCCTGCTCCCCCTTCACGTTCTGCCTTGATTGGAAGGTCCCTGAACCCCTCACCAGAAGCAGATGCTGGCACAATGCTTCTTGTACAGTCTGTAGAACTATGAGCCCAATAGACCTCTTCTCTTTATAGATTACCTGGCCTCAAGTACGCCCCTATAGCAATGCAAAATACAGTCCCCTTGGCCAAGAAGGGCACTTGAGGGGCTTAGGATTTTATTTTTATTTCTCACTCCTTTTGCTGTTTGCCCTTAGGTTCAACACCACAGGCTTTAAATGGTTGAGGTTTTGTTTTGTTTTGCTTTGTTTATAATTTTTACCAGTTCCACTGGGGAGCAGGTCAGTGGAGCTCCTCATCTTTCATACCAGTCAATCATCCAACTCATCTTAAAGATAATTTTATATTTAAAAATAAAACTACATGGCCAGGCGCAGTGGCTCACGCCTGTAATCCTAGCACTCTGGGAGGCCGAGGCGGGAGGATTGCTCGAGGTCAGGAGTTCAAGACAAGCCTGAGCAAGAGCAAGTCCCCATCTCTACTAAAAAATAGAAAGAAATTAACCGGACAACTAAAAATATATAGAAAAAATTAGCCGGGCATGGTGGCGCATGCCTGTAGTCCCAGCTACTTGGGAGGCTGAGGCAGAAGGATTGCTTGAGCCCAGGAGTTCAGGTTGCTGTGAGCTAGGCTGACACCACAGCACTCTAGCCTGGGGAACAGAGTGAGACTCTGTCTCAAAAAAATAAAAATAAAACTACCATCCATCCAGCAATGACAATTCTTGGCATATAACCTGAGGAAATGAAATCAGTATCCAGCCTGATTCAAGTTTTTATAGTTTACTGAGCTACAGAAAGAAATAGGGGCTTGGGGCTGGCTCCATGGCTCACACCTGTAATCCTAGCACTCTGCGAGGCCGAGCAGGAGGATAGCTTGAGCTCAGCAGTTCGAGACCAGCCTGAGCAAGAGCGAGACCAGTCTGTTAAAAATGGCAAAATTAGCCTGGCATCCTGGTGGGCACCTACAGTCCCAGCTACTCGGGAGGCTGAGGCAGGAGGATCCCTTGAGCCCAGGAGTTTGAGGTTGCTGTGAACTAGGCTGATGCCAGGGCACTTTGCTCAGGGCAACAGAGTCTCAATAAAAAAAAAAAAAGAAAAGAAAGAAAAAGAAAAAAGTCTTGGGGGAGGTGGAAACAGGTTATGGGAAGTTGAGGGAAGGAAATGCAGGGTGAACAAAGGCTGTCTTGTTATGCAAGTAACATCTTTCAGGTAGCAATCCTCAGAAGAATAGGTGGTACTGACCTTTAGTTCTTCCTGTGAGTTAACCTCCTGTGATGAGATCCAGGGGGCATGACAATCGCATTCCTTCTGGAGGAAATTCTTTTAGTCATATAAGGGAACTTCAGAGAAAGCCTCTCCCTGTGCTTAGGGAGGGAAAGAAGGGGAGAGGCTGGAGGGAGGGAGAAGGTCTGAGAAATCTTGCTTCTCCTTTAGGTGAGAGCACTCAGCATGCCAGAAGTACCATACTTCGGGGCATCATTTTCTGAGTCCCAACAGTACCGTTCACAATTGTCTAAAAATACAAAATAACTAAAAATAAATCTAACAAAAAATTTACACACACATACTATAAAACATTGAGAAATTAAAAATGACGGGGCCGGACCAGGCGCCCCCCACCCCCACCCCACGCCCGGGGCGCCCCTCCGCGGTCCTCCCGGAATGTCCCTGTGCCGCCGGTGGCCGCGGCCCCCTCGCCTTTCCTCCCCGCCACCGCCCCTCCGCGACCTCCCCGGGGTCGTCGGCCCCGCGGGGATCGTTGCGGGGAGCGGCCCGGGGGCCGGCGTTCCCCACCCCGCCGCGCGCGCCGCCGGGGCGGCCAGGGGGGGTCCATGCGCGTTTAAAAAAAAATGACCTAAATAAGTGGAGAAATATACAATGTTCATGGAATAAAGAAATCATATTATAAAGATATCCGTTCTTCCCCAAATTGACTTACAGAGTTAACGCGATTTCAGTCAAAATCCAACCAGGTTTTTGTTTTGGAAATTGATAAACGGATTCTAAAATTTACATGGAAAGAATGCCCAAGATAAACTCAAATAAGAACAAAGTGGGAGGACTTACTCTATCAGATGTCCAAGTTGTTAAATCAAAATCCTACATTCAGACAATGTGTTACCGGTTTAAGGATACAGCAATGGAGTAAAGAGGCAGAATAGGGAGCCCAGAAAGAAACCCACATTCATTATGTATGTACCCTTAATTTATGACAAAGAGGGCATTGTTGAGCAGTGGGGATACATCAGTATATTTAAAAAATTATGTGTGCACAATTGAGAATCTATATTAAAAAATAAAGAAAGAAGCTTGTCCTCTAGTTCTATTCCAAATGGATTATACATCTAAATATAAAAGGCAAAATTATACCTTGTGGTTTTTTTATTTATTTATTATTATTTTTTTTATAGACAGGGTCTCACTCTGTCACCCAGGCTGGTGCAGGGCCCAGATCATCGCTCACTGTAACCTGGAATTCCTGGGCTCAAGTGATCCTCTCACTTCAGCCTCTTGAGTAGCTGGGATTCCAGGTGTACTCTGCCATGCCTAGCTAATTTTTTTTTCAGAGACGGAGGTCTTGCTATGTTGCCCAGGTTGGTCTTGAACTCCTGGTCTTGAGCAATTCTTCCACCTTGCCTTTCCAAAGTGCTAGGATTATAGGTGTGAGCCACCACACCTGACCCCAAAATTATAGTTTTTAAAAGATAAAATAAGGAAATATAATGAACAATTGGGGCAGGGAAAGACTCTAAAAAGGCACACATTTATAAATTGGGCTACATTAAACACATTCATCAAAAAATACCATTAAGATTATGAAAAGCCAGGCTCTGAAATGGGAGATGGAATTTGCAAAGCATAAATGACAGAAGATTTGTATTCAGAAAGAGAAAAGGATGGACAACCCAACCGAAAACAGGGTAAGATATTAAAAAACAATTATCTCACAAAAAGGATATCTAAATGGCCAATAAACATAGGAAAAAATTATTCAACTTTATCAATCATAAGGGAAATAATTAAAACCACAATGGGATATGATCACACACCTCTCAGAAAGGCCAGTTAAGTAGGATTCACAGTACTTGGCGATCATACCAAGCAACCATGCAAAGCAACCACCACTGCTCAGAGTGTAATTGGCATAATTTCTTTGGGAAATATTGTATTATCTGACAAAGTTGAACATTCACAAATCCAAATGACTCAGAAATCCCACTCTTAATTATGTGCCCAACAGAAATGTGCACACATATATAGCAAGACACGTGACAAAGATAAAAATGTTCTTTGCAGCATTCTTTGTGATAGCTCCAAACTGGAAATAACCCAAATGCCTATCAATGGTATTATATTATATTGTATATTATTGTATATACATATACATATATATATATTATACACAATGTTTTAGCAGAGCATACAGAATAGACACAAGAATTAACAATAAGCATAATGAATTAAATAAGGTAAGATGAATGGAAATGGGAAGCAGGAATAAGCATCTATGAAGAACAAAGTGGAAATTCTAGTATAAAAAATACAATTTTTGAAATGAAGAATTCAACAGATAGTTAAATAAAAAGTTAAAAAATCAGTGGCTCACACTTGTAATACTTGCACTTTGGGAGGCTGAGGCAGGAGGATTGCTTGAGGCCAGAAGTTCAAGACCAGCCTGAGCAAGATCAAGACTCCATCTCCAAGGCTGGTCCGAAGGTAGTGAGTTATCTCACTTGATTGTTCAGTCAGTTACAGATTGAACTCCTTGTTCTACTACTTTCCCCGCCTCCTCACTACTGCACTTGACTAGTCTAAAAAAAAAAAAAAAAAAAAAAAAAAAAAGACTCCATCTCCACACACACACACAAAAACCAATTAACCAGGTGTGGCAGTCTGTAATCCCTGATATTCCGGGAAGGCTGAGGCAGGAGGATCACTTGAGCCCAGGAGTTTGAGGTTACAATGAGCTATGATGATGCCACTGCAACTCTAGCCTGGGCAACAGAGCAAGATCCCGTCTCAAAAAAAAAAAAAAAATCAGCTTGGCCGGGCACAGTGGTTCATGCCTATAATCCTAGCATTCTGGGAGGCTGAGGCAGGAGGATCGCTTGAGTTCAGGAGTTAGAGACCAGCATGAACAAGAGCGAGATCCTGTCTCTGCTAAAAATATGAAAAATTGTCCGGGCATGTGGTGGTACAAGCCTGTAGTCCCAGCTACATGGGAAGCTGAGGCAGGAGGAATGCTCGAGCCTACGAGTTTGAGGTTGCTGTGACCTAGGCTGACGCCATGGCACTCTAGCCCGGGCAACAGAGTGAGACTCTGTCTAAAAAAAAAAAAAGAGTAACTAGATATTTTTAAAAACAGGCTAGTCTGAGTGCAGTGGTGTTTACAACTAATTGATCACAAGTTACAGATTTTACTGTTACTTCTCCACTCTCACTGCTTCAAATTGGTAGGTAGATAGTGAGGGATTCTGGTTCTGCAAGGGACAAAGGTGGTGGCCAGTCTTGGTGCTGCTCCACCTTAATCTGGCCCCAGGCAACTGCTCCACCTGGGGGAGAGAGGAACCCTTGCTAATATGCAAAAGAATGCAGGGAATTCCCCAGCTGCAGGCCAGGTAGCCCAGGCACAAGAGGATCCGGAAGTGACCTAGAGTAAACTAAGGCTAATTATCATGTCATTAACTCTATTGAAGTGGTTCAGTGGTGACTTCTGAATCCTGAGGAGGGCCCAATCCAGACACTATAAAAGAAGACCCCAGACCATTACCAGAGCCCTTTTGTTACAACAAGGGGTCCACACATCTGTGGCAAATGTATCTTGCTTTTGCTCTGTAAACCTATCTTGCCCTTCTTCCCCAATAAACTTCATTTCACACTTGGCCTGCTTTTGGTGTGTCCGGTCATTCTTTGGCCAAGAGCACACCAAGAACTGAGAACAGACAACTAGGACTAGACAAAATGAATAGCTAAAAAATAAATAAAACAAAAACATGGTTTCCAGCATTTGGCAGACTAAAATACTTGAAAATCTCTGCTTTATAATATATAACAAATATCGTTTTAAAGTCAAGTTACTGAAGCTTGTGAGAAAGGCAATGTTGAATAAAAGGAAATAAGAGGAAACTAGTTGAAATTGTGGTAGTAGTCTGTAGTAGATGAGATTGCCAATGTCAAAAGGCTGGCTTTGGACAGCCAATCCCAAGAAGGGATGAGGATTCCAGTCCACAAAAATTGAATCTGAGAACTAACTGCACACAAAGCTAAGACCAGTGAAGAGCTATACCTTCAGTGAAAACACAAACCAGAAAAAAAATCCATTCACCAGCCCAGAGAGGTCTCTCTCCCAGCCCCGAGAGATAAGGGTATATGTGATAAGGGTATATTCTAAACTCCAGGTGGGCCAAAAGCCTCCCTTGAAGATTTAGAATAGGCTTGTCCTCACACTGGTGTAGAGTTCAAATTTACAATTATTCATCTGTGAAACCACAGACAGAGAAGTTAATGTAAAAGTAGGCTTTTGTAATGTAAAGAATCTAGCCATTGATAATCCTGGAAAAAAACTGATCTGGAAGGAACCATCCTCAACCTAGGTAGGTGGCATAGGATTCCTCAAAATAAGGCCCTGCCTTAGTCCCTTTGTGCTGCTATAACAAAATAGCACAGACTAGGTATAATTTATAAACAACAGAAATTCATTTTTTCACAGTTCTGGAGGCTAGGATGTCTTTAGATCAAGGTGCCAGTAGGCTCAGTGCTTGGTGAAGGCTGCTCTCTGCTTCCAAGATGGCATCTTGTTGCTGCATCTTCACATGGTAGAAGAGCAAAAGGGACAAAAAGGGGTTTAACTAGTACCTGCTCCAGCCCTTTTATAAGGCACTAATCTATTAACAAGGGCAAAGCCCCCAGACCTAATCCTCCCCAAAGACCATACCTCTTAATACTGCTGCACTGGGGAGTAAGTTTCAACATGAATTCCAAAGGGGACACAAACATTCAAACCATAGTAAGCTCTATGGGAGATGAGCTCAGACTCTAAAATTTATGAAACTCTGAGGAAAAATGTGAAACAGCAGTATTAAACTTCTAAACCTCAAATGGCTGGTCCAATTTACAACTAATTAATGACAACCAGTTACAGATTTCTTTGTTCCTTCTCCACTCCCACTGCTTCACTTGACTAGCCAAAAAGAAAAGAAAAAAAACACCCAAAAAACCACTTCAGATAATAGACTATAAGTACAGCATATTTAAAATGACTAAAGAAATTATGTATTTTTGCTCCACACTTAAAATTATTACAGATAAATTTATAGAATGGAGGAGACAAAGACTAACTTGTACTGTGTATATTTCAAACATTAGAGATAAAACCCGTTAGGAACCTTCAAGGAGATTACAGGCTTGAAAGGAAAAATCATAAACAGAAAGCATCATGCAGAGATAGTTTATACCAATGCTATAATGATCACAATAAGAATAAAAACCTCCTGACGGTTTAGATTAGCTCTAACTCTGGCAGTTTAAGTAACCTGTGAAATTCTGCAAACTGTTGGCTTTTAATAAAATGCCTTTTAAAATTCATGTTAGAGAATTACTTGATTCATTTCTATTGACAATACATTCATTTCAGTGACTAACATCACTGATGCAAATTGTTTAGTAACAGTAACAAGTGGGCAAAGGGCTTATAACTCTGATTTTTTTTTTTTTTTTTTTGAGAGAGTCTCACTCTGTTGCCCGGGCTAGAGTGCCGTGGCATCAGCCTAGCTCACAGCAACCTCAAACTCCTGGGCTCAAGCAATCCTCCTAACTCAGCCTCCCAAGTAGCTGGGACTACAGGTGTGTGACACCACGTCTGCCTAATTTTTTCCAATTTTTAGTAGAGAAGGGGGTCTCGCTCTTGCTCAGGCTGGTCTTGAACTCCTGACTTCAAGTGATCCTCCCACCTCGGCCTCCCAGAGTGCTAAGATTACAGGCATGAGCCACCGCACCTGGCCTAACCCTCAGATTTGATTACGAGACACCCACAGTTTTTGGAAGTCATCTGACAGTAACAAAACACTTTTGTGTTTCCAAAAAGGAATTTAAAAAATTTATTGTTTTAAAAAATATTTTTAGGCTGGTTTGAGACCAGCCTGAGCAAGAGCGAGACCGTGTCTTTACTAAAAATAGAAAGAAATTAGCTGGACAACTAAGAATACATATAGAAAAAATTAGCCGGGCATGGTGGCGCATGCCTGTAGTCCCTGCTACTCGGGAGGCTGAGGCAGTAGGATCGCTTAAGCCCAGGAGTTTGAGGTTGCTGTGAGCTAGGCTGACGCCACAGCACTCACTCTAGCCCGGGCAACAGAGTGAGACTCTTGTCTCAAAAAAAATAAATAAATAAATAAATAAATAAAAATAAAAAAATATTTTTAGACCAGGCAACACACACCTTATCCTCATCCACAGAATGAGTGTTCTCCTAAAAAGGAGTTGTTGTAAGTTAAATATAGCAGTTTCCCCCATGGCAACATTAAAACTGTGCTGAATTTTTGGAACCTTCTTAACATTTGTTTTCACATGGAATTTACATAATTCTACAACTTTAAATTATCCAAAGTTGACAGTTAATTGCACTGTATTTAATTTTGTGATAAGATTGTATTTAAGAGTAAGAAGTTATAATATTATGAAGTGTTCCTCCAATAGTTATTTTTAATGTGTTCAATTCCTTTTCCCTTTAAAAATAGATTAACTTAATAACATACTTAATAGCAACTGATTTATGAATTAAAAATACTGGCAAGTTCAACTCTAAAGCTTATGCTTTTAAACAAGATTCAACATCTTTTATTTACATATTCGTGACACACATCAATGTTCTTATACAATAATTAAATCTAATAACAATGGTAAGGATGAAACATAAAAGACAATTCCAAATTTTATTCCGGTTGAAATACTTTTTCACTAACTGAAAGATATAAACGAGCAGCCATTTTAAAGTTATGGGCTGTATGTCAATTCACTTCTTAAAATTGAAAGTCAGCCACACAGCTATTAAAACAATGGGAAATTTGCAAATGCAAATATTATATATACAAGTATAATGCATGCACAATTACCACATTTCTTTATCCTTAAAGCCATTTTTAAAGTAAACTGGTATAAGCATTTAAATTAATATATGTACATCAAGGCACCTTCTTTTCTTGTGCTTTAGGAATGATTTACATGTGATCTGCTTATATCTTAATTTTATACCCTTATACAGCTTCTAATACCTAAAAGCTTAATTTTAAGGATTATAGCTTGAGTAGTAGTTTCCTAGAGAGAAATGTGTCATCTCCCCATGGTTATTTTGAAAACCAGAAAATTGGATTGCTTAAAGAGGTGGGAATTGAAAAATCAAACACATAAATTAATACAATTTAGTTTTCAGGTAACTTTTAAAAATAAATTATCTTCAACAATTTGGTGGGACCATAATCAATTTCTTCAAGTATTATAATGAAGGCTATACTGAAGAATTTCAATATTCTGAAATTACTTGACAATTATATGGTATCCACAGGACCACTGTAATGTTTATATTGCTATCCTATTTCTCAACTGCAGTTTTTCAACAAAATTAAACAATTAAACATGATATAAAAACTGAAACCATAGCAAACCTAACTTGTTCATTAACTTGTTCATTCTTCAGCAAAAGAATGAGATTTTTTTTTATTGTCCTATGTTATCAAGGAGAAATTTCCCATCAACAGTGTTTAATAACGGTGTTCTTTTCTCATGGTCAATTTACTTGCCTTGAAGAGAGTATAGTAAGGCTTTAATAGGCATTTCATGCATTTTAATGGCATTTTAAAAATTAGCTATTCATTATGGGCTCCCCATATAGATAAATATATTGTGCAAACTTGATTACAACATGTAACTCATTAAGTGCTTTAAAACAGAATAAAGAATCCCTGACTTAAAAGGGGTTAAAATAAATAGTAAGTCAAGAATCACAGATCTAAAGCATTTAAAAAGCCTTAACATACCTATGCATCCTACTGAAATGCTTTATATTAGAATTTTTTAAATCCATAAACAGGGCAAATGAAATCACAGAATCTCTATATTTTGAGGAAAAAACAGAAGAAAAGCCAACTGGTGCAGCCTTTTAAACTCAAAATATATAATAAGATGTAAAAATGCAAATGGAAACTGTACAGTCTTAAATTTAGTACAGTCACGATAAACATTAATTCATAAAACGTATATCATGATAAGCCACTGCCATCAAATGTATTTGTTTTCAATTTCTTTACAGTTAATGGACTTTTCTACAGAACCCATTGGCCAGACAAAAGGTTTGGAAATGTTACATCACCAAACAGTCCAGAGCTTTGACGTGTAAATGCTCAGTGGACAGTCACATGGTATTGTAAACAAATGTTCTGTGAGCTCAGTGTACATGAGATGTCACTTCTTTTTATCTTCATTACTTTATTCATTCTGCTTCTGAAATATGTGCCACCTCTACTTCAACAGTTTGAATAGCTTCTGCAACTTCAGACAGCTTCTGTCCTTGCTGTTGTGCCAATACATAATTAACTACTTGCATAATACTTTGGTCAGACAGCGTAGATACCGATGGGCACTCTTCAGTAGCTGCAACAGCCTCGAGAGCTTCAATAGTTTCTCCTGTCACTACCACAGTCTCAAGTTCTTGAGGACAACTGCTTCCTTGATCCTGCATGTCTGCTGTTAAGATGCTAACCGCATGCTCCACTTGAGTTCCTTGGTTATGAAACTGAAGGGTATCTTTTTCCAGCATAATTTTGCAAGGCACATAGTCTCTGTGAAATTTAGTCATATGTTTCCGGAGTGTTCGGGCATCTATGTAGGCTTCGCTACATACAGGACAGACATAGGGCCGTTCACCAGTATGTGTTCTGACGTGGCGTTTTAGAGATCGGGCATCAGCCCAAGCTACTCCACATGTTAAGCACTCAAATGGCTTAACTCCTATTAAAAAAAAGTACACGTGTGGTGAGGTGCAAGTACCAAAATATATTTAAATCGCCAATTTTTAAAAATACAGTAGCCCGTAAGTCTTTCTATCTCAACTATGGAAATCTTTTACTCAGAACCTAATGGTTTTCCTTAGAATAAATAAGATTCTGAGCTATAATCTCTCTAATGACATTCCCATGGACAGAAGTTACTGAGACACTAATTTTAGTTTCCATGCATAATTTCAATTATTTCTTCACAGCAATCCTATAATCCTAGGGTAATGAAACAGAGGCTTCAAACAATTTAGTTCAGTATAATGATGTTAATATAGAAATATGAAATTAATTTCTTCTCAAGTAACGTAAGAGGGCTGGGGAAGGGAGAATCACCACTGGTTTGGCTTTTATTCTGTTTAGATGCATACAATACTAAGTATGCTCACCTTCATGGTTGTTCATGTGTCTTCTATACTCTCTTAGCTGAGTGAACTTTCTTCCACATTGTTCACATACCCGTTCTAGGTTTTGCTTTGCTCTCCCTTTTTTCCCATGGGTAGCTTTCTTTACATGCCTTCTGAACAAAGCTTTTTCATAAAATTCTTTACCACATATATTACACCTAACATAGAGGAAAAGGTCAAATTATTTTTTCCCAAATCACCACAGCCATAAGAATCAATCAAAATACATATACATGTCAAGTTCAGATTCTTCTCAAATTTACCCACCTATAAGGCTCAGTGACAGAATGAGACTTCACATGGGAATACCAATCTTTTTTCCAACTATAGCACTTATCACAAAATTGGCACCGG
The DNA here is from genome assembly GCA_028533085.1 of Varecia variegata. Taxonomy (NCBI): domain Eukaryota; kingdom Metazoa; phylum Chordata; class Mammalia; order Primates; family Lemuridae; genus Varecia; species Varecia variegata. Next base: position 37,447,514 of record CM052436.1, on the reverse strand, counting down.
AATGGCTTCACACCAAGATGTTTGTTCATATGTTGGCGAAGATCTCTAGCTTCAAAGAAACTTTTTTCACATCTGCAATAAAGTTCAATTACCCAATTGGATCATCTTATTCCTTTAATACAGGTTTCCTAGAATTCAGTATGCTTTTAAGTTCCTAGAACTTCACAAGATGATCCCAATTTTAAACAAAAGAATTCCCTAATATTCCAATCATGTATCAAGGCTACGGAGTTTTAAGTTCTTTTATCTTTAGAGCACTAGAAATGTTTTATAGAGAGCTATGCATAGGCAGAGTGTGGAGGCTCATGCCTGTAATACCAGCACTTTGGGAGGCCAAGGCAAAGTGCTCCTCCTGCCCCACCCTCCCAGAGAGCTGGGATTACAGGCGTGAGCCACTGTGCCCGGCCAGGACTCTTCTTTCCTACAGTCCCCACTCCCAGGTAAGTACCATTTGGAAAACCTTTTAAAATCACTCTACGGTGGCTCACGACTGTAATCCTAGCACTCTGGGAGGATCATTTGAGGCCTGGAGTTCAAGACTAGCTTGGGCAACATGGCGAGACCCCATCTCTACAAAAATATTTTTTTAAAACAGTTAGCTGGGTGTGGTGGCGTGCGCCTGTAGTTCCAGTTACTCAGGAGGCTGAGGCTGGAGGATCACTTAAGCCCAGGAGTTTGAGGTTGCAGTGAGCTATAATCATGCCACTGTACTCCAGCCTGGGCAACAGAGTGAGTACAGAGGCATGTTTGTCTGTCTCAAACAAACAAAAGAATCATGCATAGTTCCCAAGGGTTATTACAGAGGAAATCTGTGTGTCTCCCCTTCCCCCATCTGATCCCCTTTTTACAACCCCATTCCCCCCTCTCATTCTCTATGTATGGAGAGTAGGCTTTACTCTTGACCCTAGGGATGAAGCAACAACGCAGGCCTAAGTAAATCAGAGCACAGCATTCCTTTGGTCATAATGACTGACCAAGGAAAGACCATAGTAGTAGTGATTTGAAAATTGAAATATATTAAAAAAAAAAAAAAAGGAAAGACCAAATGACTTCTCTGGATGTAATCAGAGTGACCCTCAAGGCTTTTATAGGACCTACCAGAAAAGAAGCTTGACAATTTGGGATTTGAGAGGATATGAAGTTTAAACCACTGCCATTGTCTTGTCCATAAGAGCCTGAGAAAAATCAAATGCTAATGAATCTAAACACAGTTTACATTAATCTACTCAGACTCCCAGACTTCAAGACCTGAAAAGACCCCAAGCTCTCACTTCTGGCTGACCTTCTGAATCTGCACAAACAGGAAGTGAAGGCTAAGTCAGAGCTGTAAACTGTCTGGCTGACTGTTGGAGGCATTCTGGCATTAGTGGTGATATTTACACAATACTGGGAATTTACTAAAAGCCCCTCAATTGTATATTTTAAAAATGATTAATTTTATATCAATTTTACCTCACTTATAAAGAAGATTTTAAGAGGCTTTGGAAAATGAAAAGGCGGGGGACAAAGAAACTCTGGCTGGCAGTAGGACTCTTCTTTTTCTCTTTTTTTGAGACAAAGTCTCAACTCTGTTGCCAGGGCTCGAGTGTCATGCCATCAGCATAGCTCACAGCAACCTCAAACTCCTGGGCTCAAGTGATCCTTCTGTCTCAGCCTCTAAAGTAGGTGGGACTACAGGCAAGCACCACCACGCCTGGCTAATTTTTTCTGTTTTAGTAGAGACAGGGTCTCGCTCTTGCTCAGGCTGGTCTGGAACTCCTGAGCTCAAGCGATCCTCCTGCCTCGCCCTCCCAGAGAGCTGGGATTACAGGCATGAGCCATTGTGCCCGGCCAGGACTCTTCTTTCCTACAGTCCCCACTCCCAGGTAAGTACCATTTGGAAAACCTTTTAAAATCACTCTACGGTGGCTCACGCCTGTAATCCTAGCACTCTGGGAGGCCGAGGCGGGTGGATTCTTTGTGCTCAGGAGTTCGAGACCAGCCTGAGCAAGAGCAAGACCTCATCTCTACTAAAAATAGAAAGAAATTATATGGACAACTAAAAATATATATGGAAAAAAAATTAGCCGGACACGGTGGCACATGTCTGTGGTCCCAGCTACTTGGGAGGCTGAGGCAGGAGGACTGCTTTAGCCCAGGAGTTTGAGGTTGCTGTGAGCTAGGCTAATGCCACGGCACTCTAGCCCGGGCAACAGAGTGAGACTCTGTCTCAAAAAAAAAAAAAAAATTCACTCTAAATGAGTGATTTGTGTATGGTATATGGTTTATATCTCAAAACTTAAAAACAGGAACACATAGGCCAAAAAAAAAAAAAAAAAAAACCCAATTAAAATCAAGATTAAATTGAAATCACTAATGTTAGCTTCAAATATTTTCTTTCTTTTCAAAACTTTCAAATAAACTGAATAACATAATGAAATTAGTTGAATGCTTCACATATTAAATACTTACTGGGTGCAATGATAGCCTCGAACCTCAGGCTTTGGCTGGTGTTTCTTGAAGTGCTTGCTGAGTCCAGAGCCCCTATGAAAAGACTTTCCACAAACTGAGCAATGGTACTTGGACTCTCCTGTAAAAACATAAAAACCATGTCACAAATGTAACGATTAGTCTTCTTTTAACAGAATTATTTAATGTCATATTTCAGAAGTTATTTTATCAAGGAGATGTGGAAGCTATAACATTTAGCAGATATCTTCTAAGAATAATAATAAACCATGTCAAAATCCCTATTTTCCTCTCAACAACTATAGTACTAGCAAAGGCCACTACCCAAAGAATGTGATATGCTTATATAACCTATGGATTATGATAGTAATAGAAATGAATACAAGTTCTACAGCAGGTACCTACCCTTCATTGGCCATTCCTACATTCCTGCTTTAAAGCATCTTAAAGTAAGTACGTGGGGACAAAACAATAATAAAAGTATAAACCATCTACCATGCTGACATTTACATCTGCCTACCACTCAACTTTTTTTTTTTTTTTTGAGAGAGTCTGCCTCTGTTGCCCGGGCTAGAGTGCCGTGGCATCACCCTAGCTCACAGCAACCTCAAACTCCTGGGCTCAAGCGATCCTCCTGCCTTAGCCTCCCGAGTAGCTGGGACTATAGGCATGTGCCACCATGCCCGGCTTACTTTTTCTATGTATTTTTAGTTGTCCAAATAATTTCTTTCTAGTTTTAGTAGAGACGGGGTCTTGCTCTTGCTCAGGCTGGTCTCGAACTCCTGACCTTGAGTGATCCTCCCACCTCGGCCTCCCAGAGTGCTAGGATTACAGGTGTGAGCCACCACACCCGGCCTCAACTTTTTAAAAGCATGATCATTTCTTTGTGCCTGGATCTATAAATTATGCATGATTTAACATTAAGTACACATTTTTCTATACTGAGGAAAACAATGAATATTTTTTACACAAACAACACAGCTATAACTAGATTTAAGAAAATCTTGCAACTTTAAATATTGTCTCATTAATAAAAAACTGAACATACATATCAGCATATCAATTTCTGATATAATTACAGCATAATCAATGTAATAAGTTAACAGCATATAAAATCTAACTATGTCAATATAAATTTCTCATTACCTGTGTGAATACTCATATGTTCTTGAAGACTCCGTTTAGTAACAAATGACTTAACACATAGTTCACACTGGAACTGCTTTTGTGATTGATGGAGACTCTGATGTAATTTTAGACCATGCTTGTAGATAAAAGTCTTTCCACAGACCTAAGACAGAAAACAGGTGTTCAGTAAAACACAAAGGGATCAGGTATATGCTATCTCTGAAGAATGAAGACAGAGAAAGTAGTTTAAGTAAATATTTAGTTATTTAACTAAAATTATAAACAAAATGACAACGTGAAAGTTTGAACCACAAATGTCAACGATATTAGCAAGCTAAACCCTGTTCTGATTGAGTACTTAACAAATATTGTTGCTACAAATTCATGTTATTACTGGGAGAGCTCAAAATAGCACAAATAAATGTTGTGCTATCCTTGATACTGGTAAACAGTACACCTTATATTTAAAGAGACACAGAAGCTTAACTTAGAACAATATACTATTTCCTGCTACACTAACAGTACTTTTCAAACTGTGATGAAGAACCAATTTTTTTCCTTTCCCCAATCCACTGGGGAAAAATTTTTGTTAAACATGATACAAATGTTGTGACAAGTCCAAGCGAGGTGACTCATGTCTGTAATTCTAGCACTTTGGGAGGTCAAGGTGGGAGGATTGTTTGAGGCCAGGAGTTCAAGATCAGCCTGGGCAATAGCAAGACCCTGTGTCTACAAAAATAAAAATTAGCTGGGCATGCCTGTAGTCCCAGCTACTCAGGAGGCTGAGGCAAGAGTATCACTTGAGCCCAGAAGTTTGAGGTTGCAGTGAGCTATGACTATGCCACTGTATTCCAGCCTGGGTGATGGAGAGACCCTGTCTCAAAAAAAAAAGTGTGACATCAAATTGCTATGAAAACTTTCTACATGCTTCTTCTCTATTTCTGTACTTATCTTCTATGGACTGAGTAGTGCTACACTGGAAGACCAGAGGCTGAACTTATACTTGGTATTTAAATTTATGAATAAAATGATGTTTAGGACTTGGTTTCAAAGTAACTGGGGTGGGAGTAGGGCAGTGAGGGACAGTATACATAAAATACATCTGACCAAGAGCTGATAACTATTGAAGCTGGGTGAGGGTACATGAGGGTTCATCCCCTTCTAATATATTCTATTATTATATAATAAAGAGCTTCAGAAAAAGGAGAAATACTGAAAATCTCATTGGTTTCAAAACTATTTAATGAAAATAGTGAGTCATACTTATATGTAAGGCTACAGATGCTCCTGGAAATTTTTCACTGTTTTAAATAGCCCAAAGCTGGCTAATCACAGGATTCTTTACCCAGAAGCCGTATTTTGGCATTTAGCCATCCTCAATCTTCAGCTCTAGAGAAGGACACATAGCTCAGACAGGACTTTTACTAACCAAGGAGAATTAAGCCATGGGTTCGTTTCCAGTTCTGGTTGGTCCTACTGAAGGTTAAGGAATGATTAGGATGATAAATTGGTTATTCTTACCCTGTACATCCTCTGGACTCTAATAAGTTTCACAAACAATAAAGATTCCTTTCAAATTACAACTTCAGAGAACAAACTAAACACAACATCAAATCACCCTTGATCTAGGCAACAAACTAAAGAAGTCAAATTTCTCTGATATCTTACAAGATGAGGGTGACTCTGGAATACCTATCCACCATTCTCATTCCCATAGTTAAGTTCTAATCTTCTTTAAGTAACAAAAATAAATGTTATGGCTTTACCTGGCATGCATGTGGCTTTACACCTGTGTGCTTTAACATATGTATTCGAAGAGAATATAATTTAGGTAATGTCCTTCCACATATGGAACATATAAATTCTCGTTTGGTTCGGCCCTTCTCAGATGATGTTCCTGATGCCTCATTAGATGTCGAATTGGATGAGGATGAACTCGGTGCATCTTTTCTGGCATGTCGAATAAGGTGTGCTCGTAAGGAGGCACTGTACTGAAACTGTTTCTTACACAACTAAAAGAAAAAGTAAACAAAATTCTGTCTAAATGTATTTCCATTACAAAATGTTAAGTGAAATTTGACTCATTTCAATTTTCCATTTCTGTTATAATTATAAAAATCAGTAAACACATACTATGTAAAAAACAATATGCTTGGTACCAGATTATAGAAATGGAAGGGGTATGACTAAGGCCCTACTCTAGAGAGGCCTAAAATCTAACTACAGCACAGGATTTATATGTAAAAAAATGAAACATTTAAGAAGAGGGATAATCAGAGCAATAAGGAAAGGCAACATTAAGTATCATTAACAAGTTTGGGGCTTGAATTGTATCTTAAAGGAATAAGACACAGACAAAGAATAATACTATCATTAGTATTATTAGTGTAAGTAGTAACAGTTGTTAGGTGGAACAAAAATGGGGTTGGAAAAAGTAGAAAGGTAAGACTGTGATGGTCCTTGGATTTTATCTTGTGGTTGGCTGGGGATTTATGAAAGCTTTCGTTCTTTTTAAAATCAAAGGAATATATGTTCACTATCTACAAAACCTATTTTTTGAAACAATAAACAAACCTGCTCTCCTGGCTCACCGTCTCCACCATCTTTTGCTTTTAAAGTTAACTTTTTTTTGACTCTCTCAATGCCTATCTTTGTAACTCTAACATGCATAATGAAGTTGATTCTTCCCTTCACATCTCTACTCCCTGCACATATGTGAACAATTCCCATTAGCCTACTTTATCAAAACAGTTCCATTTTGATTAGATCAGTTTCAGTTGTTAGGTTTCAGTGCTTACATTACTAGGATGCAAATGTTGTTACAGTTGGGCCATATATGATACACTATGATTCTTTTTCCTTTCTTGCTTTTTGTTTTTATTAACTTATTTCTCTTTGTATTTACTACTAATTCATCATCAAACCCTTCCCCCAGTTGTCTTCTGAGAGGAGATTCAAAACACATCCCCTTATCTGAAATTTCCATCAAAACATGATGTCCTGTTGCAACCTGGGCTGGTTGTCCCCTAAGCTTGGTACATACAGCTTCATCCCCAATCTCCCTTCACTATTGTCTTGAATGCAAGTGACATGATAACAAGCTAGTAGTAAGTTGCATTCTATTTATATGAGGTCACAGCCATCTTCGACTAGCTTTCCAGATACTTACTGGACACTTATAATCTCTAGCTCTTTCATGTTTCAGTGTGTGCATTATAAGGGCGTATCGTCTCTGAAAAACCATTCCACATTCCCCACATTTATGGGACGCTTCTTCAGTGTTCTCTTTAGCATCCCTTTTTGGCTGTTTTCTCTTTTTTCCTCTTTGAACTAACTTCTGGGCCACCTAATTAAGGGATAAAAAACAGAATATAAATACATTCATTTTGATTTTTAAAGTTGAGTCATGTCTAATAAAACATTTCAAATTCACATTATCTTATTAATATCAGTATTTAAAACATTAAGTTGCTGTATCCATCTCCCCTCCCAAACAATGTTCACCATAGCTACAAGTTCATTAATAGAATGCTTTCAATCTAAGGCTAAAACTGCAAAGGTCAACCCTTTTTGCATCATACCTGCTGAACTGCTGACTTGGGAATGGCTTTCCGTTTCTGCAGCTTTTTCTCCATTCCTTTGTGAAGTCTGATATACCCTCCTTCATTAACAGAACGCTGTCGAAGCCTGCTTCTGTAAGAATCATTATCAGGGCTAACGTCTGTCTTTGCTGTCGGTGCAACTAGATTTTCCTGATCTTTTAAAGACTGGCCAAGGTTTTGCCTATGTTTTGGAATGTCTTCAGCATGGATATCCTCAGCTGATATATCATTTCCCATATCACTGTTCTCTGGAGAGCTACTGATTACATTCTCTTTTGAAAGTTTAGGATGAATATCAGAAACAGTGCTGTTTGAAGTTTCTAGTTCTGTCTGGTTGTTTTTTGCTGTTAAATCAACAGACTCTGTTTCAGGAAGGGAATTAGTTATACATCCTACAGATGACAGAGCAGCTTCAGCCTCTGAAGAAACCTGGGGCTCAGACTGTTGTTCTAGCTCTCCATTCTGCTCAGTTGCTGGCAAATCTCCATTTACCAGTAGTACAAATTCACAACCCCCAAGTTGAGGAGATAAAGTTGTTGTGGTTCCCTCATTGCTAGCCACAGGAAATGCTGTATCTCCATTATGTATTGGTATGTCCTGGGTAGATGCAACTGTTTGAACTTCGCCCTTCTTATATACTGTTAGCTGCTTTTCTTCCATGAGTTTATGTACACTTTCACAAATCTCTAGGACTTCTGACATGAAAAGATGACGAGCTAAGATGGCTACGTCAGCCATGCTACAGAAGTCAAAACTTAGCACAGAAGTATAGGCAAATTCTAGTAAAGGAAGGAAGCTTGCCTTACAAAAACCTATGTGAAACAAGAAAATGGGGACAAAAAAGTCAATCACCACAGAAACACCTTATAAAAATACAGAATTATCATAATATAAAATATAATACAAAGGCAAACATGACCATTTATTCTGTAATCACCCCTGGATTTGCTTTCTGTTCTGGTTGCTTGTTAAACCTTGACTAACTCACTTTTATGAGCCAAGTCTCTCAATACCTAATATAGAAAATAATATCAGACTTACTACCTCAAGAGTTGTTGTAAGGCAGCCATTTTCAAACTGTATTCCTTAGAACCCCGGGGGTTCCTCAAACTCCCCTCAAGAAACAGCTGCTGGAGAATGGAGGGTAAAAAAAAAAGAGGGAGGCAGGTGAGTAGGAGGGGTTCAATCAACCTGTCCCCTATAACCTCACTTCAGTAAATACCGCTGTATTTTTTAATAGCAGTCCATATAAAAATTAGATTGAACAAAGTGTTCTATGACTAAAAGTAAAAAATCAAGATCTAAAACAAAGGTTGGCAAAACTTTTCTGTAAAGAGAGAATAAATAATGCAGGCCATAAGATATCTTGCAACTACTCAGCTCTGCCATCATAGCTGGAAAGCAGATGTACACCAATGTGTGTGGCTGTGTTCCAATACAACTTTCCTTACAAAAAGGGAAGGAAGGGAGGATTAGCTATTGGGCTATAGTTGCTTATCCTAGATCTAAGAAATGGAATTATTACTATATGCATGAAGTATATAGTATTCTTATTTTATGTGGGAAAATAAGGTCAGTTTCTTTTCCAAGTTCTCAATGCTTTACTTTCAAAAGCTATTTCTTAATATTCCCATGATAAAAAAATCAGAAAAGAGATTATACAGTGATAATTCTATCTCTATAACCAGTATATTAGGAATTTATAGTTTCTAGACTTTCTTTATGCAATCAAGCAAATATTCTTACTCCCCCCTTCTTACACTAGGTGTCATATTATCCACAGTGTTCTGCACCTTGCTTTTCTAACAATTTATCTTAGAGATCTTTTTTTAAATACATAATTGAGCCAAAGCAACCTTTTTAAAAACTCGTATTTGCTATGTTTTTCAGTTTTGATTCAGAGTATGTAAAGTGTGTTCCTTTTACATAGGCAGATAGATGGGGGATGAACGAGCATACAGAGAAGCCTTAAACTGTGAGATGTTAGAAGTCAGGCTGAAAACTGAGAGGACCACACATCAACATCATCATCATGGCTGATTCAGCCATTCCTAGGAAAGCTGATAATTAAATAGGCTAAAACCACATTAATCGTGCTTCAAATTTTGAGACCAAATTAAGCTTGAGGTAAGTAAGAATATTTCTTTCTTTTTTTTTTTTTTTTGAGGCAGAGTCCCGCTTCTGTCACCCTGGCTAGAGTGCCATGGTGTCAGCCTGGCTCACAGCAACCTCAAACTCCTGGGCTCAAGCAATCCTTCTGCCTCAGCCCCCCAAGTAGCTGGGACTACAGGCATGTGCCACCACGTCCGGCTAATTTTTTCTATATATTTTTAGTTGTCCACCTAATTTCTTTCTATTTTTTAGTAGAGACGGGGGTCTCACTCTTGCTCAGGCTGGTTTCGAACTCCTGAGCTCAAATGATCTGCCCACATCGGCCTCCCAGAGTGCTAGGATTACAGGCGTGAGCCACCGCGCCTGGCCTAGAATATTTTTTTAAAAAATCACGTACTAACAAAATAATGTATTTTGGTCTTTTGCCCAATAACTTTTTAATTTCTAAGTTCAAAGTAGTAAGAAAAACTTCCCATGAAAAAATTAACATGGTTCTATCTAACACTTTAAATAGCTAAAACCATTTTATTTCAAAGATATGACTCATGTTTACTGGAAAATACCATAAGACAAAAAGAAAATAAGAAACTAAAAAAAAATCGCTTATAATCCTACTGTTGAGAATGGGCAGGTAATTTCAGTATTTTGCTTTTGCCTCTAACCTTTTGATACACACATACACACACTCCACAGAACAATTTGATCAAATGAAACAGACAATTTTACATGATGAAAACGTTGTAGAGACCTATTACATGACCATGTGAATGTAGTTACTACTACTGAACTGTATACCCAAGAAATTGTTAAGGAACTCTTATATACTGTTGGTAGGAATGTTAATTAGTACAGTCATTATGGAAAACAGTTTGGAGCACTCTCAAAAAACTAAAAATAGAACTACCATGTGATTCAGAAATCCCAATATTGGGTATTTATCCAAAGGAAAGGAAATTGGCATATTAAAGAGATATCTGAACCTCCATGTTTACTGCAGCATTATTCACAATAGCTAAGACATAAACCAACCTAAATGTCCACCAACAGATGAATGGATAAAGAAAATGTGGTATATATACCATACATACACAATGGAATACTATTCAGTCATAACAAAAAAATGAAATCTTGCCATTTGTGGCAATATGAATGAAGCTTGGAGGACATTATGTTAAATGAAATTAGTCAAGCACAGAAAGATATCATATCACATGTTCTCATTCATATGTGGGTGCTAAAAAAATTGAGCTCATAGAAATAGAGAGTAGAATTATGGTTATATAGTGTTCTACAACACTGTAGGGTAAATATGGCTAACAGTAATCTATTGTGTATGTTCAAAATGCTAGAGGAGAGGATTTTGAACGTTCCAAACACAAAGAAATGACAAATGTTTGAGGTGATAGATATCCTAATTACCTTCATTTGATCATTACATATTGTAGACATGTATCAAAATACCATTCTGTACCCCATAAATATGTACGATTATTACGTGTCAACTAAAAATAAAAGGAAAAAAATAGTTAAGAGGATAAACTTTATATGTTTTTTAAACCACAATTTAAGAATTTTCAAAATCCTCCCCTCATCCTGAAATGGACAATTATCATAAATGGAAAAATTATGACAGGGACTTTACTTGCAGGAGTAAGACAGACTAAGATACCCTGATTGACCCACTTACATAAATTTTTTTTTTTTTGCAACATAGTCTCCCTCTGTCACCCCCAGCTAGAATGCACTGGCATCATCATAGCTCACTGCACCCTCAAACTTCTGGGCTCAAGCGATCCTCCTGCCTCAGCCTCCCAGGTAGCTGGGACTACAGGCATGCACCACCATGCTCGGCTAATTTTTTCTATATGTATTTTTAGTTGTCCATATAATTTATATATTTTTAGTAGAGACGGGGGTCTCACTTTTGCTCAGGCTGGTCTCAAACTCCTGACCTCAAGCTATCGGCCTGCCTCGGCCTCCCAGAGTGCTAGGATTACAGGCGTGAGCCGCTGCACCTGGCCAATAAATATATTTTAAAACATTTAAAATATACTCAGTGCCACGGCACTGAGAAGAGGCAGAATGGAGAAATCTTCCCTTAATATCCATGACCACAAACAAGGCTTCATTTGGTGTTTTTTTGTTGTTGTTGAACAGACAGCACTATAACATTTAAACAAACTGTGAGCTAGTGTTTAAAGTTGTTCTAGATTAAGTAATGCCCTAATACCTAAGGAATCAAATGTTTTCCCCGTTGAAAACATCTTTAACCCAGGACTCAAAAGATTTTCCACAAAGTTCTAAAGAAGATGATTTTATTATACATAGATTAAAAAAAAGAAGAAACAAGGCACCATAAATAAGAGTTAGAAGAAACAAATAGCCCAAATCAAGTCTACAAAGATTTTAAGTATTGATATAAGGTATAGAAAATAAAGAATGGGTGGCATATAGTAAACAAAAATCATAAAAAGTAGCTCCCCAAAGAGAGAGAGAAAAAAAGAACTAAACCAAACCTCTAAAAATGGAAAACAAATTGGAATAAAAGCCTCAGTAGATAAATTTCATAGCAAATTACACATAGCTAGAGTAAACCAGAATTTTCCAGAATAAATTACAAAGAAATAAAAACATATATAAAAATTAAGAGACAGAAGACAAAGCGAGAATGACCATCTAATTTGAGTTTCATAAGGTAGAAGAGGCCGGTTGCAGTGGCTCATGCCTGTAATCCTAGCACTCTGTGACGCCAAGGCGGGAGGACTGCTTGAGCTCTGGAGTTTGAGACCAGCCTGAGCAAGAGTGAGTCCCCATCTCTACTAAAAATAGAAAAAATTAGCCGGGTGTGGTGGCATTTGCCTATAGTTCCAGCTACTCAGAAGGCTGAGGCAGGAGGATCACCTGAGCCCAGGAGTTTGAGGTTGCAGTGACCTATGATGATGCCACTGCACTCAAGCTGGAGCGACAGAGCAAGACTCTGTCTCAAAATAAACATAAAAATAAAAAAAAGGTAGAAGAGAGAATGAAACAGGCAATTTTTGAAATAGGTAATTTTTGGCTGAGAATTTTTCTCAGATGATGAAAGACATCAATCCACATATTCAGGAAGTCCAACAATTTCCATGCAGGACAGTTAGAAGTCAAAGATTCTCATACTAGATTAAAAAAAAAAAATCCAAAAATACAATGTTTAAGGAGACATATAAAACATAAAGATACAAAGAGGTTGAATATAAAAGATGAAACAAAGATATCCCTAGGCAAATAGTAGCCAAAATATTATTCACATAGCTATATTAATAGTAGCCAAAAATAGACTTTAAAGTAGAAACTATCACTAAAGAGGGTCATTACATCATAAGGGATGTTTTATCATAAAGCCATAATTCTAAATGTATAAGCATGTAATAACATAGCCTCAAGATACATCAAACAAAAATTGAAGAAACTCTGAGAAATAGATAAATGTATCACACTAGTTAATATTCAGAAGCACCTCCTCCTCAGTAACTGATATGTCAAGCACAGAAAATAATCAGTAAATAGAAGAATTAACAGTTAACAAGCTTCATCTAATACTGGAGTGCATCCCAGTAAAATTTATAAGCCTGAATTCTTAAATGGCATTACACTCATAGAAAAAACAGTTTGTCCACATAACGTAGGAGGAAGATAATAATAAAGAGCAGAAATTAATGAAAGAAAACAATATTTGTTCTTTAAAAAAACAGTCAAGGCCGGGTGCGGTGGCTCACGCCTGTAATCCTAGCACTCTGGGAGGCCGAGGCGGGCAGATTGTTTGAACTCAGGAGTTCAAGACCAACCTGAGCAAGAGCAAGACCCCGTCTCCACGAAAAATAGAAAGAAATTATATGGACAACTAAAAATATATATATAGAAAAAATTAGCCGGGCATGGTGGTGCATGCCTGCAGTCCCAGCTACTTGGGAGGCTGAGGCAGGAGGATTGCTTGAGCCCAGGAGTTTGAGGTTGCTGTGAGCGAGGCTGATGCCACGGCACTCTAGCCCGGGTAACAGACTGAGACTCTGTCTCAAAAAAAAAAAAAAAGAAAGACAGTCAAGAAAAATTAATCAAAGCTTAATAATCCATAAAAAGAATTACCACATGTCCATTAAGAGTAGTGCTGAGTACACACCACTGACTGCCTTCTATTGAGTATTTTACCACTATGTAAAAATTAACTTACAGAAAACTAATAGCAAATGCAAATGAACTCTGAACAACTGAGAAGTTATTTCTATCAGAGTAGAAAAGATAACCCCCAAATTTACAGTCTATTGGCCCAGGATATTAGTCAGTTTTACAGCTGTTAGTAAATTCATTTAAATATTCCTTTGGCCAAAAAACATCATAACTATTTTCTTCAAAATTCTCTTAGAAGCAGTTTTAACATTGTACTGGTTTCCTCAATCAATGATTTAAATAAAATCTTGGATTACATTTGCATAATAGGTTTTTAATATTAAAAAAACAGCTATGCTTTCGCACAGGGGTCAGGAAAGTTTTTCTGTAAAAAGCCAGAGACCAAATATTTTATGCTTCGTGGGTCATATGGCTTATGATGCAACTATTCAATTCTGCCTTTGTAAGCTCAAAAGCAGCCACACATGACATGTAAATGAATGGGTGCAGCTGTGTTCCAATAAAACTTCATTTACAAAAACAGGTGGTGTAGTTTGCTGACTCCTGCTTTAGCAGGACTAAAAAAAATGTCTGTAAACCTCTAGTAAGAAAGATTTAAAAAATAATAATTTTTTCATTAAAATTATCAAGAATAAAAGAAATTTATCTATAGTTACTGGAGACATTTACAAGAGGACACTATGAAAAATTGTGCCAGTTTATTGTGCCAATAAACTTGAAAATTTAGATGAAATGGACAAATTCCTACAAAAATATAACTTCCTATAAATTAAGATAAAATAGAAAATCTGAACAATTCCATAACTTTTAAACTTTTTAAAGCAGTAGTTAAAAATCTTACCCCAAAGTCTACTACAGGTCCAGGCAATTTTAGCCACAATTCTACCACACATTCAAGAAACAAATAATTCCAATCTCATAGTAACTATTTTAGTGTACATAACAATTGGCAGGAACACACATTTTACAAGACTGGAACTCATCAAAATCAGACAGAAACAATGTGAAAAAGGAAAACTACTCATGACTGCAGATGCAAACATTCTAAACTGTATTAGCAAACCATGGTAATTTATACAATGGGATACATCATGACTAAACTGGATTTATCTCAGGAATGACAAAGTGGCTTAACATTAAAAAAAAAAATCAATGTAATTTCCTACATTAACAGAAGGAGAAAAATAAAGATGGTCTCAAGTGATACAGAAAAAGTATGTGAGAAGTCAACATCCATTTCAGAGGGAATTTCCTTAATGCTAAACATTTACCAAATAACATACTTAATGGTTTGAATAGAAAAAAAAAAAAATAAGCATCTTCTTCAGAACTAGGGATAAGTGAACCCTCTATCACCATTTCTACTCAACTGCCTTTTTTTTTTTGAGGTCCTGGCCAGCACTGTAAAGCAAGAACAAAAGATCAAAATATAAGGATTGGAAAGGGAGAAACAAAACCATTACTATTTGCAGATAATATATTGGTTTTATGCAGAAAATGCCAAAGAATCTATAAATGTTTGAATGAATAAGGGAATTAAGTAATATTACTGTATATGCAATGAGTATATACCAAAAATAAATTAGAAATTATACAATTTTAAGAAGGAAGAAAACCGTAATAGTACCAAAACGTATAAAGCACCTTGGGATAAATCTAACAAAAGACATGTAAGACTTTTACAGATAAATCTCTAAAAGTTTATTAATTCAATGTAATCCCTATCAAAATGCATTTTTTTGTTAGAAGTCAACAAGCTGATTTTAGTTTATATGTAAGAGCAAATGGTTATGAATAGCTAAGACTCACCTGAATAATAAAAGGTGGGAGACCTTCCTTATTATTATAATGCTAAAGGAATCAAGAACAAATAATAGTGTAGGAAGAGACAAACAGAAATGTTTTGTAACAAAATGAGCATGGTCCATGGGTGGGAAGATGATGAAATTTTCACTACATGGTTCTAAGACAAGTAATGATCGATACAAGAAAAATAAAACCAAACACCTATCTCACACCAACAAAAGTAAATTCCAAATAGATTAAAAATTAAATGTAAAATAAAAACTATGAAACTTTAAAGAGACAAACTATGAAAATATCCTTATGATTTGGGGCAGGGAAGAATTTTTTAAGCATAAACAACAAAAAGGAAAGCAGTGATGAATTCAACTACATTAACTGGAAAATTAAAAAACAGATATACATTGTATCATTGTTTTTTATACTGCACATATATTTTACAAATACTTAATATTTAGATCAAACATATTCTAAAAATAATGTCTTTTTCACCTGTGATTGGCTTACAGCATATTTGCTGAACAATAAATAACAATAAGCACATAGAAGGAAGAATAAATGAAGTATTTTGTTGGGATATTAGAATGCTGTGCGCCGTTATTTCAGGCAGCTATTTCTTCTCATTTGCTATAAGCTGTTAAGCTAGAAAAGAGCAACACTCATGCTCTTTCTGCTTCAGATGCATCAACTATAGGGGGAAAGAATTCCAAAGCTAACACATCAAATGACTATACCTGTGATGAGTTTATTATTCAGATGGCTCAGTATAAGACATATTTTCTCCTCTGTGTTACCAAACCCAGAAAAAACCACCACTGATCTAGAATGTAACGCAACTCTAAGCTACAAAAAGTTTTTGCTCACCAATTATACCCAGAGCTTAGGCTAATTCCTTGCACACAGTGCATGTTTAATAAATATTCTTCATAGAGGGAAAGCTATGGCTTCATATAAACATAAAGCTAAAGAAAAATGTATGTATTTGTCTTTGCAGAAGAGGTGAGCTTAAAAAATAAAAGGTTCTGTGGTTAAATGATTAAGTATTTATATATCTGGGTAAAGTCACTTTTCTGTTTGGGAAAATGAAAACATCATTTCACAAAGTGACGTCAGTAATTCAAAGATTACATCAAATTTATATTATGAGAAAATGTATAAGTTACTTACTTTAATTCTAACTATATTTTCATTTGTTGACTCATAAGCCAATATATAAATTCTAATAAGGCCAAAAGAAAAGTCAAACTATTCATTTACAGTAATAACAAAAAAACTCACCTGGAATTTTGATTTTTCTATATGGACAATTTGATTATTGAACTTAATGAATTCTAATGCTTAATCTTAAACAAAAACAACACACAACCAATTTTTATTTATTTATATTTATTTTTAGAGATAGGATCTCATTATGTTTCCCAGGCTGGAGGGCAGTGGCTATTCACTGGTACAATCATTGCACACAACAGTCTAGAATTCCTGACTTCAAGGGATTCTTCTGTCTCAGACTCCTGAGTAGCTGGGACTACAGGCATGCGTCACTGCACCTAGCCTAAACACTCAATTTTTAAATATTATATTCATTCAGTGTAACTACACTGATGCAGTTGTGGATTTCTCTCAAACCACTTCCAATAGTTCACATCCCAGAAATAATTTTTCTGCTATAACAGAAGAAATGAAAGTCTTTTCCATAACTCTCCCATGGAAACCCTGCTAAAAAGAACCTTTTTAGTTGAGTTTAAGTTTGCTGCTATAAGAGGGCTTCTCCTACTTTAGCATAAATTCTGACTTTGGAAGACACCCCTTCTAGAATGTGGTTATAACCAAAAAGTAAGAGTAATAGAAAATTCTTACCAGAAAGATCCACCACAGCCTCATGACTGGAAACAGCTCCTTTCTCAATAAAAAGATCTCGAAAATATTCGCTATTAGCTGACAAAACAGATTTATGAGCTTTGTACTCTTCTCCTTCAATTAACAAAGTAACGTCACAGAACTGGTTGGAAAGTCTCTGTTCATTCAGCTGTTTTAAGACAGCCTGACAATGTTTTGGAGAAGTACGTCTTACCACTCCTTTGGTGTCAACCTACCAAAAGAAGTTTGAGATCAAGAATTGTATTATATATCATCTGTATTTTTTGCTCTTAACAGACTTTGAAACAAGACATGCTACAGGATTCCCTTTGAACAGATATGAAGAAATAATCTGATATTCTTTGTTACCTATGTATTTAAATAAAAAGATATGTTGTCCACACTACTCTCTGCTATGTTCACTCTACTTGACCTAATGAAAACCTGTATCTCACTTCTGGCTGTCTATTCTTACTGCTCAGAAATGTGATGATGTATGAAACTGAAGCAGGCAAAAAACAAAGAATTAGCCAGATTAACTTTATCTTGCTGCATGATCTAGAGACTGCTTCTAGAAATGTATTCTGTTCACCTGTACCAATATATCATTACAAAAGAAAGGAGGAGGAATAATTAACAATAAACCAACAGGTAACTAAGTTCATTCTGAAGAAAAGAAATAACAGGAACATGTATGATAAATGAAGAGGCAGTATAGCTTATATAACAATATAGTACATTACCCATTTTGTCTGATTCAGTAAGATCTACTTCAGGTCTATACCTGCTTAAATCTTCAATGTCATTGCCAATAGTCAAGCAGTCTTAACGGTCTGAGAAAAATAAAAGTCATCAAGACCGCAAATACTAGTACACCAGTAGTGACAAACGTTAAAGCTGAATGGAAAGTACCACTTACAAATACAAGTTCATGTCTGGATACTGGCTTCTTTTTTGAAGGCTTGGAGGCTGTAGCTGGAGGTGAAGTAAAGTTGCTCAGGTCATCTTCTGATTCATTACTTTCTTCTCCAGATTCAAGGTCTAGTCCCAATTCTTCCAACATTTCTGAAGCATCTGATATTGGACGGGAGCGATCCAGTTTCTCCTGGCATTTGCTACACTGTTTAATATAATCTTTGACTTGTTTTAATATACCTACAATGAAAATAAAAATTATCAATTTAAATATAATACTGTTCCTGATGGAAAATTGAAAAATATGGCATCTTAAAGTAAATAAAAAAATTGAAAAATATTATAGCATTTAGTCTGTATACACTAATGTATGTTCAAGTATCTATGTGCAGACACACTATGTCCTGTAAAGCTGTGGTCCCCAACCTCTGGGTGGTCCAAAGTCTGTTAGGGACTGGGCTGTAGAGTTCCACCCCCTAACTCCCTCCAACCTGTGGAAAACCTGTCTTCCATGAAACCGGTCCCTGGTACCAAAAAGGTTGGCGACCACTGTTGTATGTGGACTGAGTTCTTTAGAATGTAAGATATATTTTCATAATTAAAACAAAGCATTGCGATGAAAATAAAAAAATAAAAAGAAAAAAAAAACAAGATATATTTTCAAAGATATAAGGTTATAAATGATGATTCATTTCCACACTGAGGTACACTGTTCTGTTGTTGCTTCCTAGTTATTCATTTCCCCTACCATAAGATGATTATATAGCCCCACCCTTTTACATATGAGATGAAAAGTATTCATACAATAGAAACCACATGAAACTGTCAATATTCAACTGTTTTTGATTTAATTTTTTTTTTTTTTTTTT
>CM052436.1:37315096-37428116 GCA_028533085.1 Varecia variegata | reverse complement strand
GGCATGCACCACCACACCTAGCTAATTTTTTCTATCTTTAGTTGCCTGGCTAATTTTTTCTATATTTTTAGTAGAGACAGGGTCTCACTCTTGCTCAGGCTGGTCTCGAACTCCTGAGCTCAAACAATCCGCCTGCCTTGGCCTCCCAGAGTGCTACGATTACAGGCATGAGCCACCATGTCCAGCATGGAAGGATTCATCTTAAAAGGTGAGATGGGCCGGGTGAGCAAGAGTGAGACCCTGTCTCTACTAAAAATAGAAAGAAATTATATGGACAACTAAAAAAATATATAGAAAAAATTAGCCAGGCATGGTGGCACATGCCTGTAGTCCCAGCTACTTGGGAGGCTGAGGCAGAAGGATAGCTTGAGCCCAGGAGTCTGAGGTTGCTGTGAGCTAGGCTGACACCATGGCATTCTAGCCCGGGCAACAGAGTGAGACTCTGTCTCAAAAAAAAAAAAAAAAGGTCAGATGCATCACTTCTTTTACTATAGGAGGGAAAGAAATGTTTCAGTTCATTTGGGTCTTTGAGTGGATAAAACAGGAGTTCAACCAACAAACTCCTTTTGTTGCTTTTCTCAGGGAAGAAACTATGGGCCCAATGAAATCCAAGAAAACTCTCACCTCACATGAGGTAAATTTGACTTTATTACTGACAAAGATTCTTTGCTTGACCAAACCTTAGTCAGGCTTCTGAATCTTCAACTAAGTCCAGCTGTGCACTTCCTTGTAAAATCTAGTTTTGGCAAGAACTCTGCTAACTTAGTTTAGCAAGAACCCCCCACCTTCAATATCTGATCACCCTCAACATCGGTCAGGTTCTTCATCTTCCATTATTCCTCAGGTAACGTCTGATCACCTTGGCCTGTCTTCAGCAAGAATTCGGTAGGTTTTTTTTTTTTTAGCCAAAATCACCTTTATCCCTTCCTCCAGTGAATTTTACATTCACTGACCCTCATGTGCTTCTTGGCTATAAATTCCCACTTGCCCATGCTATATCTGGATTTGAGCCTAATCTCTCTCCTCCACAGCAAAATCTCATTGCTGTAGTCCGTATAGCTATTGCACAGTCCTGAATAAAGTCTTCCTTACCATGCTTTAATAAGTATTATTAAATATTTGTTTTATTTTACATTACCTCCTAACCATTCCTATTCCTTCTAATGGCGGTTCATAAAATGTGGTCCCCAGACCATTGGCACCAGCATCACTTGGGAACTAGTTAGAAATGTAAATTTTTAGGCTCTACCTACTGATTTTACTAAATCAGAAACCCTGGAGTGGGCCCCAGCAATCTTTATCTTAACAAGATTTCCAGATTATCCTGATGCTCTCTAAAGATAGAGAACCAGTGTTTTTGAGGAAACATTGAAAAGAAAGTAAGTGTAATTTCCAGTCAAAGAGACTTCCCATAGCAAATTTGCAAAAAATAACATATTTTCCTTTTTTGTTGAGATATGTTTAGTCTAGTATTGGGAAGTGACACACAAATTTGGTATACCTTAAGAACAATGATTTTTACAGCCCAACCAAGTCCATTGCCTGCTGCTGAAGAGGAAGCCAATACACTGAGACAGCAGGGGTTACAGCAGAGAAACAGTTTAATATTGTAGGCACCATGCTAGGAGACAGGAGGAATTTCTCAAATCTGTCTCCATGAGAATTTGGGAGAAAGGGTTTTTAAAGGTGGTTTGGAGAGCAAAGGGCTAGGCAATTGGGTCTGCTTATTGGCAGAGGATGAAGTTATAGGTTGGGATGCAGAGATTATCTTGTCAGTTGTGCAGTTTACTTAGTGGGAGGTTCTTGAGGCTGTTGGATCTGTTCCCACACCTATCCACAGGTCTGGTTGGCATCAGCGAGTCTCCCCAGAATGCAGAGTCTGAAAAATACTTCAAAGACCAGTCTTAGGCTTTAAAATGACAGTGTTGTCTATAGAAGCACAAGTCTTGGGCTTCACAATAGCAATGCTATCTATAGAAGTAGTGGAGAAGTCACAAATCTTGCACCTGTCAGAGAGGATAGTGCCATTAAGCAGTAACCAGTTACAGCAGTAGGAAGTTAGGGAACAATGGCTGATTAACTTCTGGCTATATCCATACTTTTATAAAAATCAGACTTCGATTACTATTTATACCTTATGACTCTACATTGTTTTAATATAGACAGTTTTATGATCATAGCCAATTAACTCCAACTATTTTCTGCAGGAAAGGAAAAAATCATTACTTGGTGATGTCAAGATTCTTAGGATTTTCCTGAAGACTTCCCCATACCAATTTTCTCTTTGTCAGCACACACTCCTGGTCTGCAGCCTATAGCCAAAAAACTAGAGATGTCCTTTTGTTGACTTCAAGCTGTAAAGACAGATCAATATCAGAAGCCAGAGTAAGGAAATAGTAAGGGACTAGGTGAGAAAGTTTAAAATAAGCTTTGTTTTCAACAAAAGCATTTCCTGTCTGGAGCAAAAATGGTGACGTTTTATAGAGAAAAATAATTTTTAAATATACAGAGCCATAATATTTATCACAACATGAAATATTTAAAAGTAACAAGATAAACATGTTCCCTGTCTTAGTGCATTTGGGCTGCAATTGTTAAAGAAAAAAATTATTACTTGTTAAAGCATGGTAAGGAAGACTTTATTCAGGATTATCCAATAGGTAGGGACTATAGCAATGGGATTTTGCAGTGGAGAGAGATTGCACTCAACTCTAAATACATAAGTACAGCACAGGCAAGTACAAATTTATAGCCAAGGAGTAGGGTAGAGGTCAGTGGATGGAAAATTACTAAGCAGAAATATCAGGGCTGAGGAGATTCTTGCTAAAGACAGGCAAGGGGGATCAGACATCACCTATGGGATGGTGGAGGATGAGGAACTTGATCCAACATTGAAAGTGATCAGGTATTAAGGGTGTTGGGCGTGGGATTCTCGCTAAACTGACTTAGCAGGGTTCTTTACTAAAATTGGATTTTATAAGGAAATGCACAGATGAGCCTGTGAGAAAGTTTAGGAGCCTGACTAAAGTTTGGCCAAGCAAAACAATTGTCGATATAACAAAAATACCATAGACTGGGTGGCTTATAAACAATAGGCAGGTATTTGTCACAGTTT
Organism: Varecia variegata; assembly: GCA_028533085.1. NCBI lineage: Eukaryota > Metazoa > Chordata > Mammalia > Primates > Lemuridae > Varecia > Varecia variegata. The sequence continues at coordinate 37,425,001 of CM052436.1, read as the reverse complement.
TGGAGGTTAGTACCAAGGTGCCAGCAGATTCTGTGACTGGTGAGGGCCCATTTCCTGGTTCATAGATGGCCATCTCTTCACTGTGTCCTCCCATGACAGAAGGGGCAAGAGAGCTCTCTCCTTTTTTATAAGGGCACACTAATCCCATTCATGAGGTTTGAGCCCTTATGATCTAATCACACTCCACTTCTAAATACCAGCACATTGGGGATTAAGTTTCAGCATAAGAATTTTACTGGGCAAGGGGAGAGGGAGGGACACAAACATCCAGTCTATAGCACTCCCAGAACAAAGATATGACCAACAACTCTTATAACCAACAACTGAGTTGAGCTACTTTATTATTAGTCAGTCTGCTTAGTCCAATTTTAGCAAGAATCCTGTTGAGTCAGTTTAGTGACAACCCTCCACCCTTGGTATCTAATAACCTTCAATATCTGATCAAATTTCTCACACTTTACCCATGTTGTCTTATCACCTGGCCTGCCTTCAGCAAGAATCCCTCTTAACCCTGATGTTTCCTCTCTTTTCATCCACTGACCCTCTTCCTTGACTATAAATCCCTAGTTGTCCTTGTATTCAGAGTTTAGCCCAATCTCTCTCCCCTACTGCAAATCCGCTGCTACAGTAGACCTTCACTTTTTTTTTTTTCCTTTTTTTGGGACAGGGTCTTGCTCTGTCCCGGGCTAGAGTGCAGTGGTGTCATCCTCACTCACGGCAACCTCAAACTCCTGGGCTCAAGCTATCCTCCTGCCTCAGTCTCCAGTGTAGCTGAGACTGCAGGCATGTGCCACCATGTCCAGCTAATTTTTTCTTTCTATTTTTTGTAGAGGTGGGGTCTTGCTTTTTCTCAGGCTGGTCTTGAACTCCTGGCCTCAAGTAATCCTCCTCCTCAGCCTCCCAAAGTGCTAGGATTATAGGTGTGAGCCACCACACCTGGCCCAGTGGCCCTTCTTAAATAAAGTCTTCCTTACTGTCTTTAACAAGTGTCATGAATAATATTTTCCTGAATACTACTACTCACTCAATCTTTCAGCTCCAGCTGAACTGGACTTCTTTCTCCTGCCTTAACATCTTTGCATAGGCTGTTCATTTGCCTATGACTTTGTTCTCCTAGCTAACTACTATTGTTCTTCAAACGAAACATAATTTTCTCAGGGAAATATTCCCTGAACCCCAAGGCTGGTTAGCACTCATGTTAGATATTCTATGGCTCCCTTTCCTTTTTTTTTTTTTTTTTTTTTTGAGACAGAGTCTCACTCTGTTGCCCGGGATAGAGTGCCGTGGCGCCAGCCTAGCTCAAAGCAACCTCAAACTCCTGGCTCGAGCGATACTTCTGCCTCAGCCTCCCAAGTAGCTGGGACTACAGGCATGCACCACCATGCCCGGCTAATTTTTTCTATTTTTAGTAGAGATGGGGGTCTCATTCTTGCTCAGGCTGGTCTCGAACTCCTAACCTTGAGAAATCCTCCTGCCTCGGCCTCCAGAGTGCTAGGATTACAGGCATGGGCCACCGCGCCCAGCCCACCCTTTCCTTTTTAACACTCTTCACACTTGTAATTTCTTTTTCATTGTAGACTCTGTAAAGATAAAGACAACATTGGCTTTGTTTGCTACTGTGTCCCCAATACCTACTATGAATTGGCACACAGTAGGCCCTCAAATATTAGTTGAATACATGAGAAACACACACATACAAGACCAACAAATTTAAGCAAAAGAACATAAATAAAGAAGGAAATTAGCTTAATTTTTATGTTCACTTCTAATTTTATTATGGCATTGATATAGAAATTAAAGATTGACTTGATATTTAATTTTTATCAACTGCAGGTTTGGTGTCATTATATTAAACCATAGCTTTTCAAAAGAAAGGTCTTCGCACTTGACTAATGCTGTAAAATATTAACGATGGCACTGACTTCCTAGCTCATCAATATGCTATAAAAGAGAATATGTTCACTCTTTTTAAAAGAGTAATAAATCAAACCACAAGCCACAACATAATATTGTTGAACTGGAAGTGTTTTTTTCCCTCCAGCATCTGTATTAGCAAAGTTTCAGGTGGACAAAAAAAATCTTGGATGACAAAAAAATGTAGCTTAAGCACTTCGCTTTCTTTTTGTGGAGCTTCTAGTTACTATTGGCATTTGTGAGAAATCAATAGTTGTTTTGGCTTTCAAAGTCTTTTTAAAGTATTTAAAAATGGACTGAAGGCTAGAGGAAGGGGCTAAGTTGTGTTCTTCTGTGCCAGCAGAAACCATGGGAAACTCCTTTTTCAAAACGGTAGCTTCAGGTTTATCCAAAGGCTTAGAACTTGTCACCCATTGACGGCAGTGGTGCTTTATCCATGCCAATAATTGTACGTCACTTCCCAGCTGGTGTCCTACATGATGTTTGGAGTCAATAAGCGCAACAGCGTATACTTTGCTCATCACTTCCCACTTTCTACGAACGAGTAAGTCCATGAAAACTAACCCTCCATAACCATGTACAATGAAGGCAACATCCTTGCCTTCAGTCTTTGAAATGAAGTAATCCCATATGTAAGCCATGTGTTCTTCAGGGGTGTTGCTGTATCTTTTTGGAATGCATTGGGGAGGATGCTGAAGAGAGAAAAAGCTCTCAGCTTGAGCCATTTTTTGGGAAGAGGACTCAATATTTTTATTTTGTGTTAAAAGCCCATTCCACTCTTTTTCTGTATTTAGGTCCATAAAATTGTCATTGGGGTTTAGCACAATTACATCATAATGTGCCTGCAATGCCATCTGAATACATGGTATCTGACTTCCATGTTGGAGACCATGATGTATTATTGCCTGCTGACTCCACTGACCAGCTCGGAAGACCCCGTGGTCTTGAAGAAGGACAAGAAGAACAGAATGATAATTTGTTAATGCTCTCTCACTCATGAAAAAGAAGCTTCTTGGTTCTTTATCAGCCTCTGGTGGGATATATACTTTTTGTAATTTGCACACTTTTTCCAAAAGCTCATAAATGTACTGTTCAAGCAAATGGCCAAGGGCCTGGTAGCGCTTGCTATTTCTCTCAAGGACATTTTTATAATAGTTAAAGACAAAAGGCCTTTGTGTCTCAGTATGTCTCAATTCAGCGTTTTCATTGAAGTCATATTTAAGTTCTTCTAGTAAGTCAGATTGTTCAATAAATTTTTGGAAGCTTAGCTCCTGAGTCATTGGTAGCCACTGAAAGTAAAAAGAGCAATCAGTGTTAGAAAAAGTAAAATAAAATTTTCAGTTTGCCAAATTCTTCCAGTGGGACATCATGCTAAATTAAGGACTTCAGGAAGACATTAATCTTTTAAACCATGGTAAAGACTTTTGTTTTGAGAAAGAGTCTTGCTTTGTCACCCAGGCTAGAGTGCAGTGGCATCATCATAGCTCAGGGCAACCTCCAACTCCTGGGCTCAAGCGATCCTCCCGACTCAGCCTCCCTGGTAGCTGGGACTGTAGGTGTACGCCACTGAGCCCGGCTAATTTTTTCTATTTTTAGTAGAGACGGGGTCTCGCTCTTGCTCAGGCTGGTCTCCAACTCCTGACCTCCAGCGATCCTCCCACCTTGGCTTCCCAGAGTGTTAGGATTACAGGCATGAGCCACCATACCCGGCCTATGGTAAAGACTTTAACTCAAAATAATTGTGAATGATACAAAGTAGTGAGAGACTGAATATATGAAGAGACAATGGACAGGCCATGCTATGGTTTGGGTACGGTTTTTTTAGCTCTGCCAAATCTCCTGTTGAAATTTGATTCCCAGTGTTGGAGGTGGGACCTAGTGGTAAGTGTTTGGGTTGTGAGGGCAGATCTCTCATGAGTGGCTTGGTGCCATCCTCACGGGAGGAGTAAGTTCTCACTCGTAGATCCTGCAAGAACCAATTGTTGAAAAGAGCCTGGTACCTTCTCTGCTCCCTCTCTCTTCTTTTTCTCTTCCTCTCTTGCCACGTGATCTCTACATGCTGGCTTGCCTTCACCTTCTGCCATGAATGCCAGCAGCTGGAAGCCCTCATCAGAAGCAGATGCTGATGCCACTTCTTATACAGCCTGCAGAACTGTGAGCCAAATAATCCTCTTTTCTTTATAAATTACCCAGGCTCAGGTATTCCTTTATAGCAACACAAACAAACCAAGACAGACCATATATAAACAAAGAGCTTTGATCCACAACCTCCAGCAACTCTTCCCAGGAAGTCAATCCCTTATCTACAATAAACCCAGGAAGTCACCCTGGCATAAGTCAGACTGGCAGGAAGCCAGATTTCTATCTCTAGTGACAATCTGTAAAACTAACCAAAAATTTCTCTAATGATTGGCCCAAAATGGCCAGGACTTAATAACTGAGAGCTTCTCTAATTTTTGTCACCACTTCCAACTTGGGACCAATCAGAGAAAGCCAAATATGTACCCCTCACCAATCACATACAATTACCCCTCCCTTTGACTTAGCCCTCCTACAGCTTCCCCATGGCAACAGCTTGCAGTCAGGGCAAACCTGAAGTCTTCTCTTTTTCCCACTCCCCTGCCTGCCTTTGAGTTTCCGCCCAAATGCAAGGGATAATGGCTGAGTCTCTTTCTATAGCAAGCTCAGAATAAATAGGCTTTGCTTTTCTCATTTGGTTGGTCTTCATTTATTTCTACAGTAGACATTTAATACATTTTGCTGTTAAATAAATGGCAGAACAGTGTGGGTGAAACGTGAATCAAGCAGTATAGGTTATGATCAATTCCTCTAATACCAGAAGATATGGTTATTCTGATATCTGAGAAGGAAAAAAATAGGTTGAATGAGAAGTTAATTTACACAGTTTCTGCAGGTAGAGCTTAAGGGGAAAAGAAAAGACTGAAAGATTAAGTGGCTTGCCCTAAAGCCAAATAAGTATTGAAAGATTGTGTAAGAGGCTGACTCTCAAATTCCCATTTTTAAATACATTAACATTCTCCTTTCTTAAATTTCTTAACACTGACACTGGCAATCCACAACCCATTTCCAATAAGTAGCACTCAAAATGATGTTCAGTGCAACTCAAACTGCTAGCAGGCCTAAGGCAAAATTAAGTTTGCTTGTTCCGATTTCTTAACTGTTTTCTCACTTTCTGAATCTTATTCTCTGACTCCCATTCAAGTGGTACTTTATGAAGATTTTTAGTTGTCCAAAGCATCTATCTAGACTATTCCCTATTCCTTCCTGTTCCATTAAAAACTCTTCTAATGTTGCTAATCTCAGGTGTTATTACATAGTTAATATATTTTTCCTAAAGTATAAATGACTGGCCGACTTAACTATCCTTTAAAATGAGAAGCCTCTGGAATTAGATCGATTTAGGTTTAAATCCTAGCTCCAAATTTCCAAGCTGAGTAACTTTCAGCAGGTTTCTTGTCTTTTATTATTCATCTTCAATTCTAAGTTTTAGTTTATTTAAGCAATCGAAAATAATTCTTGCTACTCTCTGTCCTGCTACGATGCTTTATCTTTTCCCCTTCATAGCCTATATTACCACCTGACACATAACTATTTGCATATTTTTTATCAGTCTTCCATCACAAGAAATAAAGCTCCATGTGAAAAGGAACTTTAATTCATTGCTGTATATTCAGTGCTTAGAACAGTGTCTGGCACATATTACATAATTTTTAAAATGAATAAATGCAAAATAGGAATAACATCAACTACCTCACAAGGTTGTTATGAGAATTAAATGAACAAATGTATGTAAAAACCATTTTACATAGTGTTTCACACATGGAAGTTTCTGGAAATTAGGATGATCTAATGATAGGTGAAATGTGAAATAAAACTACATATATATTTCTTGTCCTTTTTTCTCTACATTATCTGTGATTTTTATCCACATTAATAAATGTAGTTCTTTTTTATTCATTTTATCAGTTTATAGTGTTCCATTGCTTGAATATGCTGTTATTTATTTAACCAATCGCCTTTTGAGGTTGCTCCAATTTTCCACTATTACAAGTAAAGCTGCAATTAATATTCTTGTGCATGTATTTTTGTGTACATATTAAGAATTTCCCTAGGCAATATGCCTAGAAGTGAGATTTCTGGGTCATTTCAGCATTCTCCATGTTACCAGACATGGCCAAATTGCTCTCGAAAAGGAAAGGCTATTTTATAATTTGGAATGAAAGAGGAGGTTTGCACAGAAAAGTAATCTCTCAAATCTAAAAATGTTGTGTTTATTCAGGTGCTGTGCTGTAAACTGCCTTTTTCTATACTAAAAGAGAAGGATACAGAATATTTAAAACTCAAATTAAGCAAAGAAAGTTGTTAGCTAACTATTTAGCTTTTTCTTCAGAGAGTAAATAAACAAAATCAGTATTTTTTAGTAGCATCCAATTACTCTTTTTCACTTTTGTTAGGTGTCTGTGTACCTAGTTTGTTGAGAGACAATTCTCAGGGGGGAAAGAATGGGAGCTGGCAAACAAAAACCAAAATAGCACACAAGTACGTAAAGGATTGGTAGAGTTGGGGTGAATAGGATCAAGGTGGTGGTATCTCATAGAATAAAAAGCTAGACAATTCTTCAGAATTAATTGTAGTACATTTTGCTTGGCTAATATACTCCAACCTGTAATTCTCTCCTTGACAAGCTGTCCAACTGTCTACCTAGTATATCTACTGGATGTCAAATAGCCATCTCAAATTTTACATGTTTAAGACATTCCCTTCAAACTACTCCCGCCAGTCTCTTACCTTAGTAATGGGAACTTCATTCTTTCACTTGACTCATGCTGTAAACTTCCCTCTTCTCTTCCACACCCCACATCCAATCAATCAGCAAATCTATGGGTTCTGTTATATGAAAGATATCTATAATCTAATCATCTATCACCCCTCCACCTTGACCACCCCAGAACAAGTCACCATCAACTCTCACCTTCATTAATAGTCTACTATCTAGTCTCTGCATAAGCTTGTCTCCCTCTAGTCTGTTTCCCACATAGCAGTCAGAATTCAAAACAGAATTCATAGCAGTCAAAACATCTGAATTCGATGTTACACCCTTGCTGAAAATTTTTAATGGTGATATGATTGTTGAATTCCTGTTTCTGGTCTGGCATGTAAAAATCTTGGAAGTTGCTACTGAGTCCTAACAAGAAGTAAAAAACTGAACAAACCGAAAATCAGCAACTCTTCTTAGATCTGAAAGAAAATTGAGGTCACTGGGCACACCACTGCCTCCAAAACTGGAGAGACTGACAGGTGAATGCAGAGAATCAAAATTTACCACAGCAGAAACTAGGAACTGAAACCTCCAATAGAACCAGTGCCCAGATAGGGACACCTGAACTATAATTGGCAATTTGCTGGAGCTCTGTATGGACAAGTCTGAGGAATAAAAACTCTAGGGAATCCATTCCCCATGCCCCTCTTTTGTGAGTTTTACCTCTCAGAGCTCTAACAGGTTCACAGGTCCTCATGGTAACGGTCCATGTTTCTGGCAGTGGGTAGGGAAAAGGAACCATTTTGAAATACACCAGAGCATTTTGTTCTTCTTAATAAGGCCTGACCTCAGGAGAAACTATTTAACCAAACCCTAATCTGCTGGAGTTTTATCAGAGCCTAAGTGACCTGGGAGAAGGGAAATACCTAACTCCAATCCACACTAACCATCTTGTCCCACCTAAGGGGAGTTGGGGGAAACTGAGAAGGATGTGTGAAGTTCACAGTCTAGAGGAGCAGGCTCACTAAAATTCTCAATGGTCTCCCCTCTCACTCAAAATAAAAGCCTAAATCCTTACCATGGCCTACAAGGTCCCACATAATGCTTAGCTCTCCAATGTCATTTCCTTCCATTCTCTCACTTGCTTACTCATCTAGTTACATGGTCTGGTTCTTAGCTTTCTCAGGTGTCATTTCCTACCACTCTCTTGCTAACTTCACCATAGCCACACCTGGCCTCTTCGCCATCAACTTGTGAACAAGTTCCTCTTTAAGGGTATTCATCCCTGCTACGCCCACAGCCTGGAACACTCTTCTCCTAGATAACTATGGGGCTTCACTGCCTTCAAGTTTCTGCCCACGTGTTATCAGAGTGACTTTCTCTGAGCATTTTATCTGAAAAGGCAACTCTCTCCCTTTCTCTCTTCCTTCTCTACTTTTTTTTTTTTTTTTTTTAGCACTACACTTGCTTATTGTCTACTTCCCCCCATTAGAATACTAAGTTCCATGACAGCAGGGAGAGGGACTTTGTTTTGTTCACTACTGTACCTCTAGTTCTTGGAGTAGTGCCTGCTGCATAGTGGACACTTAAATATTGTTAGAATTTTATGTTTATGCCAAGGGCATAAGAAAGTAAAGAGCACTTTAAAAGTTCTCTAACTATATGCATAAGAGAAATATGCACACAAAGCTTTTGAAAAATTATAGAGGCTTCTATAATTCTAAAGTTAATGTCAGAGGTTTATGAAATATTCTCAGAGAATATCCTACACATCTCTATATATTTGCTTTCTCTTTTGCAAATCAAGATGATCGATCTCTCTCAATCAAATCAAAGATGGTTCATTAAAATAGAAGCAAACTGTTTCTATGCTTAATTTTCCAAAGAATGGGTTGGAATAAGATAGTGTAGAAGAGGAGAAATAATTTTTTACTTAACCCTCATGAGTTCTTATTTGGGATGAACCCCTGTAACAAAAGACAGATTAACAAGAGAAAAACAAGTTTATTAATGAATGCAGTTTACATCACGTGGGAAACTTCAGTGAAGAGTAACTCAAAACAGTGGCTTAGAACTCTGGCTTATATAGCATCTTCAATAAAGAACAATAAATCTGTGGAGAAATGTAAGGGCAAAGGAAAGAGTTTTAGGTTTCTAAGGGTGGGAAACTGTGGGAATGTAAATATTAAATATATGGTAGAAAACTAATGGAGTAAGGTTTGTTGGCAGATTCCTCCGGTGCTGTCTCTGGGCTAATAAGAGTCTAGAGTTGTCTCCACTAAAGGAGAATTTAGGCAGAAAAGACTCAGGAGAAGGAGTTTCCTTCCATTTGTTGCTGCTTAATTGCTTTCAGCTCAAAAATAATTTTCATGAAGCTGGGCGAGGTGACTCATGCCTCTAATAATAGCACCTTGGGAGGCTGAAGTGGGAGGATCCTTTGAGCCCAGGGGTTCGAAACCAGCTTGAGCAACACAGTAAAAAAATTAGCTGGGTGTGGTGGTATGCACCTGTAGTTCCAGCTACTTGGGAGGCTGAGGTAGGAGGATCACTTGAACCCAGGAGTTTGAGGTTGTAGTCAGCTATGATGACACCACTGCACTCTAGCCCGTGCAACAGGGCAAGACCCTGTCTCAAAAAAACCAAAAATAGGCCGGGCGAGCTGGCTCACGCCTGTAATCCCAGCACTCTGGGAGGCCGAGGCAAGAGGATCGTTTGAGCTCAGGAGTTCGAGACCAGCCTGAGCAAGAGCCAGACCCCATCTCTACTAAAAATAGAAATAAATTAGCTGGACAACTAAAAATATATAGAAAAAATTAGCCAGGCATGGTGGCACATGCCTGTAGTCCCAGTTACTCGGGAGGCTGAGGCAGTAGGATTGCTTAAGCCAAGGAGTTTGAGGTTGCTGTGAGCTAGGCTAATGCCATAGCACTCTAGCCCGGGCAACAGAGTGAGACTCTGTCTCAAAAAAAAAAAAAAAAAACCACCAAAACTAATAATTTTTATGTCAGAGAGGCATATTTTGGAGTGACATATTCTGGTTTCCTTAATAGCTTACCTTCAAAAATAAGATTGTTAGAGCTGAAAGGGACCTTACTGATGTTCTTAGCTAATATGTTTATTTTATAAACAGAGAAGTTAAGGCTTTCAAAGGTAAAGTGACATGCCCAAAGTAACTCAGGCAGCTGTAGGAGCCTGATAGAAGATTCATTTTTACCAATGATTTAAAAATACATACTATTAGACTTTTTGTTTCATTCATTCACTAAAAATTTAGTGGGGCCATTTGGTAGGCACTTAAGTTTCCTATATCAAGCAGCCCAGTCATTTGACACAGATTGAAATTAAAAAAATTTAAATTTAATATACTCATTAAATATTAAATATATTAAAATATTTATTAATTTAATAATATTTAATATTCAATATATTAAAATTAATATACTCATTAGAATTTGAAACTAGGCCTTTCTAGTAACCTGGGTTAGGTGGCAACACAGATGTTATGTTTTGTGCTAGGTTATTTTTTAAAATTAAAATAAAATTGTAAAATACATGTAACATATCTCCCCAGATATAGCACTAGAAACAAAAAATACATAAATAACATAAAATTTACCATTTTAATCATTTTTAAGTGTGCAGTTCAGTGGCATTAAACTCATTCACACTGTTGTGCAACTATCATTGACATCCATCCACAGAACATTTGTCATCTTATAAAACTGTAACTGTACACCCATTAAACAATAACTTCCCATTTTTCCCTCACCCCAGGCCCTGGCAACCACCATTCTACTTTATCTCCATGAATTTGACTACTATAGATTAGATGTGAGTATCTTTAAGATGAGGGTGTGTGGGGGCACTAGAATCATAGATGCAAATAATTTTAATTAGCATATTTTAATTTTTAAGGAGTCCCTTTCCTCTCTAGGTTCATACAGTGGTTAAGGTTAATATTTTATATTTTCACAGGTGATTAGTAAACTTCTATAAAAAATAATTTCATAGCCTGAGAAGTTAGGGGATAATCCCCTGGTTACATGGTAATGCCCTATTACAGTAATTACAATCCTTTGTTATATTTGAGAAAAAAGCTCTTTTATGTATCCCATGCCATTAAGAAGCATAGAATGAATGATGCTTTACTCAGAAAATTTAAAAATATCTGATACTTTTTTTTACAATAATCATGTTTTCATACATTTTCATATTTAGAAAACCAAAACAAAAAACTCCTAGAAAATATATTTTAAAGAAAGAATACTGTTTTGGTACAAAAGCAGCACTGTATTTCTTATCCCAATATAGGATGTAATGATGCAGATTTTTAGAAAAATAACTATGCCTGTACTACAACTCCATTTAGTAAATTGTAGAAAATAATAGTGCTCTTAATATATGTAGAAGTTTCAAAAAAAGAGGAAACTAAATAGTGTCCCTACCCACTATTTACCTTTCCCTAGGAAAGACTAAGGAAGCTGTATTTAATACACTTGGGGCACAGACATACAGGAAATAGAAGATTAAGTATAGAAAAAAACAGATGGCACCAAATGTTGAGTTTTCTAAACTTAAGTATGTAACAAAATCTTCTGGGAAAGTTTTTTTTTTTTCTTTTTTTAACAAATAGTTTAGTGAACTATTTATTATAAAGAGAAACACTCTGGTAACCACCCCAGGCTGCCTTTGGTAGCCACCCCAAAAGTACCTCCAAGCACCCTCTCTCTCCCTCCAAAGTAAGCACTCTCCTGACTTTCATAGTCATGAAACTACACTTTATAAAATTAATAAAAGGCCATAAGGTGGGAACGGTGGTAAGGGCCTGAACTCTGCAATGGTATAGGGCTAGTTAAAAAAAAAAATGTGTATGTGTATGTGTGTGTGTGCGTGTGTGCGTGCGTGTGTGTGCACACGTGTGTGGGTGTGTGTGTGTGTGTGTGTGTGTAACTAGCCATTTTTCCCTAGCTTGCTTTCCCATAATTGCTTACTACTCAGGAGTCACATAGCTTAGGGGCATGAAGATTCTTAGCTTTCTTCATTACTCCCATAGATAACATTATCCTTGAGAAACCTAAGGCTGGTCTTTGAGATATCTTCCAAACCCTACATTTTGGTAGACCAATTGATCCAACCAGACCAGTGGCCAAAGGAACCAACTCAGCTGGTCTTGCTACCTGGGAACTGACTCAGCAGAGGAAGACAATTTCTGCTTCCTGATCCTATGAATTCATCCTCTGCCAATCAGCAGGCACAATTGCTTAGCCCTTTGCCTGCCAAACTATCCTTAAAAATCCTCTCTCTCAAATTCTTGGGGTGACGAATTTGAGAAATTCCTCATCTCCTTGAATGGTGCCTGCGATATAAATTCTTGCTCTACTGTAACACCTGTTGCCTCAGTGTATTGGTTTCCTCTCTTTTTTGGGGGGAGGTGACAAAGTCTTGCTCTGTCACCCAGGCTAGAGTGCCCTGGAGTCAGCCTAGCTCACAGCAACCTCAAACTCTTGGGCTCAAGTGATCCTCCTGTCTCAGCCTCCTGAGTAGCAGGGACTACAGGCCGCACCACCACATCCAGTTAATTTTTTTTCTATTTTCAGTAGAGCCCAGGTCTCACTCTTGTTCAGGCGGGTTTTGAACCTCTGACCTCAGGCAATCCTTCCACCTCAGCCTCCCAAAGTACTAGAAGTACAAGTATGCACCCTGGCCCCCCAGCTTGATTGTTGAGTCATTTAAATTCTTTAGTTAAAAAAGCTGATTAATAAGGAAACTTAAAATTCAATTATTTTTCAGTAAGCAATGGTTTCATTTGTTAAACAGAAATAAACCAGGGTCTTTAAACGAAATCCTTACCAGTGAATCCATCCCAGCAAGCCTTTAAGAATTCCTGCCTTTCATTCATTCCCGCCATGTAAAACACTCCCTTCCTCCCCGCCCAATACCCCTTAGTGCCTAGTGCCTTATGTCTACCTCAGCACTGGCCTCATAGTAATTAAGATGGCTCAACTCACGAGGCAGAAGAGTCTGCTGTAGTGATTGGGTAAGTTGGACTAGTTCCTTTACTTTATTGACCTTACTGGGATGGGGATAGGAGTTGGGGGTCCAGGGGTGGGTGGGTGTTAAACTCTTATTTCCGCAGCCCCTTTGAAATTGGAACATTCCTGCAGCCTTTTGCCTGCTTAGAGCGCTGGGCTGAATTTTGTTAATCTTGTGATTAAATCGCCATTAAAATACACACATTCATTTAAAAATTATTCAAATATGTACATTATGGCTGTTAAAATAAGACAAAATTTCTAAACAGACAGGCTTTTTCAAAGGACTTCAGAAGTTATCAGGTTAAAAATGCCAGACGTTGATTGAGTTCATCGGCACAGGGCCAGTTCCTGAAAGTACCGTAATAAAGGTTAATTGAAGTAATTTCAGTTTAAAGCCACCCACGTTTTTTCATCTCAGCATTTTATCTTTAAAAAAAACAGGTCTAGCTTTTCTTTTCTAGGGCCTCTAAAAATGACGAGTTTGAATTTTAAAATGAAATCCTCTATTACTATGCCATTTTTTTTTTTTGTCAGCTGACCTATCTGTTTATTGCCACCACAAACGCTAGACTAATAGCTCGGCCATTATCAGGTAACCTTGCCACCTTAAAAATCTCTTCGTTTCTGAGTTTGAGGAAGCTCCCTGAAGACAAATACGTAGCAGAGGTATGTATGCTGTGAGGATGTAATACTGCAAAAACAGTAACGTTTTGTTCTCATAATCTCTGGGGTCACCTCGCGAAATCCAGTAAACTGAAAGAATTCCTAATATTTTCCCCCTTTTTGTCAACCTAGTCTTCAAAGTCAACAAAACTAAAACTACGCACCCAGTTTTACTTCCCCAGGGGGGCAGAGACCAACAAAAACGCGCCGCTTAACAAGCGCTTGAGGCGGCAACCCGCGGACAAAACAAGCCCCAGGAAGTGATTTCCGAGTGACGGTGGGAGGGACAGCTGATTTCCGGCCGAAAGGCTGAGGACGGCTCTTGCGCAATCGCAGTTCGAGCTTTGCCTTTTTTTTTTCCTCTCCCCTCCCCCTTCCCTCCCCCAAGCCTGAGGGGTCTTGAGGTGACAGCGCCTGCAACTGCGACTCCAGCAGGAGGAGAAGATGGACAAGAGGAAGCTCGGGCGACGGCGATCTTCGTCCGGTGAGAAGGGGTCGGAGGAGCACTGAGCATATAGTCTCCTGCCCTGGACAAATGGAAGGCGGAGGCTGGGGTTGCTTGCGGCTCGCAGCCACCAGGGCGAGGGTGAGGGCGGGGGCTGGGAGAGGAGGGGGCGCGCACAATGGAAGGCTCCAGGCCGCCTCCGCCCCTCGAGTCGAGGACGCAGTCCGAGCTGTCATCGAAGCTTCGGCCGCTCTTCACCTCAACACCCCTTACATTTTTTCCCTCCTCCAGCGAACACCCTCCTTGAGTCTCATCGGCCCACAGATCTTCCCGGTTGGCTTGCCACTCTCCTGCCACGCCTTCCTCGTAATTCCACCAATGTTCCAGTTTCATTTCCAGCTCCTCAGCAATCTGACCCCACTTTCCTTTATTCCTTTGATTCTCGACTTTGTCTCCCTTCCTCTCTCTCCCGCCCCGGCAGGTAGTAGCTGCGGCTCAGGAAGAAAGGTGGGGCTTGGTAACTGACACTTCTTTCCTCCGATAAAAGCCCCACTGTGCTTCCTTCGTCTGAACAGGCCGGCTTAATAGCCTTTTTCTTTTCCAGCCTCCGCCTGCATCTTGGAAAAGTGATTGCAGAGTCGAACAAAGGATTCGAAGCCGTGCTTTCGTTGTGTTTTTTTCTCAGCATATTTTTGTTTTTGAAATTGCTTTAAGCTTTAAATGACCATCTTCAGTTTTGTGTACTACGTCTTGGAAATACGAAAGTGGAGTTACAAGATGTGAGGTAGAGCTCCTCCCAGTCAACAAGTTTTTGTCAAACATTTCATCCATTGAGGGTACCACAAGGCCTGTGTTAAGACCTGTAGAGGAAAGAACGAAGACTTTAATAAGCTTACAGTCCAGTACACAAACTAACACTCAGTGAATCATTTATTTCATTTCTTACGATGCCGTTTATTTTTATAGAGACACTGTTAATTCTAAATTTATTTAGGATTGGCCTGTGCTGGTGCATCTCAAAACTTTTTACATTTTGCGGCCTTAACTGCTCTGATCTTTGGGGACATTGCCTGAAGCAGTTGCAAACCTGAAATCCCTTTTCATGTGCAACTAGTATTATCCATTTTTTTGTGTATTCTAGAGATAGATTTTTTTCTTTGAAAGTATGTGTGATATAAATGTATGTTTACACATATAAGTATGTACATGACCTCCAATATGTCAGTGTTTGTTTTAATAGCTTCCCCCTCACGTCCAAAATCTTTAAGTGAAATTGACACATTAGGAAAATGCACAGTGTTTATCTGGTATCATTCACATGCTTCCTAATACAGAACTTTTAGGTATAATCATACCTCAGTTTAAGATGCACAGCCTTTTTTCAATAAATACATTTCACATTGGCTTAATACATTTTTGAGGGAGAAGGGCAAGATATTAGCCTTGTATTTCAGAAAATCCCATCCCCTTTACCTGATTATACTTTGATTTATTTATTATTTACAGTTAATTTGATGCAAGCAGTTATAGGAAGTGAATTTAGAGAATAAAGCTGCTAATCCTTAAAAGACATTGATATTTATGTTAGTTATGTGTCTAGGGAGGGTTTTTTCTTTTTCTTTTTTTTCCCTGATGGCCTCCCTTTTAGAGCTGTTTTTTCTGAAAAGTAACATAGTAAAAACCATTCCCAAATCTAATGTTACCCAGCTATTCTCCAGTATGTCTCTAGCTTTAAAATATGAACATTAATTTTTAAGAATGCTGCTTCTTTTCTTAATAGTGTATGTTTACTTTCCCATAAAAATTTTCAGAAATAAAACATGGTCAGTTGGTTGAAAGATTCTATGAATTCTGTATAATGGTTATATGCATGCAATTGCCATTTCATTAGGAGTAGTTGCTGACTGAAACCCAAATGAATTAACATTCGTAGTCATCAAAATTTCATAAGTACATAAAGAAGAATTTGATTAATAAAATATTAATAGGAAGAAGAGGTAGAAGGAAGGTGGGTAGCAGTAGAAAGAGAAAACAAGACACAAAATTTGAAGTTTTGTCTGAGACTACACCAGGCTGCCCTAAACTTTCTCCTAAATAAGGAAGAACCACAAATGTTTACGTAGTGTATTGCTTGGGACTTTTTCAGTTGAAAGTAACAGAAAACAATTCCAACTAGTTTAAGCTAAACACAAAACAAGTATTTGTAACTCAAATAGCTGATAACTGTAGCACATCAAAAGCAGTAAATTGGAGAGACAGATAAAAAAAAGACTGGTGACACAGTTTCGCTAAGAGTTGAATGAAATAATAAAGTACATGGGAGCAAGGGAGAATGACCATTAAAAATGATTAACAACAAAAATATAACTTAGATATATTAGGGTCATAGATCACAATTTTCAAATGAATTTTTCAATCAAAACAGGAAAGTTCAAGCAACCAGTTTTCGACTGATTACTTCAGGCAACATCCTTGGAGATCTGTGTCACTTTCATTTGCAGTTAAGAATGTTATGTTTTTTGAGTAATGAGGTCTAGGCACTGTGCTAAGAACTTTACAAACCTTAATATTTCCAAAGGCTTCATAAGGTGGTTATTATTTCTGACTTATAGGTGAGAAAACTGGGATTTAGGGAGAATAAACAATTGTTAGCAATAGCTGGTGAGAAACAGAGACAGGATTCAAAATCTGGTCTTTCTGATTGTAAAATCTATAGTTTTAACCTCATTTACTATCACAGTAAATGAGCCTTACTTGGAAAAAATACATTTCACGGACAAATAAGTGTGATAACTGTAGTTAGACAATTTTCTTTACTGTAAGATTTTTCAGAAACTTTGACATGTTATTGTACATTGTATCTCTTGGAGAGTGAGCATGTGCTGTTTCTCAAAATTGCTTGATTTTGAAACTACTTCTTCCCCAGTTTCATCTTGAGGGAATCAGTGTCCTATGTTGATATACCTTTCTTACATCTTACATCTTTTGGTAGTCCAGGTGATGGCTGCTTTGTACTGGAAGTATAATGAACCATAATTGAGGTTCAAAATGAGAATCTACAGGCCTGGAGTGGTGGCTTACGCCTGTAATCCTAGCACTCTGGGAGACTGAGGTGGGCGGATTGTTTGAGCTCAGGAGTTCGAGACCAGCCTGAGCAAGAGTGAGACCCCATTTCTACTAAAAATAGAAAGAAATTAGCTGGACAACTAAAAATATATAGAAAAAAAAATTAGCTGGGCATGGTGGCACATGCCTGTAGTCCCAGCTACTCGGGAGGCTGAGGCAGAAGGATCGCTTGAGCCCAGGAGTTTGAGATTGCTGTGAGCTAAGCTGTCACCACGGCACTCTAGCCCAGGCAACAGAGTGAGACTCTGTCTCAAAAAAAAAAAAAAAAGAGAATCTACAATTAATCATGATAAAGCTGCATTATTTGCAGAGGTGTTAGCTGAAGTCATTGGAATGAATGGAATTGCCCACAGAAATAGTGTGAGAAAAGTCTTAAATCACATACAATTAATTTCAAAGTAGGGAGGAAGAGACATTTGTAAGCCATTAGAAAGGCAAACAAGGAATGTGATAGGTTTGGGAAGAAAGGGAGGGGAGTGCAAAACAATGTAATTGTTTCAGAGTTAAGTAGTGTGAGGATGCTGGATTTGGCAATTCTGAGGTCACTTTGACCAGTGGTAAAAGTGGTTTTAGTAGAGCAGTAGACAAAAGCCAGATTTCAAGAGGTGAGTGATGGTGAGGAACTGAGAACAGCAATAGTAAGCTGAGAAAATGAGATGGGAAGGAAAGATCAAATTAGGTAGAAAGGATTTTTTTTTTGAAAGAATATAAGAGACTTAGGTTGGTAGGGAGTGGGAAAGATGTTGGTGAAGAGGGAAAGATTGAATGTATGTCAAGTAGGAGATAATTATTGGGGCGAGGTCCCAAAAGAAATGGGGGAGAATGGAATCAAAGAACAGTTTGGTGAGACATGGGGAAAGGAGAGAAGATGGATAAAGATATAGATAAATTTTGAGAAGTTAAGGATATTGCAATCATGGCTTCTAAGTGAAATAGGAGGCAAGATAATCTTTAGAGAAAGAGGGATTTTAAGTGGTACTGGGAGCTAAAAATAGAGAAGGAGGTGAAATAGGAATGAATAAAAACTATTAAGTAATTTTGAAGTCCTAGTTAAAATAAGTGAGTTTGTAGTAGTTGTGGTTGCTGCAATTGTGACTTTCTTCAGAAGTGCTAAGCAGTACAGAAGCAAGAATTTGGGAAAAAACGAGTTTAGTTTTACTTAAAGGGTTGCCACGATGGGTGTGTGTGTGCAAAGAATAGATTCAGTGGGAATGATGAAGTCAAGGGGTCACAGGACAGTATGTTGTAGAGTGAGAAGTTCACATTTGGAAAATTGAGAGGTGGAACGGTTTTCCTTACATACACTCATGAATGTGTACTGCTGAGATGGGGATGTGTAGAAGTTTGTTGGAGTAAATTAAGGTAAGTCTATTGTTTTGAGTGAGTTGATTAATGGAACTTTTAGTGCTTCAGAATGATGGTAAATTTTAATGATAGGAAAACTGTGAACCAAGTATCAGTGTATTCTTGAAATGTTGGAGAGGATCTTGGGTCAGTAGATGGCAATCACAGAGATAGGTAAGAGTATATTCAATTTATGGGAATTTTACAGGAGGAATTATTGCAATAAAGTTGGAATATTAATTAAAAATGGTGGTGGTGGTGGTAGGGAGAGATTTTTAATCTCTGCTCCTGTTGTGTAAGTGGCAGAGTCTTAACAAAGTAGTGTAGTAAATAAAAGGCTAGGATTCAGTTAACCTAAGGTGGAGTAAATGTTCAAAGAAAATACTAAGGAAATTGTATTGACTTTGGAAAGAAATTTAGTGGACTAGGGAAGAGATGGAGAAGATGTAGATGAGAGGATAGAATTGAATTACATAAAGTGAGAGAATAGCAAGATAATAGGCTGTCAGGATTGGCATCTTGGGTGGTGAATGTGATTCCCAGGCCTGAAGATGGAAGGGAAGGCAGAGGATTGAAAAGTAGATTAGAGGGGCTTGGTGACATAGAGAATGGGTTATGGATAAGGCTGAATAGCTCCAAAGATCTAGACTGTAACTTTATTATAGTGGTGCTGTCTTAAATCTGCCTGCCAGATGGATAACTCTAATTTGGGTTTTCAATAATTTATTAATTTTGCTGATGTGGGCTGCTTCATCTTAGTTGTGCGTGCTTGTATTGAAAACTCAGCCATAGGTTGCACCTGGCACTGAAATGTCCTTCCAGTCATTTGTGCCTATCTAAAACTTACTCATTCTTCAAAGCCCAGTTCAGTTGTGCACTTCCAAAAACCATCTAATTAACTCAAACTTAAAAGCACTTAGCATAGTACCTGGCAATAGTAATTATTGTTATCTCAAATACATTTTTATGGAATAAGTAAATAAATGATTGCACAAGGTACTTGGGAAAAGTTATGCTTAAAAATTTTATTTTTATTTTTTAAGGTTAGTCTAGTGAAGCAGTGGGAGTGGAGAAGGAACAAAGGAATCTGTACCTGGTTGTGATCAATTAGTTGTAAATACCACTGCACTTGGACCAGCCAAATTATGCGTTTTAATTTTTCGACTCATATATTTCAAATGGGAGTAGTTAGATTACTGTATGCTAATACTAACACACTGTAGTCTTTTAAAGAGAGATGCTTTCTTATAAAATATTGTAATAATATTTGTTTTTCACTAACTGTATCCTAGACATAATGTTAAATACTTTAATATAATATAGACTGTCTCACTTTAATCTTAACAATTGAAAAGGTCTATATTCTCCATGTTTTACAGGTCAGAAACTGAGGCTCAGCGAAGTCACAGCTAGTAAGCCTAGATACAAATTTAGGTTGTCTAGGTATAAAATGTACACTCTTGAGCACTGTGCCATACCAGACAGTCTCAAGTTGAATCACATAATATGATTATTAAAACATTCCAAAACTGATCTGTTGTGAGATAGAGCAACCAAATTATAAAAACCTCTAAAATTTTGGGAATTCACAATAGTATTAATTAAAGGAAATAGGGGAATGTACTGCAAAACAGGATAGCAGCAGTTTTAACCCAATGAGATAGTTTGGGAATATTCATTTGTAAATTGCAATTTAGGGAAGTAATATTCCTTTTGAAAATGATATGTATTTTGTTAAATTTAAAATTGACTATTGTAGAATGTGAATTTTTACAGGGTAAAGAGTTTCTTAACATTTATTTAAAAATTATTTTTGATAGTCTACTTAAGGAATGCTACTTTTATTGCTATTATTTAAAATTATCAAAAGTTTAAGTATAGAAGTTAAAATAATTTTTTATATCAGGGTTTGCTCAGGAAATATATTTAGTGAAACTAATTCTATGTATTATGAACTTAGAAGAAATCATTTCAGCAATATAATTTCTGGATAAACTGTATTCCATTGGTTATAATGGTTATTTCTTATGTTATCTTAAGTATAGCATAGTATACCTGTCTTTAGTATATAGTTAGATGACTTTTTATACTTGTATATTGTATACCTGTATAACTGTCACCTAGATCAAGATATAGAACATTTCAAAAAACATCTCAAAAAGCTTACTTGTATCCCCTCCCAGTCAATATTCTTTCTCTCCCCACGTACCCCTCACTGCTCTAACTGGTATCACCATAGATTTGTTTTAACTGTTCTTGAATTTCACATAAATGGAATCATATAATCTTCTGCATCTGGCTTCCTTTGAACATGCATGTGAGATTTGTCCATGTTGTGCATAGCAGTAATTCACTGTTGTGTAGTTTTCCATTGTTTGAATATGTTTATCCATGGTCCTGTTGATGAATATTTGGATTGTTTTAAGTTTTTGGCTATTAAGAACAAAGATAGGCCGGGCACGGTGGCTCACGCCTGTAATCCTAGCACTCTGGGAGGCCGAGGCGGGCGGATTGTTTGAACTCAGGAGTTCTAGACCAGCCTGAGCAAGAGCGAGACCCCGTCTCTACTAAAAATAGAAAGAAATTATATGGACAGCTAAAAAATATATAGAGAAAAATTATCCGGGCATGGTGGCGCATGCCTGTAGTCCCAGCTACTCGGGAGGCTGAGGCAGTAGGATCGCTTGAGCCCAGGAGTTTGAGGTTGCTGTGAGCTAGGCTGACGCCACGGCACTCACTCTAGCCCAGGCAACAGAGTGAGACTTTGTCTCAAAAAAAAAAAAAAAAGAAAAAGAACAAAGATAACTTGAACATTCTTATTTCTCTTGTTTATATATCTAGAACTGTAATTGTTGGACATTGAGTAGGCAGGTGTCTAACTTTAATAGGTACTTGCAAAGTAGATGTACTCATTTTCACTCTTATCAGCAGTATGTGAGTTCCAGTTTCTCATCAACACTTGGTATTGTTAGTCTTTTTAGTTTTACCCATCCCAAGGGCTATGTAATGGTATTTTAATTTGCCATTTTAATTTGCATTTCCTTAATAATGAAATTGAGCACCTGTCCACATGTTTATTGGCCATTTGGATATTCTCTTTGTGAGGTGCCTATTGAAAGTTTTTGTCCATTTTGAAGGTTGGGTTATGCTGCCTTTGCTTTGAAGGAGTTCTTCATATATTCCGGTTGTAAGTTCTTTGATAAATATATTTATTATAAATATCTTTCTTCCAATCTGTGGCTTGTCTTTTCTTTATCTTAGTGATGAGTTTTGTTGAACAGAAGTTCTTAAGTTTAATAAAGTACAGTTTATTAATCTTTTCATTTATGGTTAGTACTACTTGTGTCCTGTTTGAGAAATTTTTGCTTACCCCAAGGTCATGAAGATATTCTACTTTTTTTCTAGAAACTTTGTTTTATATCTGACATTTAAATCTATGATCTATTTCAAATTAATTTTGTATATGGTATGAGGTAGAGGTCGAGGTTTATTTTTTTTCCCATTTGGTTATCAAATTGCTTCAGCATCATTTGAAAAACATCATCCCTTTCCCACTGAATTGCAGTGGTGTATTTGTCATAAGTAGGTGACCATACACATGGGTCTCTACCATTTATTTTTAATATGAAATCTGTGATATATTCTAGTAAACTATAAGTTCCAGGAAAGCTTGGATTTTGTCTAATTTGTTCACTACATTCACTGCCTAGCTCAGTGCTAGGCACATGATAGACACTCACTAAATATTTGCTGACTGAAAGAAAGAATTTGTAAAAGAAAAATCCACAGGAAGTCTGAAAAATGTTGTTGGGTAAAAAGTTAAGCTGTTCCTAGTTGCACAGCATGTTTAGATATGTAGTAGAACTGGAAGTGTTTTTTGTTTTTTTGAAACAGGGTCTCACTCTGTCTTCCAGGCTGGAGTGCAATGGTGTCATCATAACTCACTGCAACCTCAAATTCCTGGGCTCAAGTGGTTCTCTCTCCTCAGTCTCCTGAGTAGTGTGCCACCATGCCCAACTAATTTTTCTATTTTTTGTAGAGGCAGTGTCTATGTTGCTCAGGCTGGTCTTGAACTCCTGACCTCAAGTGATGCCTGGGCCTCCCAAAGTGTTGGGATTGTAGGCATGAACCCACCTCACCAGGCCCTGGAAGTGTTTTTGTAGAATGTCTCCAACTTCTAGATTTCTTCTGCTCCTTCCTCCCTGCCATCATAAGAATTTGTCCTATCCGATGGTTCTACTACTGAGTGCAAGGTCTTTTGCTGGGAATTTCTGCTTAGTTCTTAGAGCCAGTTACACTCTTTTTTCTTTTATTGTCATCTTTCATATATTTACTGGAGATATTTTGTGGGAATCTGCTACTCTTCTGACATATGTAATTATTTTTTGATGTTTATGTTTAGCCCTTCTGTTTCTATAAAATGTTATCAGTGTAAATTCTAAAACCAACAAGGGGTGGATGTGAAAAGGTCTCTTTGATTAAATTGTTTATCTCATTTAGATGTTAAATTATAATTTTTACCATGTTTTTGGTTTTTGTAGAAATTGTGACAGAAGGAAAAAGGAAAAAGTCTTCATCTTCTGACTTATCAGAGGTATGCATTAGTTTTGCTTTTAGCCTATTCATTATCTTTGAAGTTACTGATATTGAAAGTATTTTTCTGTTTGTCTTTTTAATAAAAATTTAAAGAAAATACTGTAAAACTTTAATCAGTGTTTTGGGAGGATGGCGTATTCTAATTCACTGAAGGTTAACCAGGAAACCCTTTCTGGGACCAGCCTTGTTTAAATCATTGTAAGATGACCAGTATACTTTCCAGGCCCCATTTTAGATTTTATTTAAAACATAACTCAGCATTTCTTTGAGGACTGAATACATTGTAGTGTCTCATGTTCATTCATTAATAATACTATAGGTGGAGAAGAGTTGTCCTCAAGGCATATGCTGAAAATTACTATTTGGAATATATACTTTTAAACTTCTTTTTTTCATTTATTTATTTCTTCTATGTAAGTCAGAGTAGCAAAACAAGAAAAATAAAATTTCTACTTAGGAAATGTTTTAAAAAATTCATTCTTTTTTAGAAAGATAATCTTTTTTTTCCTCTAGAATTTTGTGATTTAAATGCAGTAATAACCTACTTTACATTATAATAATTTATTAGACCCTTTTCTCTGAAGCATTCTTAGTTATACACAGAGAACTTTAATTTGGTACATTTTTATGATATACAGTTGTAGCACTTAACAAAGAGGGAGAAATAGTCATAATGGAAGGTAGTGAGAGGGAATCAAGAGTACTTTAGAAGACCACATAGAGAGCATGGCTTTAGGTACTGTTTTTCTTCTTTGACTGACTTAAAATTTGCATGATGTGGTTTCTCCATTTAAAATTCTGGATTTAGTTTAAGTGGGGTGAATGAGGGAGGTAAAAAAGGATATCTTGTATTACCGGGATAAATACTATCATACCCAATTTTAAATACCTCGGTATTGACTATTACTACTTTTCTGTTTAATCAGTCCAGGTAAGTGAAATGTTCTGCTTTAGACTATTGTGTCCTTCATGCAATTAATCTGAAATTCCACCATTAAAATTCAGAATATTGAGTTAGTACATTTCTCTTTCTGATTTTTAGATGTGCTCTAGTACTTTTTAAAAACTTTCTATTTATAAGGAACTTTAGACTTGTGGAAAAGTTATAGAAATTGTACAGAGTTCCTGTATAGTTGTCACTCAGCTTCTCCTAATGTTAATACCTTATATAACTATAGTATGATTATAAAAAACAAGAAATTAATATTGGTACAATACTTTATAGACTTCATTCAGATTTCTTCAGATGTACTTGCTGTTGAGATGTAAGTGTTTCTGTTGACAAATCAATAGGGCTAAAACATATATGTATAGTAACAAATTCACACACACAAACATGCATATGAATATTTATTTCTCTATCTGCCTATCTGTACATCTATAAAAAAATCATGAATTGAATACTCATACTTTTGATTCCAGTCCAATAGACAAGGCTTATTTTAGCCTTCCCTCTTTCCTTATTTTTAACTTTTTTTCTGTCTCTCATCATCTACAATCTATAATTTATTTACTTATTTGTTCAACCATAATATACACATAAAGTTGTACTAATGCATTTTAATGTAGAAGTTCTTAGAAAAATTGGCATATTTAATTCTTGTTAGTAGTTATTGCTTTTTCTCTCAAGGTAGCTAGTGAAAATAAATTACTGGAAAGATGAGAGCTTTGATGGACATAGGGACAAGACACTGATACATTTTGAGTTTAAAGTATTTAAAATATTTCTAAAGCAATACTAATTTGTTATGGAGATATTAGAAAATTCAAATGAACAAAAAGATGACCACCAGATGCAATTAGAATTACTACTTTGATTTATATCCTTCTAGTTTGTCTATCTATAATGAACAAATAAATATTAAAAAATAGAAAACCACAAAATGCTGTTTTATAATCTGATTTTTCTTTCTACGTATCTATATAGTGTGAATGTAATTTTCTGAAATCAAATCAATTTAAAGCATTGCTCAGGTAGATATTTATTGGGTACTTAACATGTATTAGACACTATGCCAGACTAAGTACCAGGGAAACAGTAGTGAACATTTTTAATGGCTACATTATATTCTATTATGTGTATGTATCACAGTTAATTTAACCATAATTCTATCATTGTATTTTTGAGATGTTTTCAAAATTTTAAACTCTGCTGATTCTTAGAATTATAATAGAGGCTTTGCAGAATCATTAGTAGCTTAGAATCTTTGTTAATTGTGCATGGTTGAGACCATGATTAAAGTTTGTCTAAGAATAGATAAGATTGTTTCAAAAGGCTTACATTATTTTTTATCAGTTAATTATTAAGAAAAAAGTGAGTATAGGAAAAATTGTCGGTAGAAAAGTTGTACTGGAAATTTGTTTTCTCCTTATATACGATATTGAAGTGAGAGATCTAGATTTGCAATTTATTGACCATGAAGCTGTAGCAGAGGTTTTTCTGGAGCTTTAGTTTATTTTTTTTTCCTTGCCTTTACTAACAGCATGATGTTTGAATTTAAAGAAACTCAACTATTAAGAAAAATTTGGAGACTATATAATACAAAAATGGAAATCTTACCACTCAGAGATAATCACAGTTAAACATGTTTTGTGTATGTCCTTCCATGTTTCCTTCTTTTATCTTTTTTTAAACCATTTTATTGAGGTATGATTGACATGTAAAAGCTGTACATTTTTAAAGTATTCAATTTGATGAGTTTGGAGATAAGTATACACCCAGGAAGCTATCACGGCAATCTATGCCATAAACATGTCTACCCCGCTCCAAGAGTTTCCTCCTGCCCTCTTTATTTATTATTATTAGTATTATTTTTTGTGTTAACACTTAAAATCTACCTTGTTAGCAAATTTCACAGTACAGTATTGTTAACTGTAGGCACCATGCTGTACAGTAGATCTCTAGGATATATTCATCTTGCATAGCAGAAACTTTGTACCCTTTGATTAATATCTCCCCATTTCCCTCTTCCCCTAGCTTTTAGCAACCATCTTTCTACTCTCTGCTTCTATGAGTTTGACGATTCTTCATATAAGTAGTATCATGCAGTATTTGTCCTTCAGTGTCTGGCTTATTTCACTTAGCATAATATCTTCCATGTTCATCCTTGTTGTTGCAAATGGAGGATTTCTTTCGTTTTAAAGACTGAATAGTATTCCATTGTGTGTGTGGGGTGTGTGTATATGTGTGTGCATCTCACATTTTTTAATCCATTCATGGAGCCTGGAATTATCTTAAAGACTCGCTCACTTGTCTTGATACCTATGCTGCAAAGACTCAAACATCTTGGTACATCTGTGCATGTTTATCTTTTTTAGCCTCTCTATGTGATCTTCCCAGCTTAGTGACTTCAGGGTTATCTAGGTTTCTTACTTACTGGTTCAGGCTCCCAAGGTATGTGTACTGAAAGAGAAAGAGAGACAGGGAGGGAGGAAGCAAGAGAGTAAGAGAGTGAGGGGAGGAAAGGAAGGGGAGTGCAAGAGCACATACAAGCCAGGCTGAGGCTGTATTGCCTTTTATGACTGGCCTTGGAAGTCACAGGCCTGCCCAGGTTCAAATGGAAGGAATATAGTTCTGTTGTTGGAGGATTGTCAGTGTCACACAGTAAGAAGAGCATGTGGTCCCCAAAATTGTGGGATCAGAAAAAAAAAAGAGCATATGGAATGAGGAATATTACTATGGCCATTTTTGGAAAATAAAATATGCCACAGAATCCAGTGTAGGCTAAATTACCTACTTACAAAGGATCTTTGGGTGTAAGTAGCCTGAAGCCCTTGCCTTAACCCCTGAGAAAGCAAGTGTTGTTTCCTAATTAAAATAGGAGGCAAATGATTGATTTAGAGATAACATTTTCCTTTGCAGATGAAGAATCATAAAGAGGCTCCTTTTAATACAGAATAGCAATAAATAATTAAGAAGTTACTGGTACCCAGGAGGATTAACTTTGTCCCTCAGAGGTGCTAGTGAAACAAAAGAGTTGAGATATACTTTCTTCAAATTTATTCTGTCCTCTAGACTTAGGCTTTTTTCTTATTGAAATAATTTTATGAATTGTTACTTGTTCTATTTGATATAGTGCTTATTATATATTTTGTAGGCTGAACTTGAATCTTAATCATTTATAACTTGTAGTGTGCAAGTTAGATATTTAAGTTCTAAAAAACTGATTTCAAACTTGTGGTTACAATCTATGCATTCATTTTTTGTTTTCTCAGCCTCACACTTTGGTGAATAAGATGGGGACTTCTCTTTAAGGAGCTCTGTAGTCTGGAGAAGAAGACAGACATATAGACAAATAACTATAATATTGGATAACATGTATGATGTAAATAATATAAATGTACCAAATACTAATACCCAGAGAAAGAAATGCCATGGTGTGGGGATGATGGTTATGTGGCTAAAAGAAGAATTTTGAGAAGAACCTGTAGTACTTCAAAGGGAAAAAGAGAGGGAAGAGCATTCTAGATTGAGGGAGCAGTATATACAAAGGTCTAGAGATATAAAATAACATGACATGTTTGAAGAAGGTTGAGTAACTCAATGTGGTCAGGTTATAGAGTTTTTGATGTGCAGGTGATGTGAAAGAGCCCACATTGTAAAGAGTTTTATCCATAAGTAATGGGTGCCATTGTTGTATTTTAAGTATTGGAGCCATAATTAGATTTATGTGTTAGAGAAGTCTGGGGCTTGCATTTGAAAGATTAGAAGAAGAGACTGCAGGCAAGAGAATAGTTAAGAAACTGTCGTGATTCTTCATTTATCTACTTTTATACTCAATGAGAGGTGTTTTATAAAATTATATTTATTAATAGTTGTGTATAAATTAAGAACTGAATTTAAAACTCTTTAAAAACTGTTAGCAAAATACAATGCAGGGTAATGTAATGGTTCTGCTAGCTGATTTAGCTCTTATACGTAGTTTGATTAAACTGATTATTTTTTCATCCTAGTTTCAGATAAGAAAGATGTTAAATGCAAAACCACAAAATGTTCACCTTCCATCATCACTGTCCAAATTCAGAAGCTCAGAACGCTGGGATCTCCCTTTGCAGGGGGTAAATAAAATTAATATCTTTTAAGTATATAGTTTTATTTAGTGTGTTTAAAATATTTTACTAAAACTGAATTTTTATTTTCATGTATGTGAGTCCTTTTTTTTGGTTTTCTTGTGTTAATTGCAGATTTTAAGTTAGTTTATTTTTGATGTATATGTCAAAGCATATATGTCAAAGCATTGTTTCAACATATTTCAAGTTAATATCATTAGTCATCAAAAAATGCAAATTAAAACCAAGCCCAAAAGTCAATCAACAGAGAATTAGATAAATAAACTGAGTTATGACTATATAGCAGAATATTACATAGCAATAAAAAAGGAGCAAACCACTGACAGATGCAAAACATGGATGAATCTCAGCAACATTACACTGCATCGTTTCAACATATTTCAAGTTGAAATGATGCTTTGAGGTTATGGTGTTCTTCACTTGAAATCTAAGCATACATTATTATTCATGGTTGATTTCTCCATGAAATTTAAATCTCATTATTGTAAAATAAATTATGTTTTAAGTTTACTAAAATTTTAAGCTTGGTAAAATAATCTGTTTGCTCTTTACTGATTTTTTAAGTTTGAGAGAGTATCTTTTAATGGTTAATAACTATATTTCAAAAGATATTCTGATTTTAAATCTGGACGATTTTAAATCTGGACTTTCTTTTTTTACTTTTCTTTTTTTTTTGGGGGGGTGGGGGACAGAGTATCACTCTGTTGCCTAGGCTAGAGTGCCATAGAATTAGCCTAGCTCACAGCAACCTCAAACTACGGGGCTCAAGCGATCCTCATGCCTCAGTCTCCCGAGTAGCTGGGATTACAGGTGTGCACCACCGTGCCTGACTAATTTTTTTTATTTTTTATAGAGGTGAGGTCTTGCTATTGCCCAGGTGGGTCTCGAACTTCTGACCTCAAGTGATCCTCCTGCCTTGGGCCTCTCAGAGTGCTAGGATTACAGGCATGAGCCACTGTGCCCAGATTTATTTGTAATCTTTATTGACATATAGCTACATTAAACAGGCTGCACAGATTTTAGGTGTATAGTTGGATGAGCTCTGACCAGAATAACATATGCACTGGATATCCCAATCATGAAATAGAGCATTGTCATGTTCTAGAAAGTTCCCTTGTGTCCCTTTCCATTGTATCTTTTCCTCACCCTCTGCCTGTGCCCTCACCTTGCTTCTGGAAGCCAGTCTTTTGATTTCTATTTCTATAGTGTTGTCTGTTCTTAAACTTCATAAAAATGGAATCATATAATATGTACCCTTTTGTGTTTGGCTTCATTTCACTCAGTATAATGTTGCTGAAATTCATCCACATTTTGCATCTGTCAGTGGTTTGCTCCTTTTTTATTGCTATGTAATATTCTGCTATATAATCATAACTCAGTTTATTTATCTAATTCTCTGTTGATTTACTTTTGGGCTTGGTTTTAATTTGTATTTTTTGATGACTAATGATGCTAAGATATTTTCAAATGTTGATTTGCCATCGTATATCTTTTTTTTGTGAAGTGTTTATTCATATTTCTTACCCTTTTGAAAATAAATTTTATGGAGGATTAATTTACATTCAATTACATTCATCCATTTTAAGTATTCTGTGAGTTTTGACAAATGTATATACTTTGCAACCACCACCATAATAAAGATGTGTTTGTGTGAAAGAGAGAGAGAGAGAGCAAGAGAGCGAGACAATTTGTGCAGTCATACCTTGGAGATATTTTGGGTTTGGTTCCAGACCACTGCAATAAAGCAAATATTGCAGTAAAGTGAGTGACATGATTTTTTTTTTTTGTTTCTCAGTACATATAAAAGTTATATTTACACTATACTGTAATCTATTAAGTGTGCAATAGCATTATATCTCATAAAAATGTACGTGCCTTAAATTTTTTTTTTTTTTTTTTTTGAGACAGAGTCTCACTCTGTTGCCCAGGCTAGAGTGCCGTGGCATCAGCCTAGCTCACAGCAACCTCAAACTCCTGGGCTCAAGCAATCCTCCTGCATCAGCCTCCTGAGTAGCTGGGACTACAGGCATGTGCCACCATGCCTGGCTAATTTTTTTGTATATATTTTTAGTTGTCCAGCTAATTTCTTTCTATTTTTAGTAGAGACGGGGTCTCGCTCTTGCTCAGGCTGTTCTCGAACTCCTGAGCTCAAATGATCTGCCCACCTCAGCCTCCCAGAGTGCTAGGATTACAGGTGTGAGCCACCACACCCGGCCTAGTATATAGATTTTTAAAAAATGCCCTTTATCATGTGAGGATATTCTCTTCTATTCCTAGTTTATTGAGTGTTTTCATCAGTGTTTTTTTCTGTTTGGAATTGTTTGCTTTCCACTAGGTTACAAAGTGGTTACTCCCTATTTTCTTTTAGGAGCTTTATAATTTTAGCCTTATGCATTTAGTTTAACTTTTATGTTTGTTTTTGAGTATGCTATATGGTGAGGATTAAGGCTTCCCCCCCCCCCATATTAATATCCTGTTGGTCTAGCACCATGTTTTGAAAATACTTTCTTTTCTTTATTCAATTTTATGAACTGTTTTTTTCAAAACTTTTTTGTCTTTTTATGCATGGATTTATTCTTGGCCTCCAAGCTATTCTAGTGACATATTTGTGTATCCTTATCTAGTACACTGTCTTGACTTATAATTTTATAGCAAGTCTTAAAATCAGATATTAAGACATATTTTAAAGGTACATTTCTATAATTGTGCTGTAAGGTTTTGATCTACTAAAAATTATACAGGGGGAAAATTGCTTTCTAAGCTCTTATGATTCTTTTGGTTGGTATTATAATAGGATTTCACTGGTGTTATTTTGGGAAAGAAGTGTTTTAAGGTACAGAGGCACTAAGATCTGAGTTACCTAGCCATTTGCTATTGTATCTACAATTAGCCTCCAACTTCTAGAGTATTGTCTTTTCAGTATTTTTCTATAAATCAGTTATTTGGTGAAAGGGGTAACTGTTCTACTTGTTGTACTTTTCAGGTATGACATTTAAATAGTCTTTTATTTTTAGCTATTCTTCTGGTCTCTGGTAGCCAGAGAATTTTTTTTTTAATTGCGGAAAAACATAAATAACACAAAATTTACCATTTAAATTATTTTTAAGTGTACAGTTCAGTGCCATTAGGTATATTCACATTATTGCACAACCATCAGCGCTGTCCATCAACAGAACTTTTTTTATCATCTCAAATTGAAATTCTATACACAAGGGTTAGTTTTAAAAAAAGAAAAAGAAAAAAATTAAGCACTTAGTTTGAGATACATAAATCTGAATTATGGTATGAAAAATTACTGAATCTTGGGGCTCTTCTGTTCTCGAGAGTCATTATGTATTTCTCTTCTGTGTATCTATTATACTAGCTGGAGTCTGCTAATGTAGCACTGACGTATCTTATTCAAAACTTATTTATGTCATGCCTGTTTCCAAAAATAATTTGAAGGAGTGGCTTGCAACAAAGGGTGTATGTGAAAGGTTAAAATAAAAAGGGAAAATAATTTAAAAGAAAGAGGAAAACAAATATTTAACTATGAAAACCGTCTTCTTTAAAAATTTGTTTAGTCAAGGTTAAAACAAAATATATTGCTTTTTTTTTTTCTTTTTGGAGGCAGGGTCTCTGTCTGTCACCTGGGCTAGAGTACAGTGACGTCATTATAGCTCATTGCAACATCAAACTCCTGGGCTGAAGCAATCCTCCTGCCTCAGCTTCCTGAGTAGGTGGGACTATAGGTGTGAGCCACCATGGCTGTCTAATTTTTTCTTTCTTTCTTTTTTTTGGGGGAGATATGGGATTTAGTGCCTGCTCAGGCTGGTCTCAAACTCCTGGCCTCAAGCAATCCTTCCACCTCAGCCTCCAAAAGTGCTAGGACTACAGACATGAGCCGCCATGCCCAGCCCAAAATATATTGCTTTTTAAAAAAATTATAAAAGTAACACATGCTTGTGTGAAGAAATATAAGCTATAAAGGAGTGTGTAGTACCTCACTCTCCATTCTCCTCATATACGTATAATTTTATTCTCGTGGAGTCACTGGTCATGAAAATTTAGTGTTTAGTTCTTGATGATATTTTTTTCCCCCTGTTCATCCAGGAGTTCAGTAGAAATTGGTAAGCAGAAAATTTTAGCTTTTGTTAAGTATTTTTGGTGTTGGCATTACATGTTGCTTGCTTTGGAAATCAGATGAAGATCAGTAGAGTTGAAATTCTGATATAAAAGTTAAATCTTTTAACTTTTTGACCAGTAATCTCAACTGTTTGGAAAATTGTCATTCTTCTGTATTGAAGTAAAGCTGTAACAGGGATAAGCAGTTGTGAACAAAGTCAGTAATTTCACAGGAGTTGGCTTTGACTTTTTTTAATGTCTAAGAAAGTGCTGAGTTAAGATTCTATTGATAGAACCAACCTCACACCACTTAGAATGCATGCAGAGTTGATTTTGTTCAAGAAATTTATTTATTGTTTTTAAGACAAGGGTCTCACTCTATTGCTCAGGCTGGAGAGTTTAGTGGCATGATCATAACTCATTGCAGCCTTGAACTCCTGGGCTGAAGTGATCCTCCCACCTCAGTGTCCCAGATAGCTGGGATTATAGGTGCATGCCACCATGCCTGGCTAATATCCAGGAAAAATTTAATAGCAAATATTAACTTCTAATAGTTATCCGTAGTTATCACTTTGGTTGTAGAAAATTTCAGTCAAGTTCCTTAGGAACACTTAATTTGAATTATCATAGTATTTTATTTGGTGTCCCTGCCAGAATGGGAGCTTCAAAATTAGGTACATAAATGATTTGATTTTGTGTATATGTGAATTTTCTTATTTTTAAAAAGACTTTCTCATTTTTAAATTAAAATTATTCCTACTATTTCAACCTTCTGATTTGTGATCAGATAGCTTTCAAAATATGTATATGAATAAAGTCCTATTCATAATCAGATTGTGGGAGAATTCTTTGTTATCTGATTTTTATTTTTCAGAGACAGCATATAATAGATTCATAGTCTAATTGAAATACAAATCGTATCTGTGAAGAATATTATTACCCAGTCTGCAATTGTAATCCAACTTAAAATATGCAAATATTTTAGTGTGATATTAAATATAAGGAACAATTGATCAAAATCTAAGTGAATTTATTTCCCCTCAATAACATCTCCAGATATACTCCAGGTTACCCTTGGATAGTGATAGACCTAGAGATAGGCATTAAAATGACTTTTACTGTTATTCAGAGTTAATAATATTTTAGTTAATTCCCCTCGTGTTCTATTATAGTTATCTTCAGTTTGTCTCAATGTGTTTATTTCATTTTTGTAGTGGTATAGTCCATCCCCTGTTCGGTGGGAGTAATGCTTCTTTTCTGTAGAAAATGAGGCTCAATGACTAGGCATTCCACCATTTTGTAAACATAGGCAGAACCTTGTTAATACAACATGATCAGTGGGATGTAGAAAATTCAATAACATAAAATGTGAAGGTTTCATTTACCGTGAGTTTAGTGAAATAGAAATGATGGAGGGGAACTAGTTGGCCATTAGTTCTGAGAGTGAGCTTGTGAACCAAATCATTCCCAGTCCTGGTTGCAGTTTGATGTAAACAAATAATATAATTCACTGTAAGAAGTGTTATTAGTAATAGAGGTATGTTAAATGTATAGTGGTATCATAGGAGAAAGACTGATTTGCTGTTTTAGAGATTGAAGAAGGCTTCCTAGGTGATGCTAGAGTTGGAGCTTAATGGACACAGAGAATTGGGGAGGACAAAGTGCACTCTAGAAGGGGGAAAGGTGCAGAGATGTAGAAGGATGAAATTGCATGGCACTTTCAGAGAACTGCAAATAGTTTAGTATTGTCAGAACACAAGATTCATGGGAAGCAGAAGTTAGAAGTTTTTTTTGTTTTCCTCCTGTAAGTAATGGGGAACAACTTAGGAATTTAAGCAGAACAGGATTAGATATGCCTTTTTGAAAGATTTAACTTTCACATTG
Source organism: Varecia variegata (assembly GCA_028533085.1). Classification (NCBI taxonomy): domain Eukaryota; kingdom Metazoa; phylum Chordata; class Mammalia; order Primates; family Lemuridae; genus Varecia; species Varecia variegata. The sequence continues at coordinate 37,391,040 of CM052436.1, read as the reverse complement.
TGGTGCATGCTGAATTGGAGGGAGAAGAAATCATTGGCAGGGAAACCCATTAAGAGAACATTGCAAGAGTCCAGATCAGAAAGAAGAGGAGGCAAAACTTAGTGAGAATGAAGAAAAGATATATTTTTGGTCTTGTTATATTGATAAATTTACATTTTGCAGTGAAACAAGGGTGACAGATGTGTTTAGGTTGAGATACTGATAAGAAGGAATTCTGAGAATTTGTGTAATTTAGAATTAGATCATTGGAAAGAACATAGGCTGTTATGTCAGACTTGGGTTCAATTGGGCAAGTTTACTGTCTGCGCTTCACTTCCTTCTTATTGAGTGATGTGTTTTATACTATATAGGGCTGTGGTGATAATGAATTAATGCCTACAGGATAGACAGGACAATGCTTATTGTGGGCTATCATGTTCAAGACAGTGAGGTTTTTTTTTTTTCCGTTATTTAAAAGTGTTAAAATCTTCAAAAAATTATTTTAAATTGTTATAAAATACACATAAAATTTACCATAGTAACCATTTTAAGGGTGTGGTTCAATGGCATTTAGTACATTTACAGTGCTGTGTAACCATCACCACCTCACCTCTGGAAGTCTTCATCTTGCAAAACTGAAGCTCTGTATCTATAAATAATAACTCCCCAATGTCCCCTCCCCCAACCCCTGGCAATCACCATTCTACTTTCTATGAATTTTACTATTCTAGGTACGTCATATGAATGGAATCATCAGTATTTATTTTTTTGTTCCTGGCTCCTTTCTTTCTTTCTTTTTTTAAATGCAGCCCTTTTTAAAGCACAATCTGGCTTATTTCATTTAATATAATGTCCTAAAGATTTATTCATCTTGTAGCATGTTTCAGAATTTGCTTCCTTTTTAAGGCTGAATAATATTTCCTTGTATATATATATAACATATTGTTTATCTATCCATCTATTGGTGGAAATTTGAGTTTCTTCCACCTTTTGACTAGTGTGAATAATGATGTTGCTATGAACATGGATGTACAAATATCTCTTTGGTGAAAACAGTCTTTTAAACTTATTATAAATATAATCATCATACATCCTTGTGAAGTAGCTAATATTATTACATTCATTTCCAGATAAGGAAACTAAGGTATAGAGAATATAAATAACTTATTTGCCTAGGTTCACACTATTTATATATTAAATAAATCAATTTTAACCTTTTTTTCCAATCATATTTAATCTAAACCCTGTTAGTAAGGTGTCTGGCTCTTTCCTAAAGCTTTCCATGCATCAATTCATAGGGAACCAATTTTAATTTCTTCCAATTGTTATAAGTGCATGTTATAAATGCAGTTATTGTAGAATCATAGGCCCTATTTAACCTGGCATGTAATAATTTTTATTAATTCCTTTAAATGCATCCCAGATTTTTATAGTTATTTAAGCTTTGGAATCTCAAAGTGTTGATCTCCTGACTAAACTTAACCTTGATATTTTAAAATGTCTCCTTAGTATTTTTTGGTGGACTAATATTTCTGCACTAGCAAAAGAGCAAGATATTCTATAGATTGTACTTATTATTATTGTTTCTCTGTGAACTACTGTGAATTTGGCTGTTTATCTTGAATTTCTAAATAAAAAGAACATTTTAAGTGCCTCTTGTCATATTGTTATATTTCTTATAAAAATTCCATATTTTTTTTCTAGTTGAAAAGAAGCCTGAGAAATAAAGTCATCTCTCTAGACCATAAAAATAAAAAAAGTATCCATGGGTGTCCTGTCACTTCTAAGTCATCACCAGAAAGGTAAGATACACGTATGTGTGGCACTGAATGGACTTATAAATAGTGTGACCATGGATGATTCATGTAAGCTGTCTGGGTTCTCAATTACCACAATGTTTAAAATAGAGGAGTTGAACTCACTATTCTCTAAGATTACTTCCAAGCTCTTTCTGTGATTCTAAGTCATCTTTACTCCTTGTTTTTGTGCACTTGGTGCATCTTATTAAGCTTTTGCTGATAATGCAGGAGTTATACGTGGACTGATAATGATGCTTGAAGCATTGTGGTCAGCAGTGAAAAAGATGATCCATTTAACAACTATGGTCCTATAGTCATAGTATTAATGAATTATGTATATATTGGAATTAAACATCTGAGGGATTCAAATTGCAAATTACAGTTGTTGTGGGAAAGAATTTAGAGCATTTTAGAATTGGATATCAATAAATGATTAGAAAGTTGTTATTTTAAAAATGGGTATTGAGTTTTCTTTTTTAGCATAGTGAATGAAAAGAAATGACAATAGCAAAAGTAAAAATTGTAATTACTGGAAATTCACACATATTTAGAAGACTAAGTGGAGTCCTTGATTTATGTCAGAGTACTTCTATAAGCTACTTAGTCGTCTTCTACCTTTTCAAGTAAATTGTCTGTAGGAAATATAAAAATATATTGGTGACTCCATAACAATTTATGAACTTTTTGACTTTCTGTCATACTATGGAGAAATTGTTAAGGTAAATGAGGCAGCTCTATAGATGCAATGATGATACTTTGATCCTCAGAACAAACCACAAACTCAGTTTGCAGACTTGGTTTTTTTAAAAATTAATATCAAAAATTATATTTGATAGATGGAATGCTAGAGGTAAAGGAATTATATATATATATATATATTTATTTATTACTGAGACAGGCTCTGTCTTTGTTGTCCAGGCTAGAGTGCGGTGGTGTCATCATAGCTCACTGCACTCTCAAACTCTCAAGCTCCTGGGCTCAAATGATCTTCCTGCCACAGCCTCCCGAGTAGCTGGGACTACAAGTGCACACCACCATGCCTGGCTAATTTTTTTTCTATACATATTTTTAGTTGTCCAGATAATTTCTTTCCATTTTTTAGTAGAGTTGGGGTCTCGCTCTTGCTCAGGCTAGTCTCGAACTCCTGACCTCGAGTGATCCTCCCGCCTCGGCCTCCCAGAGTGCTAGGATTACAGGCATGAACCACCGCACCTGGCCTGGAGTCAAATTTTTTAATTGAAAAAAAATCTAGCCACATTTTCTGAAAGGTTTGCAAGATTGTTTCATTTTATCGGAGAGTTATCCTGAAGACGTAGCATGCTTCAAAACTTATGTCATTCAAGTCTCACTTTTCCATAAGAATGCTTGTAAAATAGTAGGGACAGGTTTTTTGAGGATATCAGTCAATAATTATTATAACATATTATTGCTTTAATATTGCCTTTTATTTTCCTGGCATTATCTCTAATATTTTTCAGTTTGTATCAGCCTCGCATAAAATAGCAATTATTTGGCCTTCCTTTCCTTATAAAGTTTACATCTGACTTCTATTCCAGAGTTAATGATTTCCAGGCATGTTATCAGCATTAGCATTGTACTGTGCACTTAGTTTATACTTATTGACATTATTAGAGCATAAAAATACTTTAAAATTCAATAGCAGTAGATATTAAATTAAAAGCACAATAATAGGCCAGGCTTGGTGGCTCAAGCCTGTAAATCCCAGCACTTTGGGAGGCCAAGGCCGGAGGATTGCCTGAGGCCAGGAGTTCGAAACTAGTCTGGGTAACATAGTGAGACCCCATCTCTACAAAAAGTGAAAAAAATAGCTGGGCCTAGTGGTGCTTGCCTGTGGTCACAGCTACTCGGGAAGCTGAGGCAGGAGGATTGCTTCAGCCCAGGATTTCTAGGTTACAGTGAGCTGCACCACTGATTGCACCACTGCACTCCAGCCTGAGTGACAGAGCAAGCTCCTGTCTCAAAAAAGCCCCCAAAACGAAAAACACAATTATGATCAAAATCACCATGTTTTTAAACACAAAAAGAACAATGTGGTTGACATGATCATGACAAAGGAAGATGCCTTTTTTTTAACCTGTAAAAGTGATATAGCCAACAAGCCAGCTTTGGAATAATAGGATGTGATTTTTGATAAATTTTTAAAATCTAGAGGGCTTTGTATTATTTCAAAATTTGTACCTGAAGTAAGACCTTATTAGTAAATATTGCATTAATTCAAATTCAAAAACTTAAAGTGTTCATGAAATGCTTCTGCATTCTTTTTTTTTGGGACACGTGCTTGAATATTTAAAAGTGGCATTAAAAAAAAATCTCTTATGTACACTAGTAGAGAGGACCTGAGCCATTTCCAAGTCCTAGTGTCTTAAAATAGGTGGGGGCGTCCTCTCTATACTTTAAACTAGTATTTTTCTGCCTTTACTGAAGGTTCTGGAACTTTTGATTCTTAACCTTTCTCTAAATCTTCTACCTCTAAAAGGTAGATAAAATGTTTGGGATGGTTAGAATGCCCGGAAACTGAGGTGTGACAGAACATGTTGAGTTCTCTCAATGAAACTGGCTTACGAGAGTTAAATTAATAGGCAGAAATTAGGAAGTGAGTGACTTGCTTCAAAACAATGAATAGGAATGGGAAATTATCACATATTTGCTTCATAGCACAAGGGGAATGTGTTCATATCTTTGAACAACTCTCTTGAGTGGATTGTTTTTTGAAGAAAACCAGTTTGGTTTGCCTGTTCTAAAGGAATTTTTTTTCTTTGTTGATCTCATTTTCACTATCAATGAGCTTACAAAATTTTTACCTATAGACTTAGCTCTCTTGTAACATAACGTTCTTATCAAATCATACTATTCTTCTTACTCTACTAATTATTCTTTCGGGGGCTTTTGGCCTATCAGTCAGAGTACATGAGCAATATCACCAGGTTGGAAATGAATACCCTCTATTGATAATTATGACAGCCAACATCTATTGAGTGCTTATTATATGGCAGGCATTAAGGTAATTCTGAATTGTTTCATTTAATTTTCACAAGTCTGTGGGATGTAAATGTCATTGGCTTTATTTCATAGTTGAGGAAATTTAGGTCTAACTCATTATAATGAGGAGGAATATTATTAGTATATCTCTGGATAGCCTAGTTTAATATTCATAGGCTTAATTTTTTGTTTTAGTAGTGTATGTTATTGAGTTCTGCTAGGCTATCTAAAACATTTTATAAATTGCTGCTATGTGAAGGGAAATCAAAGCAACAGAAATACACCTGGAGAGGGAGAAAAATCCTTTTACGTTTGTATTACTTTGGAACCTCTAACCTTGTCAACCATGTTTGATCTTACTTTAAAGATTGTAATGCTTTTCAATGTATTTTTTAAATTAACAGTTTTATTGTGATATAATTTACATATCATAAAATTCACCCATTTAAATTCCACAATTAAATAACTTCTGGTATATTTTCAGAATTGTACAACCATCAATACAATCTAGGGGTGGTTTTAACATTTCCATCGTGCTCCAAAAGAAACTGTGTGCTCACTCATAGCCACTCTTAGTTTTCACCCATAGTCATAAGCAACCACTAATCTACTTGCTGTTTCTATAAGATTTGACTTTGGACATTTCATGTTAACAAAATTATACAGTATGTATGTTCTTTTGTGTCTGGCTTTCACTGAGTATAATATTTTTGAGGCTTATTTATGTTGTAGCATGTATCAGTACTTTGTTTCTTTTTATACCACATTGTGTTTATCCATTCACCAGTTGGACTTTTGAGTTGTTTCCACTTTTTGGCTATTGTGAATGATATTGTTATAAACATCCCTGTATAAGTGTTTGTGTGCATATATGTTTTCAATTCTTTTGGGTAGATATGTAGGATTAGAATTGCTGTGTTATGTGGTGATTTTGTTTAACTTTTTTTTTTTTTTTTTTGGAGACAGAGTCTCACCCTGTCACCTAGGCTAGCTCACAGCAACCTCAAACTCCTGAGCTCAAGCAATGCGCCTGCCTCGGCCTCCCAGAGTGCTAGGTTGTTTAACTTTTGAGAACTGTTTTTCAAAATGACTGCACCATTTTGCATTCCAACCAGCAATGTATGAGGGTTCCTTATTTTTCTGCATTCTCACCAATACTTATTTATCTCCTTCCTTCCTTCTCTCTTCATTTTTCTTTCTTTCTTTCCTTCCTTTCATCCAACTAAATGTGAAAGGGGATCTCATTGTGGTTCTAATATACATTTCCTAATAACTAAATGATGTTGACTGTCTTTTCATGTGCTTATTGGAAATTTGTATCTCTCTCTCTCTCTCTTTTTTTTTGAGACAGGGTCTTGCTCTGTTGTCCAGGCTGGTCATTTGTATATCTTTTTTGAGAAAAGTCTATTAAGATCCTTTGCCCATTTTTAAATTGGGTTGATTATCTTCTTCTTGTTGAATTGTAAGAGCTTTTTTTTTTAATATATATTCTGGTTACAAGTTTCTTATAAGATATATGATTTCCATATATTTTTTCCCATTCTTTTGTTTAACTTCTCACTTTCTTGATGTCCTTTGAAGCATAAAAGTTTGAAAATTTTAATGAAGTCCTATTTATCTATTTTTCTTTTGTCACTGTACTTTTGGTATTATATCTAAGAAACCAATGCCTAATCCAAGGTCATGATGACTTATTCCTGTGTTTTCTTCTAAGAGTTTTATAGTTCTAGCTCTTAGGTTTAGGTCTGTGATTTATTTTGGGTTAAGCTGTATGTATGATATGAGATAAGCATCCAAATTAATATTTTTACCTTTGAATAGTCGATTATCTCAGCACCATTTGTATAAAAGTCTATTACTTTTCCATTGAATTATCTTGGTACCTTTGTCAAAAATCAGTTGACTGTAAATGTCAGGGTTTATTTCTGGATTCTCAATTCTACTCCATTGATCTATATGTCTGTCCTTATGCCAGTGCCAACATGTCCTGCTGCAACTTTGTAGTAAGTTTTGAAAATGGGAAGTGTGAATCTTAAAATTTATTATTTTTTAAATATTCTTTTGGCTATTTTGAATTTCTTGAATTTTCAATTGAAGGTTAGAATCAGCTTGTCATTTTTAACAAAAACACCAACAAGAATTTTGATAGAGATTGTATTGAAATCTGTAGATTGAATCTAGGAATATTGCCATCTTAACAATATTGTTTTCAGGTCCATGAACATGGATGTCTTTCCATTTATTTAAGTCTTCCATATTTTCTTTCAGTAATGTTTTGTAGTTTTCAGTGTGTTGTGGACTTGTTTGGTTAAATTTATTCCTAAATAGTTTCTTCTTTTTGATGACATTGTGAATGGAATTGTTTTCTTAATTTTATTTTGGCTGTTCATTGCTATTGTGTAGGAATATGATTGATTTATGTATGTTGGTCTTGAATGCTGTGACTTTATTTAATTTTTGATTAGTTCTAGTAGTTTTTAGTGAATTCCCTGGGATTTTGTATGTATAAGATCATGTTTTCTGCAAATAAAGACAGTTTTACCTCTTTTTATTCAACTGGATGCCTTTACATTTTTTTCCTTACTTTGTCGTTCTAGTGCAACATTCAGTACGAGGTGGCATAGAAATGATAAGAGTGGGTATCTTTGTTTTCTTTCCACAAAAACAAAAATGATTCTGTCTTTCACCATGAAGTATGATGTTTGCTTTAGATTTTCACAGATGCACTCTATTTGAGGAAAAAATTAATTTTTATTTTAAAATTTACAAATAATAATTGTATATATTTATGGGGAACAATGTGAAGTTTTGATCTCTATATGCATTGTAGAAAGATTAAATCAAGCTAATTTATATATCTACCACCTTACCTACTTATTTTTTTTGTGGTGAGAACATTAACAATCTATTCTTCTAGCAATTTAAAAATATACAATACTAAATTATTATTAACTGTGGTCACCATGCAGTGCAAGAGATCGCTAAAACCTATACCTCCAGTCTAACTGAAATTTTGTACCCTTATATCAACATCTCCCCTTTCCATGACTGTTTCAAACATGAGAGGAGCAATCAATCCATTCCAACTATATTTCTTTTTTTTGTTACATAAAAGACTATGGAAGTTAGGGAGAGGAAATTAGTATCTTCCTGTGACCAACTAGATTGGGGATACTCAGTGATATTTTTGAAATATGGGTACTTCATGATGTTGATCTAATTAATAGTTTGAACAGGTTTGATTTATAAAAAAACAAAAATATCATTATAAATCAAAAAGCAGCATTTCTCTTGTTATGTAGTGTTTCTTGAAGAGCAGACTGTTTGCACCAGAATTACCCATTCTGCTAGCTAAATGTAAAGATTGTTATCTTCATCCCCATTCTATTAAATCAGAATATCTGAGAATGAAGCCTGAGAAACTATGATATAAATATGCTCTCCAGATGATTTTAGCAACACTAAAATTTAAAAACCACTGTTAGAAGTTAAGCAATTAGTGACCTGGACTAAAGCGTTTTTTTCCAAGTATAGTAAGTTCATTCTTATTTTTTTTTTTAATTAATTATTATTATTATTTTTGAGACAGAGTCTCCCTGTGTTGCCTGGGCTAGAGTGCCGTGGCGTCAGCCTAACTCACAGCAACCTCAAACTCCTGGGCTCAAGCAATCCTACTGCCTCAGCCTCCCGAGTAGCTGGGACTACAAGCATGCACCACCATGCCCAGCTAATTTTTTCTATATATATTTTTAGTTGTCCAGCTGATTCCTTTTTATTTTTTTTTAGTAGAGGCGGGGTCTTGCTCTTGCTCAGGCTGGTCTTGAACTCCTGAGCTCAAACAATCCACCCGCCTCAGCCTCCCAGAGTGCTAGGATTACAGGTGTGAGCCACCATGCCCGGCCAGTTCATTCTTATTAATCAAGGTAGTTCTATAAAGTCACTGCCAACACTGAATTAGTGAATACTGAGCTCTTGGTCTAAGGAGAAATACAGGTTAGGTTCCTGTGAGCCTCTGCTCACATTTTTGTCAACCATAATTCCATTGGCATTATACAGGTTCATTTGCCAGCATCCTTGTAAAATAAGCCAGTCTCACAGGATTAAAAAACTTCCACATAACCCATTTTTTTGTATAAACCTAGAAGGTAATATTTTTTTCACCAGATAATCATCATCCTCAAAGTATTACTTCTGACTTGTTTTATTTTTCTTTTATTTTTAGTTGAAATGTAATAATTCTACATATCTATGGGATGCAGAGTGATATGTAATGATCCAATCAATGTAGTTAGCATATTCATCACCTAAAACAATTATTATTTCTTGGTTGTATGAACATCCAAAATCTCTAAATAAATTATAGTTAACCATTTTCACCCTATGGTGTTGCAGAACACTAAACACATTCTTCCTATCTAGCTATAATTTTGTATCATTAACCAGTTATCTCTGCATCCTCCCCTTTTGCCTACCCTTCCTAGCCTCTAATATCCACAGTTCTACTCTCTACTTCCATGGGCTCATTTTGTTTTTTTAAAGCTCCCATGTATGAGTAAGAATATGTAGTATTTGTCTTTGTAGGCCTTACTTGTATTGTTTAAAATAATGACCTCCCGACTCATCCATGTTGCTGTGAATGACAGGATTTCACTCTTTTTATGGCTGAATAGTATTCCATTGAGTATATATATTACATTTTCTTTATCCATTCATCTGAACATTTGGTTGATTCCAAATCATAGCTATTTATATGAATAGTGCTGTAGTAAACAGGGCGTGCAGTTATCACTTTGATACACTTATTTCCTTTCCTTTGATAAATACCCGGTAGTTGGATTGCTGGATTATATGGTAGTTCTATATTTAGTTTTTTGAGAAACCTCCATACTGTTTTCCATAATGGCTGTATTAATTTACATTCTCACCAACAATGTATAAACGTTCCTCTTTCTCTGCACCCTTGCTAGAATTTGTTATTTTTTCTCTATTTGATAGCCATTCTAATGGGGGTGATAAGATATCTAACTGTGGGGTTTTTTTTTATGTTAACAGAATTTTTTTTTTAATTTCAAAATACTAAGGGGGTACAAATGTTATTGTTACATGGATAGCTTTTATGATGTTTAAGTCAGGGCTATTAGTGTGTCCATCACCTGAATAGTGTTCATTGTACCTAATAGGTAGGTTTTAACCCTCCCCTCCTATCCCCTCCCCTGTCTTGATTTCCAATGACTTTTACTTCTCTCTGTGCTCATGTGTGCCTGTTGATTAGTTCCAAATTATTGGAAAGTACATGAGGTGTTTGTTTTTCCATTCCTGAGATGCTTCACTTAGGATAATGGTCTCTAGTTCTACCCAAATATAAATATATATAGATGTACACATGCACACATATCCCACATTTTGTTAATCCACGTATGAATTGATGGGCACTTAGGTTGATTCTAGATCTTTGTGCTTGTGAATTGTGCTGTAATAAACATTCTAGTGCAGGTGTCTTTTTTTTTTTTTTGAGACAGAGTCTCGATTTGTTGCCCGGGCTAGAGTGAATGCCGTGGCGTCAGCCTAGCTCACAGCAACCTCAAACTCCTGGGCTTAAGCGATCCTACTGCCTCAGCCTCCCGAGTAGCTGGGACTACAGGCATGCACCACCATGCCCGGCTAATTTTTTGTATATATATTTTAGTTGGCCAGATAATTTCTTTCTATTTTTAGTAGAGACGGGGTCTCACTCTTGCTCAGGCTGGTCTCGAACTCCTGACCTTGAGCAATCCACCCGCCTTGGCCTCCCAGAGTGCTAGGATTACAGGCGTGAGCCACCGCGCCCGGCTGAAGGTGTCTTTTTGATAAAATGACTTCTTTTCCTTTTGGTAGATACCCAATAATGGGATTACTGGATCAAATGGTAGGTCTGCTTTTAGCTCCTTGATGAATCTCTGCACTATTTTCCACAGAGATTGTATTATTAATAATTTACAGTCCTACCAACAGTGTATAAGCATTCCTTTTTCTCTGCACCTGTGCCAGCATCTATTGTTTTTTGACTGTTTTAGTAGTAGCCATTCTGACAGGGGTAAGGTGATTTCTCACTGTAGTTTCAATTTGCATTTCCCTGATGATTAGTGCCATTGAGTATTTTTTCATAGTTTGTTTTGGCCATTTGTCTATCTTTTTCTGAAAAGCTTCTGTTCATGTCTTTTGCTCACTTTTTAATGGTGTTGTTTTTTTTTTCCTGATTTATTTGAGTGCTTTGTAGATCTAGATATTAGCCCTTTATCAGATGTATAGCTTTTGGAAATTTTCTCCTATAGGTTGTCTGTTTGCTCTGTTGATCATTTCCTTCGCTATGCAGAAGCATTTTAATTTAATCAACTCCTGTTTATTTTTATTGTTGCTGTAATTGCTTTTGAGGTCTTAGTCATAAATTCTTTGCCTAGGCTAATGTCTAGGAGAGTTTTTTGTACATGTGCTTCTAAAATTTTTATGGTTTCATGCCTTATGTTTTTTATAGTTTCATGCCTTATATTTAAGTCTTCAATCCATCTTGAATTAATTTTTGCATATGGTGAGATAGGGGTCCTGTTTCATTCTTATGCATGTGGCTATCAAGTTTTCCCAGCATCATTTATTAGAAAGGACTTCCTTTCCTCACTGTATGTTGTTACCTTCTTTGACAAAGATCAGTTGGTTGTAGTAGATGGTTTTATATCTGGGTTCTCTGTTCTGTTCCATTGGTCTATGTCTCTACTTTTATACCAATACCATGCTATTTGGTTACTGTAGCCTCATAGTATAATTTGAAGTCTGATAATATGATGCTTCCAGATTTGTTGGTTTTGCTAAGATTGCTTTGGCTATTTGGGCTCTTTTTTGGTTCCAAATGAAGCATAGAATTATTTTTTGTAGATCTGTGAAATATGTCTGTGGTATTTTGATGGAGATTACATTGAATCTGTAAATCACTTTGGGCAGTGTGAACATTTTAACAACATTGATTCTACCAATCCATGAGCTTGAGGTGTTTTTCTATTTGTGTCATCTGCAATTTCTTTCATCAGTGTTTCATAATTCTTGTAGAGATCTTTCATCTCCATGGGTAAATATATTCCTAAATATTTCATTTTCTTTGTAGCTATTGAGTCTTTGATTTGGCACTCAGCTTGACTGTTATTAGTATATAGAAATGCTACTGATTTGTGTATGTTGATTTTGTAATCTGAGATTGTGCTGAATTTTTTTTTAATCAATTCTAGGAGTCTTTTGATAGAGTTTTTGGGATTTTCTAGATACCAGATCATATTGCCAGATAAAGTGGTAATTTGACCACTTTCCTGATTTGGATACCCTTTATATCTTTCTCTTGTGTGATTACTCTGGCTAGGACTTCCAGTACTATGTTGAATAGAATTGATGACAGTGGTCACCCTTGTCTTGTTCCAGTTTTTGATTTGCGTATGTTGAATCATCCTTGCATCCCTGAGATGAAGCCAATTTGATCAGGGTGAATTATTTTTTCAATGTTGAGTTCGGTTTGCTAGTATTTTCTTGGGGCTTTTTGTATCTATATTCATAAGGGATATTGTTCTTTAGTTTTCTTTTTTTGCTGTGTCCTTTCCTGGCTTTGGTATCAAGGTGATACTGGCTTCATAGAATGAGTTAGGGAGGATTCCCTCCTTTTCAGTGTTGTAGAGTAATTTCAGTAGAATGGGTACTTTCTTTGATGGTCTTGTACAATTCGGCTGTGAATCTATCTGCTCTGGTTTGTTTTTTTGTTTTTGTTTTTGTTTTTTTGGGGGAGATTTTTTATAACTGCTTGAATCTCACTGCTTGTTACTCCTCTGTTCAGGATTTCTATTTCTTCCTGATTGAGTCTTGGGAGGTTGTGTGTTTTCAGGAATTTGTCCATTTCCTCTGTGTTTTCTAATGTACATACATCGAGATTTTCATAGTATTCAAAGATGACACTTTGTATTTCTGTGGTATCAATTGTAATATCTCCTTTTTCATTTCTGATTGAGATTATTTGGGTCTTTTCTATTTCTGGTCAATCTAACAAGAAGTCTGTCAATTTTATTTATCTTTTCAAAGAACCAACTTGTTGTTTTGTCAATCCTTTGTATTTTCTTTTGGTTTCCATTTCTTTTCATTCTGTGCTGAGCTTTGTTATTTATTTTCTTCTGCTGGCTCTGTTTTTGATTTACTTTTCCTTCCCTAATTCTTTGAGATGGGACATTAGTTTGTTACATTGTGACCTGTCTATTTTTTTGATGTACGCATTTTAAGGGTACAAATTTTCCTCTTAGGACTGCTTTTGCTGAATCCTATAGATTTTTGATAGCTCGTAATCACTTTTGTTATTCAGTTAGAGGAATCTTTTGATTTCCATGTTAATTTTATCATTGACCCAAAGATTGTTCAGCATCAGGTTTTATAATCTCCATGACTTTGTATAGATTTGAGTGTTTCTCTTGGAGTTGATTTCTAGTTTTATTCCACTGTTAAAATTTGTTGAGACATGTTTTGTGGCTTAAGATATGATCAGTCTTGGAGAATGTCCCATGTGCTGATGAGAAGAATGTATATTCAGTAGTTTTTGGGTAGAATTTTCTGCAAATGTCTGTTAGGTCTGTTTGTTCTAGAGTCCAGTTTATATCTAGTGTTTCTTTATTTATTTTCTGCTTCAGTGATCTCTCCAGCTCTGTCAGTGGGGTGTTGAAGTCCCTGGCAATCGTGATGCTACTCTTTATCTCTTTGCTTTGATCTAGGAAGATTTGCTTTATGAATTTGGGAGCTCCTTTCTTAGGTGCATATATATTTAGTATTGTTATATGTCTTCTTGTTGAATTGCTCCCTTTACCATTATATAATGACCATCTTAGTCTTTCTTTGTCATTGTTGATTTAAAGTCAATTTTATCAGATATGAGAATGGCTATACCTGCTCTGTTTTGCTTTCTGTGTGCGTGGAATATTTTTTTTCATCTCTTCACCTTGAGTATGTGTGTGAGTCCTTGTGGGTTAGTTAGATGTGTTCGCTGGAGACAACAGATAATTGGGTTATGTTTTTTTAATCCATTCAGCCAGTCTGTGTCTTTTGAATGGAGCATTCTGATTGTTTATGTTGAGTGATAGTATTGATATGTGGGATGCTGTTTTGTTCATCATGTTAAGTAGTACCTTATTGCTTTATTTTCCCCCTTGTGCTGTTTTTTTATATGAGCTGTAGCTTTAGCTTTTTCTTCCCCTGCCCCGGAACCACTGATGCAGTTGCAGCATGGCTTCTTCTTTGTGGTTTTAATTTGGATTTCCCTGATGATTAGTGATGTTGAGCATTTTTTCATGTATTTTTTTTTTTTTTTGGCCATTTATAAGTCTTCTTGTATATCTTCTTTTGAGAAATGTCTATTCAGATCTTTTGCTCACCTTTTTTTAATGGTTTCATTTTAAGAGACTGGGTCTTGCTCTGTCACCCAGGCTGGAGCTCAGTAGCATGATCATAGCTCATGCCAGCCTCAAACCCCTGGCTCAAGTGATCCTACCGCCTCAGCCTCCTTAGGAGTTAGGACCACAGGCACATACCACCATGCTTGGGTAAATTTTATATTTTTTTGTAGATACAAGTTTTCACTATGATGCCTAGACTAGTCTCGAACTCCTGGCCTCAAGCCATGTTCCTGGCTTGGCCTTCCAACGTGTTGGGATCAGAAGCATGAGCCACCATGCCTGCCACTTTTGCCCACTTTTTATTGAGATTCTTTTTTTTCTTTTTTTTTGCTGTTGAATTGTTTGAGTTCCTTACATGTTGTGGACATTAATCCCTTGTGGGATGAATAGTTTGGAAATATTTTCTCCCATTCATCAGGTTGTCTCTTCACTCTGTTGATAATTCCCTTTGTCAGAAATCATTTGGCTCTAACTATGTGGATTTATTTCTGGATTCTCTACTCTGTTTCATTGGTCTATGTGTCCAATTTTATACTAATACCATGATGTTTTGGTTATTATTACCTTGTAATATATTTTGGAAGGCAGTTATGCTCACCACTATACTACCAACACACCTTGTAATGTATTTTGAAGTTAGGTAGTTTGATGCCTCTAGCCTTGTTCTTTTTATTCGCATTTCTTTTGTTATTTGGGTTATTTTGTGGTTCCACATGAGTTTTAGGATTGTTTTGTCCATTTCACTGGCATTTTGATAGGAAATGCATTGAATCTATAGATTGTTTTGGTAAGTATGGTCATTTTAACCATATTAATTCTTCTAATTCATGAGCATGGGATGTCTTTCCATTTTTGTCCCATTTAGTTTTTTTCATCTGTGTTTTGTAGTTTTCATGGAAGAGTTCTTGTGATTTCTTTAATCAATGGGTTAAGAGTGTGTTGTTATAATTTCCACACATTTGTGAATATCCAATTTTCCTCTGTTTATTGATTTATAATGTTATCCCATTGTGGGATGAGAAGACATGTTGTATGATCTCTATCTTTTCAAGTCTTTTGGGACTTAATTTATAGCCTGACATATTGTGTGCCCTAGAACATGCCCTGTGTGCCCTCGAGAAGGATATATTTTTATTTATTTTGGGGCATTGTGTTCTTAAGTCTCTATGGTTTATTGTGTTGCTTAACTCCTCTATTTCTTTAACTTCTTTCTTGATTTTATCCATTATTGAGAGTGGAGCATTGAAATCTCCAACTTTTATTATAGAACTGTCTATTTCTTTCTTTAATTCTGCCATTTTCTTATCCTGTCTGTTTTGTTGGTGTGTTATTAGGTATGTAAACTTACATTTATACACTTGGCTTTTTGTATCTCTGGGTTCTGCATCCACAGATTCAACTAACCACAGACTGCAAATATTAAAAGAAAACCACAACAAAAAATAACAGTGGAAACAAATGAAAACATCTTTTTCTGTCCTTTTGCTTTCAACCTGTTGGTGTCTTTGGATCAAAAGTGAGTGTCTTGTGGACATTATATAGTTGGATCATGTATTTTTATCCATTTTGCTAATATTTGCCTTTTGAATACTAAGTTTGGTCCTTTTACATTTAAATTAATTAGTGATAAGGACAGATTTACTTGTCATTTTACTATTTGTTTTTTTATGTCCTATAGCTTTTTTGTCCCTCATTTCCTGAATTACTATCTTCTTTTGTATTTATTTTTTGTAGTGAAATGTTTAAATTCCTTTCTCTTTTCCTCTTATGAATATTCTTTTGCTATTTTATTTTTTCTTACCATAGGGATTACATTTAACTTCCTAAAGGTATAATACTTTAATTTGAATTTATACCAGTTTAACTTAAATAATGTACAAAAACTCTGCTTTTTTACATTGCTGTTTCTACCCATTTCAGTTGTTGATATTTCAAAATTACATTCTTATACATTGTGTACCCCAAAGCATAAACCAACAATTTTTTAAAATACCTTAGTCTCTTAAATTATGTAGCATTATGAGCCAAAGTTACTGTAATACTAGGTTTTAGAATAATAATTGTTTTTAGAAGTGTATTAGTCTCTTAAATCATATAGAAAACCAAAAGCAGTTACAACTGTTGTTACCATAATAAGAATTTTATTTTCCATGTATTTATCTTTGAGATCTTTATTTCTTCATGTGGCTTGGAGTTACCATCTAGTATCCTTTCATTTCACCTTGCAGGACATTCTTGAGTATTTCTTACAAGGCAAGCCTAGTGGGATGAACTTCCTTAGCTTTTGTTTATCTGTGTATGTCTTGATTTCTCACTAATTTTTCTTTTTTTTTTTTTTTTTTTGAGACAGAGTCTCACTCTGTTGCCCGGGCTAGAGTGAGTGCCGTGGCATCAGCCTAGCTCACAGCAACCTCAAACTCCTGGGCTTAAGCGATCCTACTGCCTCAGCCTCCCGAGTAGCTGGGACTACAGGCATGCGCCACCATGCCCGGCTAATTTTTTCTATATATATTTTTAGCTGGCCAGATCATCTTTTTCTATTTTTAGTAGAGACGGGGTCTCGCTCTTGCTCAGGCTGGTCTCGAACTCCTGAGCTCAAACAATCCGCCCGCCTCGGCCTCCCAAGTGCTAGGATTACAGGCGTGAGCCACCGCGCCCAGCCGATTTCTCACTAATTTTTCCAAGGATAGCTTTGCTGAATATAGGATCCTTGGCTAATAGTTTTTTGTTGTTGTTGTTATTTTAATATTTTGAATACATGGGCCCACTGCATTGTGGCCTCCCTGGTTTCTAATAAGAAATTTGCTGTCAATCTTATGAGATTGTGATGAGTTGCTTGTATCTTGTTGCTTTTACAATTCTTTCTTTGTCCTTCTCTTTTGAAAGTTTGATTATAATGTATATTGGTGTGGTTGTCTTTCAGTTTATCTTACTTGGAGTTTGTTGAGCTTTGTGGATGTTTATATTCATGTCTGTCATCACATTTGGGAATTTTCTCAGATACTCTCTCTTCTCTTTCTTAGACTCCGACAGTGCATATATTGGTCTACTTGATGATGTTCCACAAGTCCCTGAAGCTCTGTCTACTTTTCTTCTGTCCTTTTTTCCCCCATTCCTCAGATTTGAAAATTTCCATCATCCTATCTTCAAATTTGCTGATTCTTTCTTCTGCCTGCTCTTGTGCCTTTGAATGCCTCCAATGAATTTTTAAATTTAAGTTCGTATACTTTTCAGCTCCAGAATTTCTTTTTAGGTTTTCTCTTTGTTAATATTTCTATCTTGTTTATACATTGTTTTCTTGACTTTCTCTACATCTCCATTTGCTTCTTTGAGCATCTTTAAGACAGTTGTTCTAACATCTTTTTCTAGTAGATCTGCTGTTAGGTCTTTTTCAGAGACAATGTCTTTTGATTTATGTTTTTTCTTTAAATGTGCCATAATTTCCTTTTCCTTGTGATTTTTGTTGAAAAGTTGACACTTGAATTTAATAATGTAATAATAATAACTCTTGAAGTCAGATTCTCCCTGTTGCCAGTTTTTTTGTTTTTTTTTTTTAATTGTTGCAGGCTGTCTGTGTGCCAAGGATCATCCTGAGGTTTTATTTAAGTTCTTCTCAGATATTTTCTGAGCCTGTGCCTTTCCCTGGGTATGCGTGGTAATTTTCTTTTTTTTTTTTTTGGAGACAGAGTCTTGCTCTGTTGCCCAGGCTAGAGTGCCGTGGCGTTAGCTCACAGCAACCTCAAACTCCTGGGCTCAAGCAATCCTTCTGCCTCAGCCTCCCGAGTAGCTGGGACTACAGGCATGCGCCACCATGCCTGGCTAATTTTTTTAATATATATTTTTAGTTGTCCAGCTAATTTCTTTCTATTTTTTAGTAGAGACAGGATCTCGCTCTTGCTCAGGCTGTTCTCGAACTCCTGACCTCGAGCGATCCTCCTGCCTCGGCCTCCCAGAGTGCTAGGATTACAGGCATGAGCCACCGCCCCCGGCCTTGGTAATTTTCTAATTTTTTAATATATGCAATTGTTTTTGAATGTTCTAGTCTGTAATGCCTTGTTCCCAAAAGGGGAAAGGTGAAAAATGAGATAAGGAACCAAAAAGAGTTCTAGCTCTTTAAATCCCAGACAGTCCCTTCACCCTGAGGGGGATGGGCCTGCAAAAATGGGGGGAGGTGCAACAATAATGGCCATCTGCCTCTTTGTATTCCTGTGATTAGAGCAGTAATCAGCTATCAGAATACAAATCCTCATCCTTGGTAATAGGCAAGGGAGTCTAACCTAGCTCCTACATGTTGTATTTAGGCTGTTTCAGGAGCACATGTACAGCTTTTTGCCAAGGGGCTAGTGGTATGAGAAGGGTGGCTGCTACTCTGCTAAAAGCTGAAATTTTTGGAAACTAACTACAGTTTAGTGTCCCAGTTTTCTCAGGAATTTGAAAACTTTCAATAGTATCCGGAAATCCCAAATAGTTATATCAGACAAATTCTGCCAATTCAGTTGTTGTTTAGGTGGGTAGATACATTTGAGGTACTTCATGGGAGGAGAAGAATATTCCGTTAAATACTTTGTTGTAAATGTTTGATGTATTTATGTTAAACTTCAACAGTTTGGGTTTATTTCTTTGTCTTCTTTCCCAAACTCCATTAATATTTTTTCCTATCATCAATAAAAATTTAGAAAGAAAATATGCCAATGAGGGAAAAAGTAGCTTTATTAAAAGGGGGGGGGTTCAGAAAAAAAATCAAGACAATATAATTTAGGGCAAAGATAAAAAAGGCAATAGCTGAAGGAGAATAAGAATGGAGTAACAGAGAAAGAGTAGAGCTTTTCCTTTCTGCGTATTATCTTCCTCCTCCTCAAGGTTGGCATTTCTTTAAAAATTCTTACTCTTTTTCTTCTTTATGTTATGAAAGGAAAATAGGATAGGAAATTGAAGAAATTAATCACATCACCTCCAGTTAAATGTCATGATTGAATACATATACAGTCATGCATTGCTTAATGACAGAGATATATTCTGAGAAATGTGTTGGTAGGTGATTTTGTTTTTGTGCTGACATTATAGAGTGTACTTACCCAAACCTAGATGGTATCGCCTCCAACACACCGTGGCCATATGGTATAGCCTATCGCTCCTAGGCTACAAACCAGTACAGCATGTTACTGAACTGAATGCTGTAGGCAATTGTAACGCAATAGTAAGTATTTGTCAATCTAAACATAGAAAAGGTACAGTAAAAATATTTTCAACAGAAAAGAAGCTAAACTCTGTAAAATAATTTAAAGGGGTTTATTCTGAGTCAAATTTGAGGACCATGACCCAGAGCCATGCCCAAGAAGCCTTGAGCAAGTGGACTTGCTGTGGCTGGGTTACAGTTTGGTTTTGTACATTTCAGGCAGACAGGAATTACAGGTAAAGTCATAAATCAATACATGGAAGGCATACACTGGTTTGACCTAAAAAGGTGGGACATCTCAAAGTGGGGTCTTACAAGTCATAGGTGGGTTTAGGGATTCTTTAGTTGACAATTGGCTGAAAGAGTTAGGCTTTGTCTAAATGACTCCAGAAGTCATCAGAAAGGAGTTAAGATAAGGGTCTTCTATCTTTAATGTGATGTTATACTGGAATCAGGTTGGGAAGTAAACCACATTATTTTGGGTTAACAGGTTAATCTCACCTATTTAGTGAGATTTTATCATCTGTAGGGGTGACTCACCAGGCCCCCTTAGAAAGGAATTTGGGCAAAAGGAAAAGATGAAAGTTTAGTCCTCTATATAATATAAAAGAGAAAAAATGGTCAACCTGTAAAGGGTACTTACCATGAATGGAGTTTGCAGGATTGGAGGTTGCTCTGAGTGAGTCAAGTTAGTGAGTGATGAGTGCATTGTGAAGGCCTACGACATCACTACTGCAGGCCTACACTTCTGCAGATTTTATAAACACTATATGCTTAGACAAAACTAAATTTATATATAAAAAAGTAATTGTGCTACCATGTTACAATGGCTATGACATGACTAGGCAATAGAAGTTTTTCACCTTCATTATTATAATCACATGGGACCACCATTGCATATGCAGTTTATCATTGACCAAAATGTCATTATGTGTTACATGACTATATTTATCTTTGTTTCCTTTCCTATTCCTATAAGTCATTACTGTTTTTGTGTCCCTTTTTCAGGGTTCTGATAGCCATCAGTATAATATTTTCCAAGTATTGTTTATCCAAACCTTGTGGTTTATTACCTAATCAAAGTTCAAAGGATGGTAGAGGTACATAGCAAAAAATATAGAGGGGAAAAGGCAAAAGGCAAGGGGGAAATTGGAGACCTTTTGTCAGGTTTGTTTTTTTGTCCTTTACAGAGTGATGTTATGTTCATAAAGAATAGATGGGAAATTATAAAAAGCAACATTTAGGAATTAAGAAAGAGCTCTTAAAAATCACAAATATGATAGTAGAAATAATAATCCAATAGAAGATAAAGATGAAATTTTCTCCCAGAATATAGAATATATAGATACAGAGAATAAGAAAAAAATGTGAGATTAGAGAATCAAACTAGGTAGTACGTTTAAATAATAGGAATACCAGATAGACCAGAGAAAATAGAGGGAAGAATTTATCAAAGAAATACTACATTTCCAATGTCTGAAGAATAAATTTCCATATTGAAAAGGCTTCTTGAATCACTAGCAGTATAAATGTGGGGGGAAACGAGGAAGAAAGAAAAACCTTCACCAAGCCACATCATGATGAAATTTCAGAGCACTAGATATAAAGAAAAAGAAAAAGATCTTAACAACTTCTGGAGAGGAAAAACACAGGTCGTTTACAAAGTACCAGGAATCACTGTTACGTTGAGATTCTCAAGATTAACACTGAAGGCTAGAAAATTATGAAACAATGTCTTTAAAATTCAGAGAGAAAATGATGTTTAGACTAGCCTTCTATTCCCAGCTCAATAAGTATGAGAGTAGGATGAAGACATCTTTAGACATACAAGTTCTCAAAAAGTCACCTGCCACGTACCTTTTCTTAGGAAGCTATTTTAGGATATACTTCACTAAAATGAGAGTGTAAGAGAGTAGCGTTTTTCTATAGAAGGCCAGGCAGTAAAAAATTTAGGTTTTGTGGCCAATACAGTTTCTATTCTGTATTCTTTTTTCCTGGAGCTGATAGGCTAACTCACGTTTTGGCTTTATTGAGAGTTCTTTGTTTTTGTTAAAGAGTTTCAGTGAAACATGAATGATATTATATGATAGACTAAGTAAATTCAATGTACATAGAAAATTAGGCAGTTATTAATTCCTAGAAAAACAAAACATTGTACAAGAAAGAAAATGTAATCATATTGGCTACGTGGTTTAGCTTTGAATAATAGTTATATAAAAATTAACACTGAATCTGGATTTAAACATAATTTGTAATATAATTGTTTGGATAGATAAGTGGATAGAAAGTATCTTAGAATAAAGTAAGAGTACAAAATACTTATATTTTATCAGTGGATTTTGCCTTAAGTAGTCAGTGACAGTGATTACTAGGAAAAAAAACAGCTGAAAATTTAAAAAATGGTTTCATTGCAGGTGGGGAAGAAGTGGCAGTGAATTATTTAAAAAAATTTTTTTATTAATATTTTTGTAATACCTTTTAAACTATTACAGGTGCTACTTTAATAAAAATAAAAAGTTACGAAACTAGAGGACATCACTTACAATTCTACTTCTCAAATACAATCAACACTTCCTCCAATATTTTTCTATGCAGTTTTCACATAGTCTTTGGATCATTCTGTGTGGTGCTCTCTCATGTAAAGTTGTAACATACTTTTTGTCTCATGAATGTTTTTATTGGCTTCATATAATTGCACTAAAAGAGGTGTTCCATATTGTGCTTAACCATGCTGTTATAATTCGACATTTATCGGGTTTACGTTTCTAGTCCTGAAAGGCAGTTGCTGCTGCTCACATAAATTATATTTTGGGCCAATTGACAGAATTCGCAGAGTCAAAAGAATTGAAGAATATGGGAATAGAGGAGGACATGGAACGGGGATATCTGGTGACAACAGGAACAAGAAGGGTGACAGTGGAGGCCAAAGGAGGATTTTAGGGCATTCTGGTGAGAGGTTAAATACCAGCATTATTTTATCAGTTACTTAAAAATCTGTTGCTTGAACATGATTCCTACAAAAAGAATCTGGTATACATTTGAAGGAAATCATAGAACATTCTTATCAGAAAACTCTGTTTATTGAATTTATCAAAGGTGTTTTACGCTAACTAAAATTTGAGCATTATTTCCTTAGGGATGTATCTGGGATTACTCACTACCTTCATTTATTTAAATTATATAACATGTTATATATGTAGCACTTTTTGGGGGGGAAAGTAATAGCTATTGGTATAATTAAAACAGTGACTGGATTATAGGAGAGTGAAAGCCAAATTTGAATGGTATTTTTTTCCTGTGATATTCAGAGAAGGTATACAGTTTTTGTACAAAGATATGTAAATGAAGTCTTTTCCTACATAGATATTGCTAAGGTACCATCTGAAAGATCAGAGAACTTCCCTTCAAAACAAAGATGACCTACAATTGAAAAAAATAAAGGAACTGTTATAAGAGGAGGAAAGGGAGTATCATTCTGACTATAAGATCTATGAGTGTCTCAAAAGTTGGGCAGAAAAGAGCTTTCTTTTATAGAAAGAGTAAACAGGCTAGAAGTAACCAGGTTTTGAGAAGTAGGGTGAGAAAGTGGTGAGATCCGCATGGTATAGATAATGTTTTAGCCTGGGCCTTTTCCAGGAGGCGCCATAAAGAAGGGGTTGTATGCTGGCTCAGGCTGAGAGTAGGTCACAAGTTCACCACTCTGGGGAAGAAACCAAAGTTTGGTCAACAAGTATTTTTGTTTCAAAAAATCAGTGGAGACAAGCAATTCATCTAATTATGAGACAAAGAATAGAAATTTGGAGGGTCTGTGTCTGGGTTTGTCATGTAAACAAGAGGTCATCCATGGATCTTCCTTATCCTATGGGAAAGGATGGTTTCTTTAACCATCACTGTTTTCCAGGATCACAGGGCTCCAGTAAAGTTCAACATTGTCACCATTAGGGGTAAGTATATATTTACTAGGGGAGAAAGCATTTAATTCCTTTTGTAAAAATTAAAGCTAGGGTTTACGTGTTTGTCTCTTCTGCTTAATTGTAAGCTTTTTGAGGGCATAGTGTCTTTTTGAATAGCAGATGCTTAATACATGCTTATTGAATTCAGTTAAGTGATGCACAAAATACCTAGCCAGAGGTACACATGTGGTCATAGTAAACTGTGAAGGAAAGAAATTATTCATTCTTATGCCTAGAGGCTCAGTCAGGATTTAAAGATTCATGTTGGAATTATTGCTCCTGGAATTGGTTTTGCTTAAACTATACCAGTTACTCTCAAAGTGTGCCACAACCATCAGTATTAGAATCACCTGGTAACTCATTAGAAATGCAGATTCTGGGCCTGCTGGGTACAGTGGCTTTTGCCTGTAATCCTAGCAGTCTGGGAGGCCAAGGCAGGAGGATTGCTTGAGGCCAGGAGTTCGCGACCAGCCTGAGCAAGAGTGAGACCTTGTCTCTACAAAAAGAATTAGCCGGGTGTGATGGCACGTGGCTATAACCCCAGCTAACTCGGGAGGCTGAGGCAAGAGGATCACTTGAGCCCAGGAGTTGGAGTCTGCAGTGAGCTATGATCACATCACTGCACTCTAGTCCCTGGGACAAAGTAAGACCCTGTCTCAAAGAAAAAAAAAAAAAAAAAGCAAATTCCTGAGCCCCACCCTAGAGCTACTGAATTCAAAACTCAGGGAATGAGAACCCAGCAATCTGTATATTAATAAGTGATCAGAATCACCGTCCAGGTTATTCTGATGTTTGCTGAAGTTTAAGAACCACTGACTGAAACATTACTGCTTAAGCAAATTGTTTAAACAGATTGTTCTTAGTTATATCAGTTATTTTTCTTCTCAATGAAGTTTTATTTGTCTTGACTTGAGTGTGTGATTTAACTTGGAATACTGGTTTCCTGTTTGCTGTGTTCTCTAACATTATGAGTTTATTAATATTACAGAAGATGTAGCAGCAAAGCAGATTCAATTTATTATTTTTGGGATATGTCTAAGGGTATCTTGAGTTTGGTGTCATCTGAAGAAGTTATGGGGTCTGGAACAATTATCCTTTCTGGGTCATTTTCTTTTGTCAGCATCGTTATACAAACTGGCTATGATTGTGGTATCTAGGGCAAAATGAGAATGCAGGGCCTCTTGTTCAAAAAGCAGTAAAAAAGTGCTAGTAAAGATACTGACTATTTTAAGTCTCCTGTATCTCAATAAGTAAATAAAGGTACTGGACTATAAAACTTTTTTCTTCCACTGTTTCTTTCTTGACTTGTCATGGTGTATATTACTTATATGTTGTTCTAAGTAAAGAAAAATTAAGATTTAAAATTAATAGAATGAATTTTGATGTTCATCTCTATATTGTGCAGTGCTACTTTTACAGGCAAGTTTGAGAGCATGGAACCAGTATGCACAATTACTGAAATTACACAATTTGTATTTTGTATTTGTATTTTGTAGTTTACACAGTCACACATTGCTTAGCAATAGGGATATGTTCTGAAAAATGCATTATTAGGCGATTTCATCATTGTGGGAACATCACAGAGTGTACTTATACAAACCTAGATGGTGTCAAGTGAAATTAAGGCTGTTGAGGCAGAAATTGTTACTACCCAACTGGGTTGTATTGTGCACTGCTCAAAAGGAAGCCATTACACTGAGACAGCAGGAGTTGCAGTGGAGAAAGGGTTTAATACCACAGGGGGCTGAGCAAGGAGGTGGGAGAAATTTCTCAAATCCATCTCTGAGAATTTGGGGGCTAAGGTTTTTAAAAGTAGTTTGGAAGTCAGAGGACTAGGGAATTGGGTGTGCTGATTGACTCGGGACAAATTCATAGGGTTGGGAAGCAGACATTGTCTTCTCATGCTGAAATAGTTCTGGGTAGAGAGGGTTGCAAGACCTATTGAGTCAGTTCCCACATGTGACTACTGGTCCGGCTAGGTCAGTTGGTCTCTGTGAATGCAGAGTCTGGAAGATAACTCATAGACCAGTCTTAGGTTTTACAATAGAGATCTTATCTATAGAAGCTATTGGGGAAGTCACAAATCTTATGCTACTCAAGGATATGTGACTCCTAAGCAGTAAGCAGTTATAGGGAGGCCAGCTAGGGAACAATAGCTGGTGGTTGTTATTATTATTTTAACTATGCCTGTACCTTTGCAGAGTTCAGGCCCCTACCACAGTTCCCACCTTGTGGCCCTTTTTTAATTTTATGAAGGGCAGTTTCAAAATAATTTGATAAAGGTTTATCAAAAGCCAAATTTGAGGATCAACCAAGGAAGGAAGACATACCAACAAAGTTGTACATGTTCCAAAGTCTGTTAAAGTTGGAAGGCTTTTATAAGAAAGTTTAGAAGGAAGGGTGACTCCTCTCATATCAGAGTTGTCTTTTTTCACTGGAGGGTACAACACAGAGTTTATGATCATTGGTTACAGAGGAAAACATACAGGCTAAAATGGTTTATGTAGAGAGAATAAGTAAAGCTTAATGATTCAGAAAAAAATTGACAAAACTTTATGATTTAAAAACAAATCAGTGTCCTTTTCAATGTCATTAGGTTATGTATTAATCAGTACATCAACAGTTTGAGGAACACATGATAAGATTTGAGGGACTCACAAGAAGGTTCTTTATGAAGAGAGGGATAGGATGTAAGCCATGAATCATAAGACCTTCCCCAGGCAGTCAGAACATAGTTTATTCTTTAAGTGTAGGGATGTATCACTTTAAAAAAAAAAAAAGTTTCAGAATATTATGGGGGTACAAACACTTTGGTCACATAAATTGCCTTTGTACTGATGTATTAATATCACTTTCCCCTGGCAAGGCCTTAGGTCTTATTTATGATTTGGTATCTTGTTGCCAGAAACAATCTATTCTGTTAGTCTTATGATCTCTGTTTTAACATTAAAGCTGGTTAGTTCTTGAATCTAAACTGCAAAAGGGAAGGGGTATAATGAGGTGTGTCTGATTTTCCATTCTGTCATGGCCAGAAACTCAGTTTTTAAGCCTTCTCTGGGGTCCCCCTGACCAAGAGGGAGTCCATTCAGTCATCTGGGGGGCTTAAGATTTTATTTTTAGTTTATAGCAGTATAGCCTACTATATACCTATGCTATATGTTACACTCTATTGCTCCTAGACTGCTAACCTGTACCACATAGTACTGTACTGAATTACTGTAGACAGTTGTAACACAGATCATCACTAGGTGATAGGAATTTTTCATCTCCATTATAATCTTATGGGACCAACATCATATACGTAGTTTATCAGTTGACCAAAATGTCATTACACAACACATAAATGTTCATACATATGTATGTCATTCTTTCCAAGACAGTGGAAATGCTGTACAAAACTAACTCAGCTACTTTTATTTCACTTCCTAATGTATCCACGTTCTACCAGTACTTTCTACCAGTGGCTTATATGTGTAAGAAGGACTGAAAGGGAAAGAAATTAAATTAACCCTATCTTTTCCTTTCCTACTGTGTCATCATTTTCAATGTAAGTGGTTGTCTGATCTTGGGCAGTAACACAAGTCAGAAGGGATATGATAGAGTGCCTTGGTCATTTGTATTTCTTAGGATATACAGTTACCTTCTTTTTTGCATTTGAACCAAGTACTGGAAAATATGGCCTCTCAGTGCTTCCACTTGCCTTGTTCTTGCTATGAGTCTCACTGAACTTCCATGTATGGTAGGTCCACCAGAATTTTGTGGTTATGGACGTCTTAACTTCTATATATGAATGGGGGCAAGGAACTGTGGATATACATATTATGAATATCTTCTCTGCTTATGTGTATGTTTCATTGTCCCATGAACTTCAGTTACAAAACACAAGTTCAAAGATAAAATTATTAAGAATTTCAAGATAGTGACAGCATAACATTAAACCAAATGTGGGGCCTGAACTCTGTTAAAGAAAAATTATTAATGACATCTGTTAAGGACAGTAAGGGAAACTTTATTCAAGGGACTACTGTGATAGCATTTTGCAATAGGGGACAGAGACTGGGCTCAACTCAGAACCAAGGACAAGTGGGAATTTATAGCAAAGGAGCAGGATTGGGGCTCAGTGGATGGAAAATTACTAAGAGGAAACATCAAAGGTAGGGGGATTCTTGCTAGACAGACTCAACAGTATTCTTGCTGCAGGCACACTAGGGTGATAAGCTATTGGGGATGGGGGAGTAAGAATTTGATAAGATATCAAGAGTGGGGGATTTTTGATAATCTGACTCAGTAGGATTCTTGCTAAAACTGAACTAAATGGACCAAAGAGAGAGCCCAAGGTTGAGGCCTAGTCAGAAAGAGGATTCATAGGAACCCACCTCTGGTTTGGTCCAGGGGAGAGTCTTTGTCAGCTCAGGACGCTACATTCTGTGCAGGTTGTGTGTCCATGAAGCTGGGCCTGGATGCTAGTGAAATAAGACAGAAATGGGTACTAAGAGCAGTGTCAGAGGAAAAAGAAGATATATCAAGCAATAAAGAAATTTGAAGAGTAGCAGAAATTAAGTATGAAAGTAGAATAGGGCAGACACATGTATTAATAATTTATTCTAACTATGTGTATTATGCATTAAAAGTATGCATTTAACTAATGCTTTATTTAGTATCTCAAAGTATAAAGCATTATAGTCTTATGTATTAAGTACCAGAATTTTAATTTCAGAAAATAAGCTGAGCTACTTTTCTCTCGAAAACTGCTTTCCTTAGCATTTGGCAGTTGCCAAGTAAGAAATTCATATACTAGAAAGGTGGAATCCAAGGCAGACTCGAGTCATTATTATTCCTTAGAGCCCCTGAAATTATTCTAATCCTAGTGGATTTTTCAATCCAAATTTCCGTAAAGTGTTCTTATATAAATTAAGCTAATAAAAATGTTATTCATTTAATTCTTCGTAAATTGGCATTGGGAAGGGAAACTAATAAGCTAGGCTCATTTTCTTAAGGCAGTATGAATATTTTTGCATGTTCTTAATGGCTTTTTAATCACCTTTATTGATACATAATTTACATACATAAAATGCATGCATTTTAAGTGTACATTTTGATGAGTTTTGACAAATTTATACACTCATGGTACCACCACCACCACCACCACCACCACAACAGTCTTTGGAATATAACCAATATCTAGAAGACTTTTCATGCTTTCCTTTCTGGTTTCCCCCAACCCACCTACCTCCAGTCTACAGTGGCAAATATATGGACTCATCCAGCATATATCTTCTTTTGTATCTGACTTCTTTCACTGAGCATAACGGTTTGGAGATTTATCCATGTTGTTGGATTTATCATTAGTTCATTCCTTTTTATTGCTGAGTAGTATTCCATTGTATGAAAATGCTATATTTTTACCCATTTACCTATTGATGGCTATTTGGGTTGTTTTCAATTTTGAGCTATTATAAATAAAGCTGCTGTGAATACATGTACAAGTGCCTGTCTGGACATGTTTTCTTTTTTTTTTTTTTGAGACAGAGTCTCGCTCTGTTGCCCCGGCTAGAGTGAGTGCCGTGGCGTCAGCCTAGCTCACAGCAACCTCAAACTCCTGGGCTTAAGCGATCCTCCTGCCTCAGCCTCCCGAGTAGCTGGGACTACAGGCATGTGCCACCATGCCCGGCTAATTTTTCTATATATATATATTTTTTAGCTGTCCATATAATTTCTTTCTATTTTTAGTAGAGACGGTGTCTCGCTCTTGCTCAGGCTGGTCTTGAACTCCTGAGCTCAAACGATCCACCCGCCTCGGCCTCCCAGAGTGCTTGGACATGTTTTCATATCTTTTGGGTAAATACCTAGGAGTTGGATTTCTGGGTCGTATGGTAAGTGTGTTTTTAACTTTGTAAGAAACTGCCAAGCTGTTTTCCAAAGTGATTGTGCCATATTGCATTCCCACTCACATGTGGGAGAGTTTCAATTCCTTCACACCCCTGCCAATACTTACATGGTCCATGTTTTTATCATTATCCTTTCCAATGGAGGTGTGGTTGTATCTCTTTGTGGTTTTAATTGTATTTCCTTGATGATTTGATGATGTTGAGCATCTTTTCATGTGCTTTATTGGACTTTTTATTTTCTCTACAGTGTCTGTTGAGATCTTTTGCTCCCTCCTCCATTTTTTAAAATAAACAAGAAATTTTTTTTAGGACCAGAAAAATAAGATTAATGGTATTGAGCATCTTTTTATGTGCATGTTGGCCATTTTGTGTCTTTGTAGGTGAAGTGTCCATTTTGCCCATTTTTTTGAAGGACAAGAAGTATTCTAAGTGAAATTATGAAAAAACAAATGGAAAACCTTGGCTTCATCCCAGCTGTTAGTTTAGTTCCCAGAATCAAAAAGTAAGACTCCAGTTCTGAAGAAGGATTATTTTTTTCTGATTTCTGAATGTATTTAGCCAAGTTATATGATTAAGTCATACTTATGTATTCATTGAATAAACTACTTTTGTTGAAAAATTTAACAAAATTTGAATTTTTCTTGAAAAGTATGTGTGTTTAGGCCAGGCACGGTGGCTCACGCCTGTAATCCTAGCACTCTGGGAGGCCGAGGCGGGTGGATCGCTCGAGGTCAGGAGTTCGAGACCAGCCTGAGCAAGAGCGAGACACTGTCTCTACTAAAAATAGAAAGAAATTATCTGGCCAACTAAAAATATATATAAAAAAAAAAATTAGCCGGGCATGGTGGCGCATGCCTGTAGTCCCAGCTACTCGGGAGGCTGAGGCAGTAGGATCGCTTAAGCCCAGGAGTTTGAGGTTGCTGTGAGCTAGGCTGATGCCACGGCACTCACTCTAGCCCGGGCAACAGAGCGAGACTCTGTCTCAAAAAAAAAAAAAAAAAAAAGGAAAAAAAAAAAGAAAAGTATGTGTGTTTTTTAAATTCGTAGACAAAAATGATTTTTTTTCCTCTTTGGTTATGCTTAGTTTTTCTACAATTATAGCTTTTTACATTTACAAAACAGGACTAAAGAAGAGATGTAGTATATTTCTTATTTTTTAGGGATGTTATTTTCTTTAGAACCTGAGTGTATCGATCATTGATTATTTCCCTTCATTGGTGCAATTAAATGAGTATTAGTATAATGATTTAGAGCTTACAAAGGGACATTTTATAAATAGCTAATTGGATGGTTCTACAAAGCCTAGACAGGCAGCAGAAATGGTACATAGAATATTTGGTTAGATGGAGTTTTTTTTTAGCTGTCCTTTACTTTTTATTTTTACTGTGAAATATAATGTGCCTACCAAAAATGAATAAAAGGTCAACAGTTTAATGAATTACTCACTAAATTTAATATTTTTTAAGGCAAATATACTCATTTAACCACCACCCACTATTTTTACAAAATAGAAAACCACTCCAGAAATTCTCATGTGCCTTTGCAGTCACAATCTTTGCAGTCATAACTTTTGCAAACAATAACCCTTTAAAGGTAACCATTCCCCTAACTTGCAAGAAAGGTATCTACTTTCGTATTTTTGTTGGATGGTATTGCCATCTAAGTATGTATCCCTAAATATTTTCTAGAAAGTTTTGTTATCTAAGTATGTGTGTATCCCTACATACTGAGTTTAGGTTTTATTTTGCCTGGTTTGAATGTTGTTCTTTACTCTTGCTTCTATTCTATAAACCAAAGAAATCTAATTCGTACTTAAATGTAGTAGAAATTAAAATTTTTTTACATTATTAATTTGGGGAAAAGAGATTGCTGACTTCTGCTCTAGGATGTTTTTAGTTAGCAAAATTATAATAAAACCAACCATGAAATAAGTATTTTCCCAGAGAAGCCAAATTGTCCTTCTCATTTAGAGCCTCACTACTAGAATAATCAATAAAATTACCAATGGTTTGTTATTTTCTAACAAAAATTCTTTTTTTTTTTTTGAAACAGAGTCTCACTTTGTTGCCCAGGCTAGAGTGCTGTGGCGTCATCCTAGCTTACAGCAACCTCAAACTCCTGGGCTCAAGCAATCCTCCTGCCTCAGCCTCCCGAGTAGCTGGGACTATAGGCATGCGCCACCATGCCCGACTAATTTTTCTATATATTTTTTTTAGTTGTCCAGCTAATTTCTTTCTATTTTTTTTAGTAGAGATGGGGTCTTGCTCTTTTTCAGGCTGGTCTCGAACTCCTGAGCTCAAATGATCCGCCCGCCTCGGCCTCCCACAGTGCTAGGATTACAGACATGAGCTACCGCGCTCGAGCCCAACAAAAATTCTTATGTGGTCTGAGTGAATAGAAAAATGGCCTTTCCCACAGTTGAATATTTTTATATTTAAAATTATTAAAATTACCATTGGGATGATTATTTCCCAGATAATTTAGTAATTAAGTCATATAGTTTTCCCATTAGACTAAAATTATATTTTATATATTTTTAAAATTTTATATGTATTTTTATTTGGTCATTTATAATTTTAAGTTGTACAGTTGTAAAACTCTGTAAAGAATAGTCTAATAGTCTTTTAACATTTTGTCATATTTGCCATCTCTCAGTGTCTTTATATGTTAGTACATGTATGTAGGTAGGTATCACATATATACATGTATAAATACACATGTACATACTCATTTTGGGGAGAACCATTTGAAAATAAGTTACAGACATCATGGCATTTCACCTCTAAATACTTCAGCCTGCATTTCTGAAGAACAGTGACATTCTTTTATGTAACAATAACTATACAGTATTTAAAAAGTTAACAATAATTTCATGTCTTCATCTACTATAAAGTCCACAATCAAAATTCCCTAAATGTTCCCAAAATGTCTTTTAAAAAAAATCTAAAATTTAAAAAATTGAGGATCAAATTGAGGTTCATGCATTATATTTGGCTATTATGCCCCATTAGTCTCTTAATCTAAAATAGCTCCCCCTGCTCCGTCCTTTCCCATTTAAGCATGACACTGATGTTTGAAGAGTCTAGGCCACTTGTCCTGTAGAATGTCCCACATTCTATATTTTTATGATTTCCTGGGTTTGCCCTTATGATTAGGTTCATGTTACATTTTTGGCAGGAATACTCCCTACCTGATGTCATGTACTTCTTATTGCACATATCAGGGGATACATAATTTCTGGTTGTTCCACTGTCCTATGTTTGATCACTTGGTTAAGGTGGTGCCTGCTAGATCTCGCCATTCTAAAGGTACCTTTTCCTCTTTGTAACTAATAATCATCTCTGAACTCAATTATCTGTTTGCATCATGCTGATACCTAGGTCTAGCACTGCTGGAAAAAATATTACAAAACAGGATATTTGTGGCATTATAAATTTATGATTGTTAATCTCACTGGGATTCCTTAACTGTAAGATAATCTTACTGTGTCTCTCTAGTAAGCTTGTGTTCTTCCTCTCCACAATGATTATTTGAAAGCTTTTATCTTTTCAAACCCATTTTCCCTTACCTTTCCTATCACTTTTAAGATATTATTTTGGTTCCTTCTTCTTGGAAGAAGGAAAGGGGTGCCCCTTCTATCGTAAAGTAGTATACTGGAGCAATTAAGAGTGCTGGCAATAGAATTGAGAGTGTATGGTTCAGGATCTCACTTTCACTACTGACTTGTTTTACTGT
The DNA here is from genome assembly GCA_028533085.1 of Varecia variegata. Lineage (NCBI taxonomy): Eukaryota > Metazoa > Chordata > Mammalia > Primates > Lemuridae > Varecia > Varecia variegata. Next base: position 37,358,067 of record CM052436.1, on the reverse strand, counting down.
GGCCTTAGATATTAATCATTTTACCTTGGTCTCCTGAACTGCAGAAGAAGAAGAATTATATTAGGATTAATACTTCATAGAGTAGTTGTGAGGATTTAAATGAAGTAAAACATTGTAAAATGCTTAGCATAGTGCCTGGTATATTGTACATGTTCAATAAATATTAGCTCTTATTATGCCATTTCTTAGGTACCTTACTGTGTTAATTATCCTGCCTTCTGTATTTTCTACTTTTCTCACTCTTTTTACCTCTTTCCATAAGTGCTTAAACTAACATAAATGTTTCATGCCTTAAACTAACCAACCAGTAACTAAAAACCCTTTCCTTCATTTCACATCTATTTTCAGCTCTTGTCTTATTTCTCATTTTCACAGCCATAGTTCTCAACTACCTATGTTTGCTGTATTCCTTTTTCTAACTTTCCCATTTACTCATTTATTATATTCTGGTTTCTGCTCCCACCATTATACTAAACTACCACTGGTAAAGTCATCATTACCTCTCTAAATTCATTTTTTACTTCCCTTTATCATTAGTGCTTCCATTTTTTTCTTCATAAAGATCAGAATCATCTTTTAAAAATGCTACTCTGATCTCACTGTTCCCTTGTTAAAACTAATGTATTTCTATTATTGCGAACATAAAGTCTCAAGCCCTTAATATATTAGTACATATGTCCTGCCTAACTGCCCATTCTTATACGTATTTCCTCTTCACTCTAAGCACTTAAGCCAAGTAAGTCCTTTAATTTCCTTGAACAAGCTTTACTCATATCATAGCATTTGCATTTTGTTCCTTTTCTGGACCTTTCTTTATTTTTCTCTTGTTTTCTTTGGATAGTACCTATCCTTCTTTGAGACTTCAGCTCAAAGGTCATATTCTCAGTAAAACCTTCCCTGATCTTGTTCAGAAGAAGTATGACATCTGTATTTCTCCTTCATATCACTTACTAGAATTGTAATTAAATAATGAATTGGTTTATTCTTCTCTGGAGTGCGAGTTCCATGAAGGCAAGAACTCTTACCTTGTTTGTTGCTGAATCTCCAGATCTTACTATCGCAGTTGTTTTGCTAGAAGATGTTCAATAAGTGTTTGTTGAATGAATTATTATTGATTCATAGAAATGTCACTCATCTCTTTATTCTTTAATAATAATTTTAAAACCAATAGCTTAAACTTTTTTTTTTTTTTTTTTTAATTCAACATGTTTGGAGTTTCAATGCATTCTATGGAAGTTCCCTGAGGACTTGTACTCTCCTCCTTCTAGATGGTCTGGGGATATAGCCTCAAGTGGCTGTAGGAAACAAACAAGTGATTTTGTTTTTTTTGAGATCTCCTGTTTTATCTTGAAGATACATGAGCATTTCCTTTCTGTTTCTTAATATTTTTGTGTTTGTTAGACAAAAAGTGCCTAAAACAGCTTACCAGGTAGTGAAACACTTCTGAACATTTCCCAATTCTTTCAGCCATTCCTCATTTGACATTTAGATCTATTTGGTAGCCTTTTCATACCACTGCAGAAACTATATTCCATGGTTCCAGAACTGAACGTAGTTCTTCAAATATTGTTAGCACAAAGATGTATTGAATGAGCAGATGGGCAAAATGTGATAAGGCAAAAAGCTGAGACTGCTTGCATTTATGTCTTTTGAAATTGGTATAGGTACAGTAAATGTTTTAAATTGACCTACTTTAGAAATAAGGTAAAATTAAATATGTATCTCAGGACTGTAGAGGCTTAAGAATGTAATTATGTGCTGTTGAATCCTTAGTTTTAATGATGTTTTCTGAATTGACAAATGCTAAAACAAAAACATAGTTTTTAGTGTAGAAAGTAGTTGCATTTGTGATGAAATCTGCAAGTGCATATTGTCCTTCCACTAACATTATGAATAAGCATGGATGGGTTGTCAGGAATCCATCAGCTGTACCTGTGTGTGATGACAGTTGTAGTATACTTGACAGAATTCTGAAGAAAATCCCAACTTAAGCGAAATAGACTTTACTTTTTAATGTAAAGAGTAATGTAAAAAATTTGAGAATGGTTAGGCATTTTTTTTTTACTTCTGATATTTATTACTCCAATTGTTTGAAGAACTGAAATTTAGAATTCCTGGAGATAATTCATTTGTTACAGTTTGTTATAAATTCACATATTATACAATGTTTGGTACCCTATGTATTAATTATTTATATGTGTAACAGGCAACCCAAAGTTATGTTGACGAATGTCTTATGGACGGATTTAGGACGAAAATTCAGAAAGATCCTACCTAGAAATGATGCTAATTTATGTGATGCCAACAAGGTGCAATCAGACTCATTGCCTTCGACATCTGTTGACAGCCTAGAGACATGTCAAAAATTAGAACCTCTTCACCAAAGCCTTAATTTATCTGAAAGGTATGTTGTTCAGTATTGCTTTTGTTCAACTTACCACATTTGAAATAATATAAATCCAATACTCTTAAAGATAAGATTGTTGGAAATGATCTTGAAGAAGATCTGCATATACAGGTGGTGTACCCCACTCTAAAGGAAATTTTAAAGCTGCCAGTCTTAATTTACAAACTTAGATAATGGTTCTACACTTCATTAAGCAGATTGACATGGAATTATATTTGAAAACAAGTATTATTAGTATGTTTAACTTATTTACTTTTAATAATTTGATTCATATATACATCTTTGTAGGAATTTTTTAATAAAATGAAGATACATATATACAAGTATATTATGTGAGTATATATACATATTTGTATATATTTTCTGTATCTTTTTATTTTTTAAATAATTTCATTATTTATTTCTTTTATATTTTCTGCATCTTTAACATCCTTTTATATGTTATCTAATCTAGATCCTCACTGTATTTGACTTTGTGAGCTTTCTTGTATTTTAAGGACATTTTTTAAAAAAAGGAGATGATGTTAAAATATTGCCTACAGGGTTTTAGTATTAGTAAATATTTAGTAGTAAATACTCAGTTTAATTTTGAAAACTAACAAGACCAATTTTTTTGTGTTTTTTGGAAGAATCATATATGGAGTTTGGGACTGAAAACTAGGAATTAGCTCTAGGAATTTGTGATCTGTAACAATATCTATTCTACATTTCTACTTACAGTTTTAGCCCTTAAATGTATATTTTTGGGGGAAGGTACTTTGTTTTCAATTAGAATAACCTACCATTAGCTAGACAGAACTTTGATTATATGGTCTGTAATCTGAATGGCAGATATAAGTGCTTTAAGCCAAGACCCAGATAAAAACTACTAACTTTCAACACAGTTATTTTTAAACTAAAAGTAGAATTCTTATCAAAATATCTGAACATAGTATAGTAATACATTAATTTTGAAAAAGGATACTTCTTTTAAAAAGATTAAATCATAAAAAGCTAAGTTTAATAAGACATTCCTTACTAGATCATACCTTATAGTGTAAATTTAACTTTCTAAAACAATGTAAATCTTGGAGTCAGACAAGTTAGTATCAGGAATTTATGAAGCATCTTGCTCTCATACTTCAGGATTCTGTTAATAGCAGTTTTCCTCCTTAGTACAGGTGAACTGATCCCTTTCTGTGCTGACAGATCTAAATAATGGGACTAGTTAACAGAATGACCCTTCTAATATCTTTGACTATTATGGAAGGAAGCTTTAACACTTCTCTAAATGACAGGAGTCTCATCAGTCCTCTCATCCCGTGACTGTCCTTTTTCCAGTTAGAACAATGTGGTGTTCTGTTCTCTCGGAAGACTGGTTTTTCCCATGAGGAATTGTTAGCACCTAGATTATGTGTTCGTGAAATTTAAATGTAACATGAAGTAAAGAGTCCCAATAAGATTCTAATTTGAATTTTGCATTGATTTTTTGTCTGTTTTTCCTCTTCAGTGATTGAGATGGACTACCAGCTAGTCCAGACCTCTTTCCTAAGTTCCAGATGTCCTAAACTTAACTTGTTCCAAAGTGAGAATATCATCTTTTCTCAAACCATGCCTATTTTTTGTATCCCCTCCCTGTATGAGTGAATGACTCCCCCATATATAAATAAGAACTTGGAAATTGTCCTTGACTTCTGTTTTTTCCTTATCCTTTATATTTAATCATTTCCCATGTATAGTTATTTTTACCCCTAAACATGTCTTAAAATGGTTTCTTTTCCATCTTTATTGGCAGTGCCGCAGTTCAAGCTCTAGTAAGTTTGTGCCTTCATTACTAGGACAGTAACTTTATTAGGTTTCCTGTGCATAGTCTTTTTCTTCTTGGTTTATTCCTTATATTGTTGTCGAAGTATTCATTCTAAAAGATAGATCTTAACTTGTCACTCACTAATTTAACATTTTTCTGTGACTCCACATAACCTTCAGGTTAAACTCCTTAGTGTGGTACACAAGGCCTTTATGATCTAACCTTTTTTTTATCTCTAGCCTTGTGTCTGTCTACTCCTTCATATTCACAGCGTGCTTCAGACTTAGGGAACTATTGGTAGCTCACTGTATAATGTATATGTATAATGTACATGTGTAATGTATACGTATAATGTATAATGCTGTTTTATACATCTTGTCTGTTCTCTTGTCTCGGAAACAATCCTGTATTTTTTTTCTTCTTACTGATTTCTTTTGGTCTCAAATATTGAGCTCATATGTCATCTTTCTTTGGATTCCACCTCAAATCCACATTTTATCTCTTTCTTTGTCTTGCTAAACAGCCTGTTCATATATCACAGCACTCATCACACTGTATTGTGATTTGTAGTTTTTCTGCCTCCCTGACAGTAAACTTCGTGAGGTTAGGGACTATATTTTATTTTCTATTTTTCCTTTTTTCCTCCTATAGTACTGGGTACATACTAAATGCTCAATAAATGTTTGCTAGATAAGATATTGCTTCTCCCCAGAGTTACATCTCCAGACTCTTTGTCTGAAATATATTTTCCTCCATCAGAACAAATTATGTGCTCTGTAATTTTGGTGACAACCGGGGAAAGAGACATTACAAGCATCAAATTAGGAAATTGGAGAACTCTTTTGGGTATAGCTTCGGATAGATGTTTTCTATCTCAGGCTTGTTATATGCAATCGGAGACTTATACTTACTTCAGTCTTTGCTTAACTTTGACAGTGAGGCCTTTTGTCTTATTTTCATTTTTACCTAGTTAGGACTTAATGATTTCAGAAAGATAAAAGAGAGAAATTTTTTTTTTTTTGCTTTTAAATTCTTTCTTAAAGTTTAACTATTGAGTAAATTAAAATTACTCATTCAATTCCAGAAATGATATTTTGTTAGGCATTTTATTTGTATCCTAGGATCTAAAGGTAGTGAACTAATTATTTTGCTTTTTATTTGAGGGCAGTTTGGCCTTTTGTTTTTTGATAAGATTGAGAAGAAAATTGGAAAATGTGTCATCCAAATCAATCTTGTTAAATAATACAGAAAAGTGTCAAGAGTTTTAGAAATATCCTAGCAGTATGTCGAATACACATTTAAGCTTTAAAAATATGTAAACCCCATTTTAGTATAGGTCTTATCTCCATATGCAGTTCACATCTATTTCTGTGGAAGAAAATTTCCAGACATTATAAGCCTTGTTCAATAGGCAAGAAAGAACCTAGTAGGATACACATACAAGACTTTTGAGAAGATAAACTATCTTTTGCTTTCATCAATTGGCACCAGAGCATGTTAGAGAAATATGAAGACAGTGTACCAGGATTCCATTAAGAAGAGTTAGCTCCTTGGTACTTGGAATTTCCCTAAATATACTTATTCATCTTTTTCTTAAATTTGCATGTGTTTGAAGTTTAAAAAATTATGTATTACAGATATTGTAATGGTAAAACTTTTTGTACACTACAGTATTCTCATCACCTCAAGATGTTTATATGCCAGTAGTCTTCTAGTTGAGTGATAATTCAGTCATGTAAAATTTAGCTTAATAAAAGAGTAAATTTAGAAAATCTGTGAATGTCTTTAAGAAGGTTATCAGAAATTAATTTTTTTTACATACCTTTAAGATGCTAATTTAGAAGGTATATTTTAAATTATATCATCTGGGACAAGCATTTTTATGAGGCCCCTCTTAAAATGTCACATAGTAGCATAATTTTAGAAAGGCATCAGCCATTATAGCTAAATAAAAACTAAATTAGCAGTGTAATTTTTTCTTTATTGCTTTACTAGCAGATATAATTATGTTATCTTTCAATTAAATTTTCATTTCTTTAAAAATTTGCTCTTGACATGGAGTTATATACTAATAGCTCTTGTCAGGTTTTCAAAGTTTCTCCCTCATTTATTAAATTATTTGAATTTCACAGCTACCTTGCTACTTAAATAGGGAAGGAACTTACAATTTGTAAATGAGAAAATTAAGAATCAGAGAGAATAACCATGCAGAGACACAATCAGAAAATGGCTTTACTTCTCAGGCCAGTATACTTTCTGCTACGTCTTACTATTAATACATTTCAAAATTTGTTTTTGCTTTGGTTTAGTATATTTATGATATTTTGAAGTGTGATTTCATAATATTAGTAGGTAAAGTCAAGCAAATTCTATTTTATTTTACTTACTGATACTGTTTACATACTTAAGAAAAAAATTGGATACACTCTGTGAAGTGACAACTTTTAGTCCGTCCTTTCAGATTAAGATAGTATGAGAGATGAAGGATATACTTCAATTCCATGTGAAAATTCAGAAGTTTTTGAAGTGCTGGCTAGCCCTGGAATATCCAGGGTAGTGCTAATTTATATAGTTGTACTCCAAAAGATAGCTTAAGGATTATGAATTTAATTGTCACTTTACAGATTTGTATTCTGTAAGGCTGTCAAGCAAAACTCTTTGTTTCCTCAAGGTACCCAAATTGGATAAGTTGCTAATATTTGATGAAAGGTGTTTGGTTTATGGCTGTGTGTTATGAAGAGCTAGGTGTACTGTAGTCATTGCTAACTATTCAATTACACACTTGTAATTTAATTTTATTTTTTAGACATGGGGACTCACCCTATTGCTTAGGCTGGAGTGCAGTGGTGTGATCATATAGCTCACTGCAGTTTCAAACTCCTGGCCTCAAGTGATCTTCTGGCATCAGCCTCCTTGAGTGGCTAGGATTATAGTTGTGAGCCATTAAGCCCAGCTCACTTATACACTTTTCTAAGAAGATACTATTTTCTTCAAGATTTCAGAGCTTAATAAATTATGATAAGCACTATTTGAAAGGGAAGTTTATAACTTTGAGTAAGACTTTAATAATATGAAAATTGAAGTGAATGTTCATTTTTTGTGTACTTACTATGTTCCAGGAATTGTGCTAACTACTTTACATCTATTATCTAATTTATTCTTAACAATTGTGTAATGTAGATATTATTCTTCCCATGTAGAGATGAGGAGATGAATGCTAAGAGGCAGTAATTATGGTAATTAACTTGCCCAAGGATATATAGTTCCTAGGTAGTGAAATCAGAATCCAAACCTATGTTTGACTCCAAAGTCCTTGCTCTTAATTCTCTTTTACCCTTCTGAACTTCAATTTTTCTCATCAGTGAAGTAGGAATTGGACTTTACTATATATTTTATATCATATAATTCATTAATTAAAATTTTCTACTTATTCTTTAGTTTTTCCCTGTGGCATTTGTTCATGTAGTAATAGAATATTTTCTCATTGAAAGGTATACCGTGGTAGACATGCTGAGACAGTGTCTTGAATTTTCTGATCACTTCAGAGATCCTCAAAGAGCTCTGGTGCCTTAGGGATATAGGTTCTGGCACAGCTTGCTATATAATCTCTTCAAGTGGTTTTTGGTTGAATTTTGAAATTTTTCTCTTCTAGGAAAGATTTTTTAGCTTTGTTCAATTTAAAAGTTCTCACTTATCTTCTTTTCTTCATTTTTCTCTTTTTTTTTTTTTTGCTTTTTATTTCTTTAAAATCTAGCAGCAAAACAAATCATGCAAGAATAGGATGATCATTTATTTTCAGAGGAAAATGCTACCCTTTAGAAATTTTCCCTTTCCTTGTTATTTGTACTGCTATTTCAGTCAAATTATTCTTTTCAACACTTTGACTCCAACTTCCCTATTTTGGAGAGACAGCTTTTTTTTTCCAAGTGACTCAACATTTTCAAACATATTTAAATAATGTTACAGCCAGGCACTTAAATAAAGATACTAAATGTTTATATTGCAATAAAATGAGTCACATAAATTTTTTGATTGACAAAAACAGTTACATTTCTTTGATGTGTCTCCATATATGCTACAAATTTTTCTATACTTAAATACTACAGTTTTTGGATTTTTTTTATTATAAGCAACATTTACGAATTCAGTAATGATAGGGGAACATATAAAGAGTATATCATCAATCTTAAAATGAGTTATTAATTTAGTATATCAGATTCATCTCTTAAAAGAAATATTTTATTTACACTGAAATATTTATTTGGAAAAAATGATTCTAACTTGATTAAAATCTTTTCTGCTAATATTTCTGTATTTTTCCTTTAGTATTGAGAGCTACAGTTGAGTTTCCTTTAGTGATTCATTTTATAGCAATGCATAGTGTAAGATCAGGTAAAAGAAATGTTGAAACACCTTACTGGTCCTACTTTGCTCCTTTGTCTACTTCAAATCTAACATTTTTTAAGGAGAGTTCTGTCAGGCATCAAGTATACAAAGCAGACAATACTAAATAGGATCCTTAGAGATTTAAATCATGCAAAGAGCAATAAAAATATCTCTGCCCTCCCTTCCTTACAATTAGGCACACTAGGTGGCAGACTTCCTTTCCCTTTTTTCTTCGCTTATAAACCCAGGGAGTTGTATTTACTATTAGCCTTTATTTTTAGGTTATACGTACAACTTAATAGTTGTAGCACTTTTTTAAAAATGGTGATTATGCTAGAAATGGATATTTTCAAGAGTTTCTTGAAGTATCTATGGAAAAGCTCAGTTATCTGGAATCCTTTGGCAGGTTAATATTGAGAATACAGTATAATGGAATAAGACAAACAAAAAACCCTGAAAGATAATAGGCCCAGGATCTTTCACTAGGAAGAGCTACTTATTGGGCAAATCATTTGATTTTCTTTTTTCCTTGTTTTTTTTAGGGACAGGGTCTCACTCTGTTCCTCAGGCTGGATCATTAGCTCACTGCAGCCTCAAACTTTTGGACTCAAGTGATACTCCTGCCTTAGCCTCCCAAGTAGCTAAGACTCTAGGCATGCACCACCATTCCCAGTTAATTTTTAAATTTTTTTGTAGTGACAGGGTCTCACTATGTTGCCCAGGCTGTCCTCGAACTCCTGGCCTCAAGTGATCCTCTTGCCTCAACCTCCCAAAGTGCTGGGATTACAAGAGTGAACCACTGTACCCAGCCGATTTAATTTTTCTGAACTTTGGGTTCTTCACATTTAAAATAAAGAAGGGACTAATTTACTTTAAAGTTCTCCGAAGGTCTGAAATTTTGTGCTGTCTGGAATATAGTGAAAAGACTATAGTGCCTTTATGTAGTGAAAATAGAATACCTCTAAGTAATACAACAAATGTAACAAAGTACAGTGAATTTCCACCCAACAAAAGTATAGGCATACCTTGGAGATATTGCAGGTTTGGTTCCAGACCACCATAATAAAACAAATACTGCAATGAAATGAGTCACACGAATTTTTTGCTTTCCCAGTGCATATGAAAGTTACGTTTACACTATACCATAGTCTATTAAGTGTATGATAGCATTATGTCTAAAAAGCAATGTACATATCTTAATTTAAAATGCATTATTATTAATACTAAAAAATGCTAATGATCATCTAAGCCTTCAGTGATTTATAATCTTTTTGCTGGTGGAGGTTCTTGCTTCCATGTTGATGGCTGCTGACTGGTCAGGATAGTGGTTGCTGAAGGTTGAATTGGCTGTGGCAGTTTCATAAAATAAGACAATGATGTCTGTTCCATCAATTCACTCTTCCTTTCATGAAAGATTTCTCTGTAGCATGCAATGCTGTTTGATGCATTTTACCTACAGTAGAACTTCTTTCACAGTTGGAGTCAGTCCTCTCAAATCCTGCCACTGCCTTTCCAACTAAGTTTATATAATATTCCAAATCCTTTGTTGTCATTTCAAGAATGTTCACAGCATCTTCACCAGGAGTAGATTCCATCTCAAGAAGCCAGTTTCTTTACTCATCCATAAGAAACAACTTCTCCTTTGTTCCAGTTTTATCATGAAATTACAGCAATTCAGTCACATCTTAAGGCTGCATTTCAAATTCTAGTTCTCTTGCTATTTCTACCACATCTACAGTTACTTCTTCCACTGAAGTCTGGAACTCCTCAAAGTCATCCATGAGAGTTGGAATTAACTTCTTCCAAACTCCTGTTAATGTTGATATTTTGACCTCTACCCATGAATCATGAATGTTCTTAATGGCATCTAGAATGGTGAATCATTTCCAGAAGGTTTTGAATTTACTTTGTCCAGATCAGAGGAATTACTATGGCAGCTATAGCTTCATGAAATGTACTTCTCAAGTAATGAGACTTGAAAATTTCAAATTACGCTATCCATGAGCTGTAGAATGGGTGTTGTGTTAGCAGGCTTGAAAACATTAATCTCCCTATACATCTTCATCAGAGATCTTGGGTGATCAGGTGCATAGTCAATGTACAATAATATTTTTAAAGGAGTCTTTTTTTCCTGAGCAGTTGTTCTCAAAGGTAAGCTTAAAAGATTTGTAAACCAGCCAGGTTTGGTGCTCACACCTGTAATCCTATCACTTTGAGAGGCTAAGTCAGGAGGAGCTTGAGACCAGCCTGAGTGAGACCTCATCTCTATAAAAAAATAGAAAAATTAGCTGGGTGGGTTGGTGGGTGCCTATAGTCCCGGCTACTTAGGAGGTGAGGCAGAGGATTTCTTAAGCCCAGGAGTTTGAGGTTGCAGTGAGCTATGATATACCATGATGCCACTGCACTCTAGCCAAGGCAAGAGAACAAGACACTGTCTCAGAAAAAGAAAAAAAAGAGATTCAGTAATCCATGCTGTAAACAGATATGCTGGCACTCAGGCCTTGCTGTTCCATTTATAGAACACAGATGAATTAGATTTATCATAATTCTGAAGGGCCCTAGGATTTTCACAATGATAATGAGCATTGACTTCAACTTAAAGTCACCAGCTGCATTAGCCCCTAGTAAGAGAATCAGCCTGTCCTTTGAAGCTAGACATTGACTTCTCTCTAACTATGAAAGTCCTAGATGATATCTTCTTCCAATAGAAGGCCATTTTGTTTACATTGAAAATCTGTTGTTTAGTGTAGCTACCTTCATCAATTAACTTACCTAGATCTTGTGGGTAACTTGCTGCAGCTTCTGCATCAGCACTTGCTGCTTTACTTGCACTTTTATGTTCCAAAGATAATTTGTTTCCTTAAACCTCATGAACCAACCTCTCCTAGCTTCTGACTTTTCTTCTGTAGCTTCCTTACCTCTTTTAATCTTCATAGACTTGAAGAGAGTTAAGGCCTTACTCTGAATTAGGCTTTGGCTTAAAGGAATGTTGTGGCTAGTATAATCTTGTATCCAGTCCACTAAAACTTTTTCCATATCAGCAATAAGACCGTTTTGCTTTCTTGCCATTCATGTGTTCACTGGAGTGGCGCTTTTAATTTCCTTCAAGAACTTTTCCTGTGCATTCACACTTTGGCTAACTTTGGTACAAGAGGCCTAGCTTTCAGCCATCTCAGCTTTTCACATGCTTTCTTCACTAAACTTAATCATGCCTTGCTTTTGATTTAAAGTGGGAGATTTGTGACTCTTCCTTTCACTTGAACACTTACAGATCATTGAAGGATTATTAAGTGGTCTAATTTCAATATTGCTGTGTCTCAGGGGGTAAGGAGGCCCAAGGAGAGGGAGAGAGATGGGGGAATGGTCTATTGGTGGAGTAGTCAGAACATAGACATTTATCAATTAAGGTCAACATCTTATATGGGCTGAGTTCTTGGTGCCCCAAAAGCAATTATAATAGTACCATCAAAGACCACTGATCACAGATCATTATAATAGATATAACAATAATGGAAAAGTTTGAAATATTGAGGGAAGTACCAAAATGTGACACAGATACACAAAGTGAACATGTGCTTTTGGAAAAATAGTACCGATAGTCTTGCTTGACTTACCATTGTAAATCATGGAATATCTGTGAAGTACAGTAAATGAAGTACAATAAAGTGAAATATGCCTGTACTCAAGCCGTTTCTAAGCTTTTGTATTGTTTCTTTCAAAGTATCAGCAAAGTACTGGTAGTGATATATTGAGAACAGTTAAGGAAGGTCTCTAATAAAGAGGAGTTAGGAAAACTTTAAAAATATAGGAACAAGAACTAAAAACATCATAGTAATTTGGCTTGGACCAGTCTATTCAGGGCCAAATAGTGCTATTTGGTGCATTATTATAGTGTGGCAAAGTTCATCGGTTGTTGTTCATAATAACAGTTGACTAACAAAGCAAAGGTTACACTATGCTCATCTGTTTAAGAAGACATCAGGTTTATATAGTACATTTGCTATAAACCCCACCAACTTAAAAAGTTTTGGAGCTTTAAAAGTACACTTTAACTTCCTAAACATTTGATTTATTGAGTCCCTCATACTATTATGTATTAGCATATACATTATCACCATATGTATTAGCCTATACATTATCACCATAGGTGCCATCTGAATGATGTTTTTCTTGTTGAACTTAGCATTTGTCAATTAGAAGTATGTAATTACTTATCAAGGACCTTTCTGTTGAATGAGAAGAAGAAAGATTTTTTGAATTGCTTTGTAGTAATCTATGTCTTTAATAACTGCTGAAAAAGAAAAGGAAAGCATTTTTTGAGAAAAATTGGTTAAAATTTCAAGTCCCTTAAAAGCAACCATTAGAGCAATTAAAGATACTGTAGTGGCAGGTTAATCTATGCTATAATTTGTAAGAAACACGTACTTCTAGAAACAAAAAGATTGTATTTATCCAAAATTTTGAGTATTTATGGGTTGATTTCTAGGGTGGTATAGTTCTATTAGCTTATTTGTGCTAAGATAACAATGTTTGAAAGTTCAACTTCCTGGAATACATTTTTTTTACTGAAAACTTCAGTACAGTACAGTGTTTGTTATTCTGTGTGACAGGATACCCCGAGTTATATTGACGAATGTCCTGGGAACGGAGTTAGGAAGAAAATACATAACGACCCCACCTATAACTGAGGCAAGTTTGAGTGATACAGACAACTTGCAATCAAAGCACCATTCTTCATCATCTGATCGCAGCCTAGAATCTTGTCAAAATCTAAATCCTCACAAGAGCTGTTTTTTATCTGAAAGGTATGTTTAGTGATAACTTTACTCAAAATAAATACTATATTTATTCTCACGAACCCTCCTTTCTTCTTTCCCCATAGATATGTTATCGCTAAATGTGAGGTAAATGGGCTCTGATAGCTGTTTTGACTTTTCTCGCCTGGTGGCTGGAATGGCTATTGGAACCAACAGTCCATGGCTAATAATTGGTTTCAAAAGTACTGGTTACCATTCTTATATTTTGGAAAAAATGGATGCAGACACTTAATGAAAATTTAGTTACCTATTTCAGTATCCCAGTTTATTTGCTTGTTATAATTGAAATCCATTCCCCTGACATCAGTCTATTCCTCTCTCCTTCTCCGTCCTGTTTGTCTATCTGTCTGTCTGTCCATCTATCCAGTCTTATTTACTGTTTTTATATCCAGATTCTAAAACTATACCTGGCACTTAGTGCTCAATAAATATTTGTTGAATGAATAGCTGAATACGTTCCTTACAAAAATGATTTGAGATAGCTAAATTACACTAACAAATGTGGCTTACTATGCCAGTAAGAGAAATGCAAATCTGAAGTTGCCTTTGTTTTAAGCTTTAGGAAAGCATTGTGTATGGACTGGAAATAAGAAAGAATTTGTGGAAAAAAGCTAAGGAATGATCAATTAGTAAATTTTACTAGATTTTTAAAGTATTGTTTGCCTTGAACTCTTGAAGCTTTTCTTTTTCTTTTTTGCTTTCAGCCTGTAGAATATAGAGTTTTTATTAAGTGAAAAATTTATCCAATTTTATATGTTTTTTTCCTCCCAAATCATCTAAAGGTAACTTCTGGTTTTTATTTTATTGTAAACCTAATTGCATTAAGGAGTATTTATAGTTGCCTTTTTAATCTACAACAAATTTCTTCTATTTCTAACCAATTTTATTTTTTTAACTCTATTTTTTATGAACTTGAATTTTTTCCATTTTGAAAAATATAGTATAGTTTCACTTAGGTTTACTTAGTGAATTATCAGTGACAATTTTAACTTTATACTTTGTTAGGTGTCTTTCTAAGTTTGCCCCTGAAAAATGAGAATTTCAGCAGCATAATCCAGTTACTAAAGTTAATGTGTAATTAGAGATATTAGAAATTTATCCACTTTGTACTATAGATGTTTGTTTCTGCCTCCTCTGCTTAGACCATGAGCTTCTTCAGGAGAGGTATCATGTCTCATTTGCATTTATACCCAGTGCTTTGCTCAATATATTTTGAATTTTGTGCACTTGTATTAATGCTGTCATTTAACCTTGAACTTCAGTTTCCTGAGTTATTTTATTTTATTTTATTTTATTTTTTTTAAAAAAATAGAGATGGGGTCTCGCTCTTGCTCAGGATGGTCTCGAACTCCTGAGCTCAAGCTATGCTCCCACCTCGGCCTCCCAGAGTGCTAGGATGACAGGCATGAGCCACTATGCCTGGCCCTAGTTTCCTGAGTTGTAAAAAATGAAGTAATTTTGAATGTCCATTCTACCTTACAAAATTGTTCTGTTATCTCTTTTAAATCTCACATGTGACAATTCTTTGTGTACATAAAATATTATATAAATGAAAATGTATATTGAAAGATACTTTCTGTAGAAAAAACTTATGATGTACTATTAACATGGAATTCAGATGACATCAGTACACATTCATGCTGTTCCAAAAATAGCACTGTTGTCAAGATCCTATGAAACTATCAAATTGTAATCTCTACATTTCAGGCTTTATGCCAATCTGGGGCTAAGATTTAATAATAATAAGTGCAGAATTTCTGGCTGCTCCCAAAATCTATTGAGTTGGAACTCTAGCTCTCATTCAAGTCCTTTCTAAACAGTCATGAAATTTCCAGGTGGTTTTGATGTGGGCCTTGAAAATTCATTCTCTGGGTGGCAATTTTCTTTGATTCTTGTGTCAGATAAGCAGAAACTTTGGAGCCAGACATCTGGTTTAAGGTCTTAGCTGTGCTGCTAATACACTGACTTACCTTGGGCAAGTTACTTATCCTATCTTTAAAACAGAAATAATAACACATACCTTATAGGATTAGTGTGGAGATTTTTAAGGAGGTAACCTATGCAAAGTTCCTAAAATAATGCCAGAAACTTAGTAGGTGATTATTAAATGGTAGTCATTATTTTTCTCTCTTTATTGCTGCTGTCATCAAAAGTGCCATTAAATGCTATTGCTACAGTTGATGCTACTGAAGTCTTCTATGCTGAGGGTGCCAACATCTGATCCTGAGACCAATGTTGCCATTGTCAGTGCTGCCGAGGCAATTAACATAGCCTCATCAGCATCACCATTTGGTTGAAGGAGTACTGAGCTCCTTAAGCCAAGCTTTAATTCTTTCTTCCCTTAAAATGAGTTTATTTTAATCCTAAAATTTGTACAAAACCAAAAAAGAGCCAAAGAAATCCTGAGCAAAAAGAACAAAACTGGAGGCATGACACTACTTGACTTTAAAATATATTACAAACCTATAGTAACCAAAACAGCATGGTATTGGTATAAAAACAGACACATAGACTAATGGAACAGAGTAGAGAACCCAGAAATAAATCCACGTATTTATAGCCAACTGATTTTCAACAGAAGTGCAAAGAACATACATTGGGGAAAGGATACCCTCTTCAATAAATATTGCTGGGAAATTGGATATCCATATGCAGAAGAATGAAACTAGACCCCGGTCTCTCACCATATATAAAAATCAACTCAAGATGGAGTAAAGACTTAAACCTAGGACCTGAAACAATAAAATTACTAGAAGAAAACATAGGGGAAATGGTTGAGATTGGTCTAGGCAAAGATTTAAAAATATATATATATATACTTTATTTCAAAATATTAAGGGGGTAGAAATGTTTTGGTTACATGGATTAGGCAAAGATTTTATGGCTAACACCACAAAAGCCCTGACAATAAGAACAGAAACAGACAAATGGGACTATATTAAATTAAAAAGCTTCTGCACAGCAAAGGAAATAGTCAAGAGAATAAGGAGACAATCTGTTAAATGGGAGAAAATATTTCCAAACTATTGATCCATCAAAGGATTAATATTCAGAATATACAGGAACTCAAACAACTCAACAGTAAAAACACCAAATAATCCCATTAAAAAGTGGGCAAAGGACATGAATAGACATTTCTTAAAAGAAAACATACAAATAGCCAACAGGTATATGAAAAAATGGTTAACATTGCAATCATCAGGGAAATGCAAACTAAAATCACAATGAGATATCAACTTGCCCCAGTAAGAATGACTGTCGTTAAAAAGACAAAAAATAACAGATGCTGGCAAGGATGCAGGGAAAAGGGAATTCTCATATCCTATTGGTGAGAATGTAAATTAGTATAGCCGCTATGGAAAACAGTATGGAGATTTCTTAAAAAATTAAAAATAGAACTACCGTACAATCCAGCAATCCCACTACTAGGTATTTATTCAGCAGAAAGGAAATCAGTATATCAAAGGATACCTGCACCCTCATGTTTATTGCAGCACTATTCACAATAGTAAAGACATAGAGTCAACTTAAATGTCCATCAGTGGACAAATGGATAAAGAAAATGTGGTATGTATACACAATGGAATACTATTTGGCCACAAAAAGAATGAAAGTTGTCATTTGCAGCAACATGGATGGAACTTGATACCATTATCTTAAGTGAAATAAGCTAGGCACAGAATGACAAATATCACATATTCTCACTCATCTGTGGGAGCTAAAAAGAATTGATGGAAGGGCCAGGCACAGTGGCTCACACCTGTAATCCTAGCACTCTGGGAGGCTGAGGTGGGTGGATCGTTCGCGGTCAGGAGTTCGAGACCAGCCTGAGCAAGAGCGAGACCCCGTCTCTACTACTAAAAATAGAAAGAAATTATCTGGCCAACTAAAAAAATATATAGAAAAAAATTAGCTGGGCATGGTGGCGCATGCCTGTAGTCCCAGCTACTCGGGAGGCTGAGGCAGTAGGATCACTTAAGCCCAGGAGTTTGAGGTTGCTGTGAGCTAGGCTGATGCCACGGCACTCACTCTAGCCCGGGCAACAGAGCGAGACTCTGTCTCAAAAAAAAAAAAAAAAAGAATTGATGGAGGTAGAGAGTAGAATGATAGTTACCAGAGACTGAGAAGGGTGTATGTGTGGGTGGGGGGAGATGAAGAGAGATTGGTTAATAGTTACAAACATATATTTAGGTAGAAGGAATAAGTTCTAATGTTCAATAGGAAAATAGGATGACTATAGCCTAATGGATGCAGTGTGTACTGTCTGGGGTATGGGCACACTTGTGGCCCTGACTCGGGTGGTACAAGAACAATTTATGTAACCAAAGTGTTTGTACCCCCATAATACTCTGGAAAAAAAAGAATAGAGTGACTAGAGTTCATAAAAATGTATTGTACATTTCAAAATAGGAGAGAGGACTTAGAATGTTCCCAACACATAGAAATGATGAATGTTTGAGTTGATGGATTCCCCTACTTTATGATTACATGTTCCATGCATGTAACAAAATATCACATGTATCCCATAAATATGTACAAATATTATATAACATCAAAAAATAAATGAGTTCATTTTGAGGCAAATCCAGAATACCCCCATGGAGATACATTGTAAGTATGGCCATACCATTATTTTGATAGATATGGCCCCAGTATAAGTGAAATACAGAATGAATACAAGATAGGCTCAGGATGGGTCACTGTTGTAACTAACCTCCTCCCAGCCTGCCTGTCTCAAAATCAGGAAGAGTAATAGAAATTATTTAGATCTTTTCTGAAGGATACTAGATGTTCTGACATTACTGTTATTGTATAAAATGTGGTAAACTCCCTAACTCTTGTTAGGAAGATATAATGTCAAGTAGCAACTCATAAAATTTGTGGGTTGAAGAATGAGGGAAACTGAGGAAGTTTCCTCTGGAAACCCAGCACTTGTGTCCTTAATGATACACATAAAAAAATCTTATATGAAAGACTAAAAGTCTTACTTTAGTCTTAGTCTGTCCAGAACTGTTATTACTGACTATAACCTGAATGGAATTATATAGGAAAAAAAGCTTGTGTTTTATATCAAAAACCAAAGAATGATAGAAAACACTGATGGTGAATAGAAAATTTAAATTGGTCTCTTTGAAGTAGCATATTTGTTTCTTCTACATGATAATTTTTTGATTTTAACATGTAGATCTTTAAGTCAGCTTTATATTACTTCTGTAACAAATTTTTAGCTAACATTTATTAAGTCTTTTCTATGATATTACCACTATGAAAAACACCATACCTGTATTAACTTTTTTAGCATAGGCTTGAATTGCACTTCAAGCAATTTGCTTAACTTATCTATGCCTCAGTTTACCTCACCTGTAAAATGATAATACCTATGTGTGTTGGAGGAGCAAATGAGAAAATATATACAAAACATTTATAACAATAAATGTTTTCAATAAGTGAGAACTTTTGTTATTCCTATTTGGAATTATTGATAGATTTTTGTTTTCTAAATATTCTTTATAAGTATTGTCACTTTTAGTGATTTTGAAATGTTTAATACATTATTATTTACTATATTCACCATGCTGTACAGTATATCTCAAAGTAAAAAAAAAAAAACTTATTCTTTCCGTCTAATTGCAGCTTTGTACCCTTTAACCATCATCTCTCTGTTCCTCCCAGTCTCTGGTAACTACCATTCTACTCTCTACTTCATGTTGGGTTGTTTTAGATTTCACATAGAAGTGAGAACATGTGGTATTTGTCTTTCTGTTCCTGGCTTATTTCACTTAGCATAATGTTCTCTAGTTCTATCCACGTTGTCACAAATAACAAAATTTCTTTCTTTTAAAAGTCTGAGGCCAGGCGTGGTGGCTCATGCCTGTAATCCTAGCACTTGGGAGGCCGAGCTGGGTGAATTGTTTGAGCTCAGGAGTTCAAGACCAGCCTGAGCAAGAGCGAGACCCCGTCTCTACTAAAAATAGAAAAAAATTATATGGACAGCTAAAAAATATATATATAGAAAAATTCGCTGGGCATGGTGGCGCATGCCTGTAGTCCCAGCTACTCGGGAGGCTGAGGCAGGAGGATTGCTTGAGCCCAGGAGTTTGAGGTTGCTGTGAGCTAGGCTGACGCCACGGCACTCTAGCCCGGGCAACAGAGCGAGACTCTGTCTCAAAAAAATAAATAAATAAATAAATAAATAAATAAATAAAAAAATAAAAGTCTGAATAGTATTCCATTGTGTATATATACCACATTTTCATTATCCGTTCATCTGTTGATAGAAAGACAATTAGGGTGATTCCATAACTTGGCTATTGTGAACAGTGCTACAATAAACATGGGAGTGAAGACTTTTCTTCAACATAATTTCAAATCATTTCAGTAAATACCCAGAGTGGGATTTCTGGATCATATGCTAATTCTATTTTTAGCTTTTTGAGGAAACTTTATACATTTTTCTATAATGGCTGTACTAATTGACATTCTCACCAGCAATGTACAGTGGTTCCCTTTTCTTCACATCCTCACCAATAGTTGTTATCTTTCATCTTTTTGATAATTGCTATTCTGACAGGTGTGAGACAATATCTTATTATGATTTTAATTTGCTGCTGTGGTTTGAATGTGATTTATCCCCACCAAAACTGATGTTGAGGCTTGGTTTCCAGTGTGGCAATGTTGGAATGTGGTCCCTTTAAGAGATGTGACCACCCAGTCTTGAACTTATCAGTCTGAAGAACCATGAGCTAAATAAACCTCTTTTCTTTATAAATTACATAGTCTCAGGTATTCAGTTCAACAACACAAAATAGACTAAGATGTTTCTACTGCCCTAATGATTAATGATATCGAGCATTTTTAAATGTATTTACTGGCCATTTTTATGTCTTCTTTTGATAAATGTCTACTCAGGTCCCTTGCTCATTTTTAAATCAGGTTATTTGTTTTCTTTCTGTAGAGTTGTTTGAGATCCTTACATATTTTGGATATTAACCTATAATGAGATGTATGGCTTGTAAATATTTTCTCCAGTCCATAGATTGTCTTTTCACTCTGAAAATTGTTTCCTTGTTTGTACAGAAGCTTTATATCTTGAGGTGATCCTATTTGTCCATATTTGCTTTTGTTGTCTGTGCTTTTTGGGTCATAATCTAAAAAATTGTTGCCAGACCAATGTCATAGTTTTTCCCTTATGCTTTCTTTGTTTTTTTTTTTGTTTTTTTTTTTTTTATTTGGAGACAGGATCTCACTCTTTTGCCTGGGTTAGAGTGCAGTGGCATCATTGTAGCTCACTGCAACCTCAAACTCCTGGGCTCAAGCGATTCTCCTGCCTCAGCCTCTCAAGTAGCTGGGACTACGGGCATGTGCCACCATATCTGACTAATTTTTCTGGGCTCTCTGTTCTATTCTGTTGGTCTAAGTGTCTGTCTTTATGCCAGTACCACATTGTTTTGATTACTGTAGCTTTGTAGAAAGTTTTGAAATCAGGGAGTGTGAGTCCTCCAACTTTTTTCTTTATTAAGATTGTTTTGGAATCTCTATGAATTTTAAGTTGTATTTTTTGATTTCTGTAGAAAAACACCATTGAGATTTTGATAGGGATTGCATTGAATCTTTATGTTGTTTAGAGTAGTACTGAAATCTTAACAATAGTAAGTCTTCCAATCCATGAACACTAGGTGACTTTCCATTTATTTATGTCACCTTTAACTTCTTTTCGCAATGTTTTGTAGTCTTTAATGTGCAAGTCTTTTGCCTTCTTGGTTAATTTCCAAGTATTTTATTGTCTTGATAGTGTATTAGTCTGTATGCATTGCTATAAAGGAAATACCTGAGGCTGGGTAATTTATAAAGAAAAGAGGTTTATTTGGCTCACTTGTCTGCAGACTGTACATGAAGCATGGTGCCAGCATCTGCTTCTGGTGAGAGTTTCAGGGGGCTTCAAATCATGGTGGAAGGTGAAGGGGAAGCAGTCATGTCACGTGGTGAGACATAGAGCAAGACAGTGGGGAGTAGTGCCATGTTCTTTTAAACAACAAGCTCTCATGTGAACTAATAGAGCAAGAATTCACTCATTAGCATGGAGAGGGCACAAAGCCTTTCATGAAGGATCCTCTGTCATGACCCAGACACTTCCCACTAGGCCCCACCTCCAACATTGGGGATCAAATTTCAATATAAGATTTGGAGGGGAAAAATATCCAAACTATATCAGATGCTATTGTAAAAGGAATTGTTTTCTTAATTTCCTTTTTCATTTATTACCTCTAACAGTGTCTTTGCATGGAATATTTAGGATTTTCTATATATGAGATCATATCATCTGTGAACAGAGATTATTTTGTTTCTTCCTTTGTAATGAATGGTTATTTTTTAATTTTTAAAATTGAGATAGGGTCTTGGTATGTTGTCCAGGCTGGTCTTGAACTCCTGGGCTCAAGCAGTCTTCCTGCGAAGTAGCTAGGATTACAGGCATGTGCTACCATGTCTAGCTAATGAATGCTTTTTGATTGCTTTTTTTTTCTTTTTTTTTTTGCGTAATTTTTCTGGCTAGAACTTCCAGTACTATGTTGAATAGAAGTGGTGAAACTGGCTGTCCTTTTCTTGTTTCTGATATTAGAAGAAAAGATCTTAGCTTTTCACCACTGAGTATGTTAGCTGTGGGTTTCGTGTATATAACTTTTATCATGTTGAGGTAGTTTCCTTCTATTCCTAGTTTGTTGAGTGTTTTTTTAAATCATGAAAGGGTGTTGAATTTTGTCAATGCTTTTCCTGTTAGGATTGATATTATCATGGGACTGTTCTCTATTCCATTATTTTGGTTTATTACATTGATAGATTTTTGTATATTGAATTGTCCTTGCATTCCAGGAATAAATCCCACTTAGTCATGATATATAATCCTTTTAATATGCTGCTGAATTTGATTTGCTAGTATTTTATTGAGAGGGTTTTTTTGCATCAGTGTTCAAAAGGGATATTGGTCTGTAGTTTTCTTTTCTTGTATTATCTTTGTCTGGCATTGGTATCAGCATAATACTGGCCTCATAGGAAGAGTTAGGAGTTATTTTCTCCACTTCAGTTTTTTACATGAATTTGAAAAAGGTTTGCGTTAGTTTTCTGTTTGATAGAACTTAGTGGTGAAACAACCAGATCTAGGGCTTTTCTTTGATAGGAGACTTTTTATTACTGATTCAAATACCTTTCTAGTTATGGGTCTGTTCCTGTTTTCTATTTCTTCATGATTCAGTTTTGGTAGGTTTTGTGTTTCTATGAATTTGTTTCATCTTGGTTGTCCAATTTATTAGCATACAATTGTTCATAGTACTCCTTTATAATCCTTTTTGTTTCTGTAGCATTGGTAGTAATGTCCATATTTTCATCATATTTTCATTTCTGATTTTAGTAATTTGATTCTTTCTTATTTTTCCTTAGTCCATCTAGCTAAAGGTCTGTCAATTTTTTAAATTTTTTTGAAAAACCAACTTTTGGTTTAGGTGATTTTCTGTTATTCTATTCTCTATTTTATTTATCTCTGCCATAATCTTTATTATTTTCCTTTTTTCTGCTAGCTTTGGGTTCAGTTTGTTGTTCTCTTTATGCTTCCTTAAGTTTTCAAGTTAGTTTGTTGGTTTGAAATGTTTCGTCTTCTTTTTCTTCTCCTTCTTCTTCTTCCTTTTTTTTTTTTTTAGAGCTGGGGGCAGGGGATCTCACTATGCTGCCCATGCTGGAGTGCAGTGGCTATTCATGAGTACAATCATAGTGCACTATGGCCTTGATCTCCTGGGCTCAAGTGATCCTCTTACCTCAGCTTCCAGAGTAGCTGGCACTACAGGCACACACCACTGTGCCTGGCTCTTCTTTTTTGATGTAAGCATTTATAGCTATAAATTCCCCTTTAGCACTCTTTTGCTGTGTCCCATGTGTTTTGTTACGTTGTGTTTTAATTTTCATTCACCTATAAGCATTTTCTAATTGCTTTTATGATTTCTTCTTTTACTCATAGATTGTTTAAGCATGTGTTGTTTATTTTCCACAAATTTAAAAATTTTCTGGTTTTCCTTTTGTTACTGATTTCTAACTTCATCCTGTTGTGGTTACAGAAGATATTTTGTATGGTATCTGTGTTTTTAAATCTATTGAGATGCAGTTTGTGGCCTAACACATCATCTTTCCTGGAGAATGTGCCACATGTATTTTAAAAGAATGTATGTTCGGTGGTGGTTGTTGGGTAAAGTGTTCTGTATACGTGTTAGATGTAGTTGGTTTAATGTGTTAAGTCCTCTATTTCTTTTTTTTTTTTTTTTTTTGAGACAGAGTCTCACTCTGTTGCCCAGGCTAGAGTGAGTGCCGTGGCATCAGCCTAGCTCACAGCAACCTCAAACTCCTGGGCTTAAGCGATCCTACTGCCTCAGGCTCCCGAGTAGCTGGGACTACAGGCATGCGCCACCATGCCTAGCTATTTTTTTTCTATATGTATTTTTAGTTGGCCAGATAATTTCTTTCTATTTTTAGTAGAGACGGGGCCTCGCTCAGGCTGGTCTTGAACTCCTGACCTCGAGCAATCCTCCCGCCTCGGCCTCCCAGAGTGCTAGGATTACGGGCGTGAGCCACCGTGCCCAGCCAAGTCCTCTATTTCTTTACTCATCTTTTGTCCGGTTGTTTTATCCATTATCGAGAATGAAGTATTGAAGTCTTCAATTGTTATTGTAGAACTATTTTACTCAATTCTGTTATTTTTTGCTTCATATATTTTGGTGGTTTGTTATTAGGTGTGTACATGTTTATGATTGTTATATCTTCTTGGTATATGGAACCTGGTTTTTTTTGGTTTTTTTTTTTGGGACAGAGGCCCACTCTGTTGCCCGGGCTAAAGTACTGTGGCATCAGCCTAGCTTACAGCAACCTCAAACTCCTGGGCTCAAGCAATCCTTCTGCCTCAGCCTCCTGAGTAGCTGGGACTACAGGCATGTGCCACCATGCTTGGCTAATTTTTTCTATATATTTTTAGTTGTCCAGCTAATTTCTTTCTTTTCTTTTTTTTTTTTTTTTTTTTTTTAGCAGAAATGGGGTCCTGCTCTTGCTCAGGCTGGTCTTGAACTCCTGAGCTCAAACGATCCTCCTGCCTTGGCCTCCTAGAGTGCTAAGGATTACAGGCATGAGCCACCGTGGCCGGCCGGAACCTTTTATATAATTTCCTTCTTTGTCTCTTGTTTCTTTCTTTCTTTCTTTCTTTTTTTTTTTTTTTGAGATGGGATCTTGCTATGTTGCCCAGACTGGTCTCAAACTCCTGGGCTCAAGGGATCCTCCCACCTCAGCCTCTTGAGTAGCTGGGATTACATGTGTGCGCCACTTCACCTGCCTCTTGTTTCTTTTGTTTTTAGAGTCTATTTTGTCTGATTATAATATAGCTATTTCTGCTCTTTTTGGTTATTTGCATGGAATATCTTTTTCTGACGTTTCAGTTTTAACCTGTTGTGTCTTTAGACTAAAAGGGAGTTTTATAATAGACATAATATAGTTGGATCACATTTAAAAAAAAATCCATTCTACCAATTGTTATCTTTTTATTGGAGAGTTTAATCCATTTACATTTAAAGTGGTTATTGACAAGGAGGGACTTCTGTCATTTTGTTATTTTCTATATGCCTTATAGTTTTTTTTGACTCATTTCCTGTATTATTATCTTCCTTTGTGCTTTTTGTAGTGAAACGTTTTGATTCCTTCCTCATTTCCTCCTATGTGTATTCTTTAGCTATTTTCATTGTAGTTACCATGGGGATTAAATTTAACATGCTAAATTTATAACACTCTAATTTGAATTTATACCAGTTGAACTTCAATAACATCAAAAGCTCTTCTGTACAGCTCTGTCCCCACCTCCTTTCAATTAATGATATCACAAAATTATATCTTTATTCATTGTGTGTTCAAAAAATAGTCTAATAATTGTTTTTAAAATGCATTAGTCTCTTAAATCATGTGGAAAACAGAAAGTAGAGTTATAAACCACAGTTACAATAATACTGTCTTTTATAATTCTTCATGTATTTATCTTTACATGATCTTCATTTTTTCATTTGAATCTAGTTATTTTCACATTTCGTATCATTTCAATCTGAAGGATTCCTTTTAATATTTCTTGCAGAGTAGAAATGTTGTAAGAAAGTCCCTCAGGTTTTTTTTGTCTGGGAATGTCTTAATTTTTGCCATATATAGAATTTCTGGTTGACCGTTTTTCCTCTAACACTTTGAATATACCAACATACTGCTTTCTGGCCTTCATAGTTTCTGATAAGAAATCTGCTTATTATTTTATTGGGGATTTTTTATACATGATGAGTGGCTTTTTTCTTGTGCTTTCAAGACTCTGTCTTTGTCTTCCAACAGTTTAATTATAATGTGTTGTTTTGTGGGGAGTTTATCCTACTTGGACCATATTGAGTTTCTTGAATGTTTATATTCATGTCTTTCATCAAACTTGGGAAGTTTCTAGCCATTATTTCTTTATATAATCTCTCTTCCCCTTTCTTTCTCCCTTGTCCTTCTGGGACACTTACACTGAATAAGCTGGTTTGCTTGATTGTGTCCCCCATAGGTCCCATAGACTCTGTTCATGTTTCCTTAATTTTTTTTTTTCTGTTCCTCGACATTTCATTTGTCATGTTTCAGTTCATTGATTTATTCTTCTGCCTGCTCAAATATGCTTTTGAATCCTTGTAATGAAATTTTAATAACAACCATTATCGTTTTTCACTCTAGAATTTTATTTTGGTTCGTTTTTATATTCTCTGTCTCTTTATTGACATTTCGATTTTGTTCACACATCATTTTATTGACTTTGTTCAATTCTTTTGGCTCTTTGAGACTCTTTAAGGCAAGTTGTTTTAAAGTCATTTAGTAATTGTGCCATCAAGTTTTCTCAGGGACCATTTCAGTTTATTTAATTTTTTTTTCAATTGAGGCTATCACTTTTCTGTTTTTTTGTATGCCTTGAGATTTTTTTCTTGACATTTGAGTCTGTAATATTGAAATCAGAATCTTGAAATCAGAATCTTTTCCTTCCTCAGGATTTGCTGGATTTTGTTACTTTTTTTCTTTTTTTCTTTTAAAAATTATTGTTATAGGGTTTTTATGTCAGGAATCAGACTGAGGTATAAACTTAAAGATCTTCTCAGAGTTTTTCTAAGCTTGTACATTTTCCTGGGCATGTGTGATAAGTTTCTAAATTCCTCCATATATATGGTTGCATTTTAATGTTCTAGTCCTTAAGTGTTTGACTTTCAAAAGTAGAGAAAGGAAAAACTGAAGGGAAAAGCTCATGTACTTCCCACACCTAGGGAGGGCATTAATCTATTCATTTTGGATCTGTCCCTGCCATAGTTTGGATGTTTGTCCCCCAAACCCCACATTGAAATCCGATTCCCAATATTGGAGGTGGGGCCTAATGGGAGGTATCTGGGTCATGGGCAGATCCCTCATGAATGGCTTGGTGACATCCTCATGATAATGAATGCGTTCTTGCTCTATTAGTTCCCCAGAGTGCTGGTTTTTAAAAATAGCTTGGCACTTCCCCTCTCTCTCTCTTACATTCTGTTTTGTCATATGATCTCTGCACGTGACAGTTCTCCTTTGCCTTCTGCCATGAGCGTAAGCAGTCTAAAGCCCTCACCAGAAGTAGATGCTGGCACCATGCTTCTTGTACAGCCCACAGAACCATGAGCCAATGATCCTCTTTCTTTATACAACACTAAATGGACTAAGACAGCCCCCATAACCCAAACATCTAACAACACTGACCTTTGCTCCTGTTCCCAGTGAGTTCCTTATTTCCATCTGAGACCTTGTCAGTGTGGCGTTTATGAACATTTTGGTCACAACTACTTAACCAATCTCCAAAAAGCTTCAAACTTTCCCTCATCTTCTTGTCTTCTTCTCATCTCCCCAAACTCTCCCAACTTCTGCCCGTTACCTAGTTCCAGAGCCATTTCCACATTTTCAGGTATCTATAGCAACACTTCACTCCTTGGTACCAGTTTTCTGTCTTAGTCCGTTTGTATTGCTATAAGGGAATACATGAGGCCGAGTAATTTATAAAGAAAAGAGGATCATTGGCTCATGGTTCTGTAGGCTGTACAAGAAGCATGGTGCCAGCATCTACCTCTGGTGAGGGCCTCAGGCTGCTTTCACTCATGGCAGAAAGCGAAGGGGAACTGGCATGTGCGGAGATCACGTGGCAAAAGAGAACATAAAAGAGAGAAGGAGGAAGTGCCAGGCTATTTTTAATAACCAGCTCTCATGGAAACTAATAGAGTGAGATTAATTGCCCCCCCCTTAGGGTGGGCATTAATCTGTTCATGAGGGGTCCTCCCCCATGACCCAAATACATACCATTAGGCTCAACCTCTAACATTGGGTATCAAATTTCAATATGAGATTTGGAGGGGGCAAACTTCCAAACTATAGCACATGGTAATTCTATTTAAAATTTTTTGATGAATCTCTATACTTTTTACATAGCAGTGGCACCATTTTGCATACCTACCAACAGTGTACAAGAGTTCTGATTTCTCTACGTCTTTCACAACACTTGCTGTCTTTTTCTAAAAAAATAATAACTATTCTAAAAACTGTAAGATGATATCTCATCGTGGTTTTGATTTGCATTTCCCTGATGATTAGTACCCCTGAGCAACTTTAAATACACCTCTTGACCATTTGTATGTCTTCTTTGGAGAAATCTTTATTTATTAATACATATATAGCCCGTTTTAAAAGTCAGGATATTTGATTTTTTGCTCTTGAGTTTTTCCTTATATATTTTGGATATTAACTTTTTATTTGATACATGGCTTGCACATATTTTATTCCATTCTGTATGTTGTCTTTTCACTCTCTTGATTGTTGTCAATTTCTGTGCAGAAGCTTTTTTAGATTGATGCAGTTATAGTTGTTTATTTTTGTTTTTGTTGCCTGTGCTTTTGCTGTCATATACAAGTAATCATTGCCAAGTCCAGTGTCATGAAGATTCAGATCTTATGTTTAAGTCTTTAATCCATTTTGAGACGATTTTTATGTAAAACATGGGTTCAAATTCATTCTTTTACATACAGAATTTGAATTTTCCCAGCACGAGTTGTTTAGGAGACTGTCTACTCCACTGTGCTTTTTGGCACTCTTGTTGAAGACGAATTGACTGTATATTTGTAAGTTTATTTAACTCTGTATGCCTGTACCATACTGTTTTCATTATTATAGCTTTATAATATATTTAGTAATCAGGGAGTGTGATGCCTCCAGCTTTGTTCTTTTTCAATATTGTGAATCCCTTTTTTGGGATCCCTTGAAATTCCATATGAATTTTAGGATGGATTTTTAAATTCATGTGAAAAGTGTTATTGAGATTTTGATAGGGATTTCATTGAATCTGTAGATCGCGTTGGGTAGCATTGCTATCTAATAATATCTTCTTCTACTTCATGAACATGGATCTCTTTCCACTTGTTTGTGTGTTCTTTAATTTCTTTCATTAACATTTTGTAGTTTTCAGTGTACTAGTCTTTTACTTGCCTAGATTTAGTCCTAAATATTATATTTTTTGATGTTAGAGTAAATAGAGTTATTTTTTTAATTTCCTTTTCAGATAGTTTGTTGTTAGTGTATAGAAACACAGCTATTTTTGCATGTTGATTTTATATCCTGCCACGTTACTGAATTCGTTTATTCTAACAATTTTTTTGTGGAGTCATTAGGGTTTTCTATGTGTAAGATCATGTCATCTACAAACAGAGATAATTTTACTTCTTCCTTTCTGATTTGGATGCCTTTTATTTCTTTTCTGCCTAATTGTTCTAGCTAGGATTTCCAATAGTATATTGAATAGAAGTGGCAAGCGTTGAGTATTGTTACATTGGTTCAGATGTTAGAGGAAAAGCTTTCAGTTTTTCACCTACGAGTTTAATGTTAGTTGTCTTTTTGTCGTATATGGCTTTAGAAGTTTTTTTTTTTTTTTTTTTTTTTTGAGACAGAGTCTGGCTCTGTTGCCCAGGCTAGAGTGCTGTGGCGTCAGCCTAGCTCACAGCAACCTCAAACTCCTGGGCTTAAGTGATCCTCCCGCCTCTGCCTCCCAGAGTGCTAAGATTACAGGCGTGAGCCACTGCGTGCGGCCGATTTAGAAGTTTTTAATTTTAATGAAGTCTAGCTTATTAATTGTTTCTTTCATGACCATGCTTTTATTGTTGTATCTGTAATGTCATTTCCATACCCAAGGGCATCTAGGTTTTCTTCCACGTTATCTTCTAGGAGTTTTAAGTTTTGTGTTTTACATTTAGATCTGTGGTCCATTTTCATCATTTTTTGTGAAGATGATAGGTTGATTTTTTTTTTTTAAGCTTGTATATGTCCAGCTGTTTGCACCACTTTTTGAAGAGGCTGTCTTTGCTCCATTGTTTTGCCATTACTCCTTTGTCAAGGATCAGTTGACTGTATTTATGTGGGTCTATTTCTGGGCTCTCTGTTCTGTTCCATTGTTATATTTGTGTGTACTTTGCTACTACCACACTTTTGATTACTGTAGCTTTGTATTAAGTCTTGAAGTTAGCTTGTGTCAGTCCTCCAATGTTGCTCTTTTCCGCAATATTGTATTGGCTATTCTGGATCTTTTACCTCTCCATATAAACCTTAGAATTAGTTTGTCAGTTTCCCAAAATAACTTGGGATTTTGAGAGGGGTTGATTTGAATCTGTAAAGTTTGGAAGAACTAACATCTTTACAATCTTGTTTTTTGTTTGTTTGTTTGTCTGTTTGTTTTTTGTTTTTGGAGACAAGGTCTTTCTTGGAAGATGCTGAAAGTTTTTTATCTTGAATAGGTGTTGGATTTTTTTCAGATTCTTTTTTTCTGCATCTGTGGATATGATCATGTGATTTTTCTTCATTAGCTTTGATGTGTTAAATTCCATTAATTGATTTCCAAATGTTGAACCAGCCTTGCATACCTGGGATCAATCTTACTTGGTTGTGCTGTATAATTCTTTTTATACCTTGCTGGATTCCTAGAGCTCATATTTTGCTGAGTATTTTTGCATCTATTCTCATGAGAGGTATTGGTCTGTAATTTTCTTAGGTTGGAATATCTTTGTCTGTTTTTGGTGTTAGGGCAATGCTGGCTTCATAGGATGAATTAGGAAGTATTCCCTCTGCTGCTATCTTTTTGAAGAGATAGTGAAGAATTGGTATCATTTCATCAGAAATGTTTGGTAGAATTCACCAGTGAACGCATCTGAGCCTCATGTTATTTGTTTTGTAAGTTTATTAATCACTAATTTATTTTTTATTAGATATAGGTCTATTTAGATTGTCTATTTCTTCTTGTGTCAAGTTTGGCTGATAGTGTTTTTTTTTTTTTTTTAGGAATTGGTACATTTCATCTAGGCTATCAAATTTGTGGGCATAAAGTTGTTCATAATATTCCTTTGTTATTCTTTTATTCTTTTGTTGTTTATGGTATCGATAGGGATGCCCCCTCTTTCATTTGTGAAATTAGTAATTTGTATCCTTTCTTTTTATTTCTTAGTTAGCCTTTCAGAAGGCCTATTGATTTTATTGATCTATTAAAAAGGGCAGTTTTTGGTTTTGTTGATTTTGTCAGTTTCCTGTTTTTAATTTCTTTGATTTCTGCTTTAATTTTTATTATTTCTTTTCTTCTCCTTAATCTGGAATTGATTTTCTCTTCTTTTTCTGGTTTCCTATGATGGAAACTTAGATTACTCATTTTAGAGCTTTCTTCTTTTCTAATATAGGTATTTACAGTTTAATAAGAAAAATTAAAGTTTTAATTTTACCTTCATTGATTCCTCCTCTGATGCTCTTTCTTTCTTTACGTGGATCTGAGTTTCTCACCTATATCCTTTGCCATCTTTCTGAAGCACTTCTAACTTTTCTTGTAAGGCTGGTTGGCAACAGATTTCTGAATTTTTTTGTTTGTGGATATCTTTATTTCTCCTTCACTTTTGAAGGATATTTTCAGAGGAAGCAGAGTTTTAGGCTGATAGGTGTATTTTTTTTTCTCTGAACGCTTATAAATATTTCACTCCACACTATTCTTGCTTGCATGGTTTCTGAGGAAAAGTCGCAGATGTCATTCTTATCTTTGCACCTCTGTAGTTAAGGATTTTTATACCTCTGGTTTTTATGAAGATTTAAAAAAATCTTTGATTTTTTGCAGTTTAGTATGATATGCCAAGGTGTTGTTTTTTGGGCATTTTATCCTGCTTGGTGTTCTTTGGACTTCCTGGTCTGTTGTTTAGTGCTTGACATTAATTTGGGGAAATTCTCAGGCATTATTGCTTCACATAATTTCTTATGTTTCTTTCTTTCTTCTCCCCATAGTACAACTATACATTTTGTAGTTTTCCCAAAGTTCTTCAATATTATGTTTTTTTTCCAGGCTTTTTTTCTTTTTCACTTGCCTGTTTTGGAAATTTCTGTTAGTATATACTCAGATTCAAAGATTCTTTCCTTTTCCATGTCCAGTCTACTAGTGCAGCAGTCTCCAAGTTTTTTGGCACCAGGGACCAGTTTCGTGGAAGGGTAGGGGGAGGAGGCAGAGTTCAGGTGGTGATGCAAGTGATGGGAAAGGGAGTGGTTGTAAATACAGATGAAACTTCTAGTGAGTCCATCAAAGGCATTGTTCATTTCTGTTACAATGTTTTGATCTCTAGTATTTATTTTTGATTGTGTTCACTGATTCTGTTACTCTCCCTCCTTGGAGTTATCCATTATCCAAATAGGTTTGAATCCTTCCAGTCTAAGTTTTTATGTTTTATTTCATATGTATGCACTTATATGTTATAGTATGTGTTGTATTTATAAATTTTATTACTAGTGACATTATGCTTATCATTCCAAAACTGGTTTGTTTTCCACTCAACCTTATATTTTAAGTATTATCCAGTACCTTAGGTTTTTAACTTCTTTTCTCTGTAGGTAGAATTTGTTACCACACTTCATACTTTATTTTGTACTTACCTTTTAATATATGAACCATGCTTGAAATATATTAAAAATTAGCTTTGGCTTATGATTGTCTGATTACACATAGGTTGGATTATCATGGTACTTGTGTTGTTGGAGTTTTACTTTTTTTTTTTTTTTTGAGACAGAGTCTCACTCTGTTGCCCAGGCTAGAGTGAGTGCCGTGGCGTCAACCTAGCTCACAGCAACCTCACACTCCTGGGCTCAAGCGATCCTTCTGCCTCAGCCTCCCAAGTAGCTGGGACTACAGGCATGCGCCACCATGCCCGGCTAATTTTTTTATATATATATTTTTAGTTGGCCAGATAATTTGTTTCTATTTTTTAGCAGAGACGGGGGTCTCGCTCTTGCTCAGGCTGGTCTCGAACTCCTGACCTTGAGCGATCCACCCGCCTCGGCCTCCCAGAGTGCTAGGATTACAGGCGTGAGCCACCGCGCCTGGCCGAGTTTTACTTTTTAAACCTATTTGACTTATTTAATATTTGTATAGTATTACTCTTTTACTCATTTTGCGTTTGCATAATCCTGCAGTGTGGTATCCTGGTTTTTTTACCCCCAAAGACACACGGGGAATTTTAAGATAGAATGGGGAAGAGAAGTTATTTCTCAAATCTGAGTTCAGAATTTTTTTCACTACTCACATCATAGAGTCTGCCATATGGGAATGTATTTGTAACCTATTGGATTTTTATTTTGAGTATAATACAATTCTATTTTGCAGGGGTTTACGACCAAGTAAGAAAGTAGACAACAATTCTGCAAAGCAATCTTCACGCGCTAAAGAAAAGCAAAAAGATAATGATGGCATTTCTGTTTTAATGTCTGATACTCAGCCTAAAGGTTTGTGAACCTTAGAAAACTGTTGGAATTTGAATTTTTACTTATTACACTTATAATCATTTTTATGTTATAAATAAATAACTTTATTTCATCTTATTTTAAAAAGAAGTAAAGGGAGATTAATTTGCAAGATGAAGAAAATTGCTAAACCTACTATTTATGTACTGTAGTACGTATTTCCTGATTAGTTTACTAATCCTAAATGTTAAGTTTACTAATCCCTAAAGTTAAATGTTCTTTTTATTTTTAGTTTTCTGTGGGGGCTGGGGCATATAGCTATAAAGTTACAATGTTTAGCTATTTCTAAGTGTTATTTCCATGGATATTGATACTACTGCTAACTGGGTTTTTATTATTAGCTTCCCACTGTCTTTCCTCCTACCATGAAATACATTCTCTGTTCATTAGAATTTCTCTCAACTCTAGCAGGAGGCCAAAACAAGCCACCATTAGCAAATTTGAAGGTAAATACATCTGAGATTTGTGAAAATGTTTTCTAGGCCTCCTTGCATATAGGGTTAATGATTTTGACTTTTCTCCTTTTTGTCTCTCATGATTTAAAAATATTTTACCAAAACTTGTAGAAAAATTATCACATTATTCATTTCTGAAACTAACACCTTCAGGGGTCTCAAGGATTATAGATACCTTCAAACAAGTTTAGGTATTTTATTTTCTGAATGATTTTGTAGGTTATTCACAAGAAAAAAAGTTCTTTAATGACACTATACAGAAATGCATTGCACTTTATTTGGAACACAGCTA
The DNA here is from genome assembly GCA_028533085.1 of Varecia variegata. Lineage (NCBI taxonomy): Eukaryota > Metazoa > Chordata > Mammalia > Primates > Lemuridae > Varecia > Varecia variegata. The sequence continues at coordinate 37,324,037 of CM052436.1, read as the reverse complement.
TTTAAATACTCTTTTAGTAGCCTTTTTCATAGAAAAGAAGTTGCTAAATAGAAACTAGAGTAATAACTTTTATATGTGTAGGAAACCAGCTGAAACTCATATAGGGGCAGTCTTTGGGAAGAGTACTGACTTTTTTTTTTCTTAAATGAATTGTACTTATCCCCAAAATTAATTACAGTTGGTTCTCTGTATCACATGGGTTCCATATTTGTGGATTCAGGCAACCACTGATGAAAAATATTTGGGGAAAAAAAAATAATACAACAATAAAAAACATTTCAGTATAACAACTATTTACATAGCATTTACATTGTATTAGGTATTATAAATAATCTAGAAATGATATGAGGTATATGGGAGAATGTACATAGTTATATGCAAATACTACACCATTAAGGGACTTGAGGATCTGTGGATTTTGGTATCCTGGGTGTCCTGGAACAATCCCTTGCAGATACTGAGGGATGACTGTATGTTTAATTACCAAATAAAATTGTAAGTATTTGTACAAGTGGGCTCAGTTCAGATACTATTAAAACAATCGTTAGACTCACATTCCCCTGCTTTCCTGGGGAGAGTAGGAATATTTGAATAAAAAGCTGTCTGATTTGTGCCTATGAGTACTACCTCAATATTACAGTGGAATTTTAGATGTGCATCAGGGAAAATTTCATAATAAAAGAAACACTTTATATTTTAGTATCCCTGAAGGTACTCCTGATAAGTAAAGTGTTTTCAAGAAAATCAGCTATTGAACCTTTATTGAAAATCACAATGTTTGCTCTCTTATAGATAGTAGTGTCTAATACCAGTTGTTTAATGTAAACCCATAAATTAATGGAAATAATGAATTAAATACTAGGCATACCATTCTTTTTGTAGTATATTAAGTTTGTCTTGTGGAATTTGATTTTATCAAAATAATATGTTAGAAATATTTAATATTCTTTTGTTTACAGGATGTTGACACCTCTTTAATTTTATGTGGTAGTAATATTTGCAGGTTAAGTTGTATATATTATGTAGGTAGAATCCTATTTTTACAATGTCTAGCTCTTTATAATAAAGTTATTCCTGTTTGCCATGAGATAAGCTTGACTAATAGGCAAATAATAAATTGTTTAAAGGAAAACTGTATCATTGAGTTTTTCTCAAGCCCCTTTCTGTTCATTTTCATCATTTTACTGTAGTATTTATGTCTAGAAATTACAATTTGATGCATTATTTATGTGTAGAAATTGTATTTTACTACTTTGCAGTTTATAGTATTGCAAATAAAATTTAATGGGCTTTTCTAAATATTGTATTGATGATTTTGAGGGAGTTTTATTTTCCTGAGTGTTTTCTTGGAAATTGAAAGACAGTTGACAATCTTGGAGTTTTTGCCTTTAATCTTGTCCCAGCCTTCCTTTTAAGCAACAGCAAAGACAAATTATCATGAATGTTAGTTATTAGGAGTCGTTGAAGCTAGAGTTATGAGCAAGAATAGTTTGAAGAGAAAGCATGTGGTGTTGAAGAACTTTCATTCAATGGAGAGGTCAGGCCAATCAGTTTTAGATTAATTATAAGTTGTGAATTAAAGGAAACTGCTTTGTGACTTGCTGTGTATAAATTTTGAGTTGGTACTTGTATGATATAGATTCAGAAAGCAAAATGATTGAGGATAACTTTCAGTTATTTAGGTAGAACCTTTTGGAAGGTATTTTTGTACAGTACATTTATTTGATAACTGAAATATTAAGCATTTTTAGTAATAATTGGCATGGGTTTCAAAATGATGCCTTGTTGACTTAAGAAAGTACTTATTTTTCTTTAGAGTGGTGGGTTTATTGGAAACTTAAAATGACAGGGTCTTTTTCTTACTAAAAAGAAAAAATTTTCTTCTATAATTCTTATAGTTTCATGCCTTAGGTTTAAGTCCATAATATTCCAAAATAAAATATGCATATTAAAAAAAAGAAAAAATAAGCTGTCAAGAAAATTGGTAGCCTTGTGAATGATCACATATTACAGTCAACTGCTGAGGATATGTGTTTTGACTCCTTTTTAGAGCATAGCAATGAACATTCTACTCATTATATAGTCCCTTTCCATTTAAAAATATATATTTATGTAACTTACATTTTAAAAAGACTAGTTTATGAAATCGCATGAATTAGCAAAACTTTTTTTAAGATGTGAATTTTACAAATTTTATTAAGACTTTTTTGGTGTTATAGCCCAATGCATTTATAGCAAATGGAAAAACATGATTTGGTTGCTTTGCTGTGGTTACTCTCAAAAAGGATAATCCTTCTTTATGTACTGCTCTTACCTCACATCTATTGTATGATGAACATTTACTTTGTATATACAGATTAAAATAGGATATGCCTTTACATTTATCCAGTGTCAATGTGAGAATTTAACAGTAGTATAGCAAGTATAGAAAGTAGTATAGCAAGTTTGATGATGTTTCTTCAAGTTCCTCTTGAAGAGGTTCTTTCTATACTTTTTGGCCATATTTATACCTCTTCTGTTTTTTCAGACCTTAACAATGGAAGTAGAGGTTGTGATCATCTTGAACAGGGTAGTAGAAACAAGGATGTTCCGTGTCCTGACTCAAAAATGGAACCTACTCAGATTTCCAGGAAGACGAAGAAAAAGCTTAGAAGTAATTTACCTGATTCTTGTAATTCTACTTCTTTGGATATGTCAACAGAACAGATAGTAAGTAGAGATATTTAGATGTCATAGGAAATGATTTTGTGCTGTGATAAAAATGAGTTTACTGTGGCCAAATAATGTTCCCCTAGCTTTCTGCTTTTGTGATCAGATTTCTCTCTTTATTTTTTGGTTTTCTGTTAGCTTGATTGATTGATCCATTGATTGAGGGTCTCACTCTGTAGCCCAGGCTAAAGTACCATGGTGTCATGCCTAGCTCACAGTGACCTCAAACTCCTGGGCTCAAGCAATCCTCCTGCCTCAGCTTCCTGAGTAGCTGGGACTACAGGCGAGTGCCACGATGCCTGGTTAATTTTTCTATTTTTAGTAGAGATGTGGTCTTGCTCTTGCTCATGCTGGTTTCGAACTCCTGAGTTTAAGCAATCCACCTGCCTTAGCCTCCCAGTGTGCTAGGATTACAGGTGTGAGCCACCGTGACTGGCCTGTTTTATTTTTAAAAAATGTGTTAAGTGTAACTTAGTAATACAGTTATTGGAACAAATTTCAAATGTTAAATGTGAGTAAAAAGTTAAAATTGCTTGTTCTCTGATGCCACTCTTTCCTTAGTAGTTTGGTGTACAACCTTCAGACTTGTTTTCTTATTTTAGCTAAATACTATTCATACTGTCCAGTTGCTTGTTTTTTTCACTTACTCTGTAAAATTATTGTCAGATTTATTTTTTCAACACTAAACTACTGTTGAAAAGAATTACCGTTGAAAAGAACTAGTGTTTCAAAAGTAATTCTTTACACTCCTACTTATCTAGAGTTTAGGCAGTTTATTGTAAGTGAAGAATTACCATACTTAATATATACATTAGCTATTTTTCAAAGACTTAGCATATAGTTAGCAATCAAACAATAAAACTGTAAGATAGCTTTTCGATTCTTATAATTCACAAGCCGTTTCAGGACCTGGTAGTGCCTTCAGGTTATAATTATAAACATGATTTAGTTATACAGCAATGGAGATGCTGAAGGTAACAGTTGATTTTCATAATTTTTAATGTTATCCTGTTAAGTTTTCAATTTTTTGCTTTTGTTACTAAAGTAGTTGTTCACATGGCCTTATTACTTTTGCAAAATGAAAATGTTAAAAAAAAAAACTTCTCATTCTGAAGTTGACATAGATTGTGGGAGACCATCTCAACCACTTGTAAAGATGGGAATCTCACCCTTTAAAAAATTATTTAGGCATCGGATTGGACAGACCCAATTCCTACATCTTTATACTTGGGAGACACTGGTAAGCATAATGTAGTATAATTGTGTAGTTCTCTATCCATGTAGTTATAGAAATGATATATTTTTACTTTTAGTTTTTTAGTTTAAATCTCAAAAATGTGGTATAAGTAAGCCAAATTTTAAAAAATGCTTTTTTTCTATGTGCTTTTGTTCAGAAAGGACAAGAAAATGACTCAACAGTATCCACTGAGTTTGAAAAGTCAAGTGAAAACTATCATCAGGACCCAAAACTGCTTGAAGAAATTACACCTGAACATATAGAAAGTGATTTTACTGAACTACCCCCACTTAATAGTCAGGAGTTGGCTTTGAGTGCTCCCCCCAAAAGTACCTCTGTCTGTTCAACCACTGAAACTTTTGAGAGCTCTGTTTTCAGGGATACTGTGGGGATTTCTTCTCTGGTTGAGAAGGATGAGAATGAGTTGAATACAATAGAAAAGCCTGTTCTAAGTGGACACAGTGAAGGGAACCAATCATTGATCTCTGCTGAACCAAGTAAGTAACAGGAGGATTATAAAGGCACTTAATTTTCTCTGCTTTACTTAGTTGTTTTTTTTCTCCTGTTGAACAAATTTTGCTTAGGAATGTATGACATCACTGGGGAAGGCTTGGGGTTTTGGGATTTCCTTCATGAATCTTATTTATTTAGGTAAACTAATTGAATACTTGGAAGAAGAAATTAATTTTTTCTTTAATTAGTACACTGATAATCCAACTCAGTAATTTTAAAATAACTTCTCTAAGGTCCATTATTATTGTCAATTGGTTGATGAAGCTGAAGTATGGAGAATTTGAGTGCCATTTAACTATTATTCATTTTGATTTAATGACTTCCTGAATAGTTGATGTAGTCACATGTACAAAAAGTTCAAAAGGTTTGAAAGGGTATATATATAGGGAATAGTCTCCCACATCTTCCCCTAGCTATCCATTTTCCCCTCCAGAAGCAACTAATGTAACAGGATTTAAAGTACAATTTAGAGTGCTGGCACAATCCATTGTTAGAACTAGAACTTGTACCTAACGCCTCCTCATGGCTTTATCCATTTTTAAAGGCCTTTGTTCTCCAGAAAGTAAGGTTGCAGGTAAATGTTGAATAATAACACTGATATAGGAACACTGTATATAACTGGTATAAATTAGATAATGAATGCTAGATAAGTTAGATGATTAAACTTAATGGGATTATTAAAGATATATTGCATTAATTAGAAAGTTTTTTTTGATATGTGATTATTGTAACATATTTAAAATATATTTTTCCCTTTTAGTTGTTGTTTCCAGTGATGAAGAAGGACCCACTGAACATAAAAATTCAGAAATTCTTAAATTACAGCCTAAGCAAGATCATGAAATCACTAATGAAAATGAGAGTACTTCTGAATCAGCATTGTCAGAACTACCACTGGTTACATGTGAACCTGTGCAGGTAATTTATTTCTGCCTTCTCACAGATTAACAGTAAAATATATACTATTGGCTAATGACTGTTATTTGTTTTGTCAAGAGGAATATTGTAATAAAGATTATAAATTTTCTTAGTTTGAATTTTGAGACAACTTTTATGCTATTTATTTTATGCTAATTATTTTTATTTTGAAATGAAAGGATTATACCATTTTTTTCTGGTCACATATTTTTTCAGTCTATTCTATGACTTGAATAATTTTCTTTTTTTTTAATGGTTCTCATTGGACATTTAACTATTTTATCAAACATTTTCTAGAATTAAACAGTTTCCAATATTTGCCTGGTCTTGGAGTTCTATGGCTATTTGGAATTATTCCTTTTCCTCATGTATCAGAAGTCAGTATGAGATAGAGGAAGGAACATGGCTTCTGAAGATATATAGACTTGTGTTCAAATCCTGACTCTGCCATTTGGGCAAAGCACTTAACTCCTTAAGCCTGAATTTTCCCATATGTTAAATGAGTATTTATAGCACCTACCTTACAAAATTATTTTGAGTATTAGATGAAATAACATATGAAAGCATTTATAACAGTGTCAGAAACCTATCAAGTTTGGTAAGTCCTTTGTCTCTTCCTTCTTATAGAAAATAATAAATGGAAGTGTCAATGTCAGCCAGTTAATTCAGTTCTTTGAAGAGTGTAGGTCCAAGATAACATTCAAATCATTTATTGTCTGTACTCTTTCTTGTTATTAGCCTAGTTGTAAGATTATCCTATTTGTAAGAAATGTTTATCAGTGACCATCAGTGCAGAATTACGGTAAAATTCTATTGATTTGTTTTTTGTTTTTTTTTTTGAGACAGAGTCTCTCTCTCTCTGTTGCCTGGGCTAGAGTGCCGTGGCATCAGCCTAGCTCACAGCAACCTCAAACTCCTGGGCTCAGGCAATCCTCCTGCCTCAGCCTCCCAAGTAGCTGGGACTACAGGCATGTGCCACTTTGTCCGGCTAATTTTTTCTATATATTTTTAGCTGTCCAGATCATTTCTTTCTATTTTTAGTAGAGATGGGGTCTCGCTCTTGCTCAGGCTGGTCTCGAACTCCTGACCTTGAGTGATTCTCCCACCTCGGCCTCCTAGAGTGCTAGGATTACAGGCGTGAGCCACCGCACCCGGCCCTATTGATTTGTTTTTGAATCATGTCAGAAGCTGTTATTTTGCAGAGTATGATGAAGAGTTTAGTCAGATCTATGCAAAAAGTTTGGTCTGATTATTATTTCATGAATATTTCTTTTACATTTAGCACTCAACACAGAAATCACCTCAGTAGATTTGTTTTGAATTTCTGTTAAAGTGAAACCATTCTTGCCAGATTGGGTCAACTGGCTTAGTTGTATTTATAATTAAAGGTATCATTGTTGATGATGAATTTAAACTTGTAGAAGAATTATGGTTGCCTTGGCAGCACATAAGCTGACAACACAGTATGAAATGATCATATGATAAGAAAATAACACCTCTTGTGGAGCTTACAGAATTCATGATCACAACCAAGCAGCAAATACTGTGGAGATCTACCAAGACATATGAGGCAGAATGCCACTTCTCCATGCCCTCCCTTGTTTTGTTTTAAATGAGTTATGAGAAACATGGATTGGTCATTTTTAGGCGGCAGTTAGTCTTTATAAAATGTGAGGCCCAGCAAGAAATTATTTCTAAATCAACCTCTCCTTTTATCATTAAAAAATATCACAGTTATTTGTCTGATTGATTGGAGCCACTTGTAGTTGATATGATTCCCTTTTTTACTTAGGGGATAAGAAGATAGTATACTAAACAATAAAAGATGAGAATGACAAGGAAATTCAATTAAGCAGGTAAATGGCATTGTGAGCTGGGTTAAAAATGAGTATGATGTATGTTTTAGATGAGGAGTAATCACATTTGCTAGAGGTAGGAGGGGAGTGAGTTCACATGCATAATAATTGCTGTAGTGATAATTTAGTTATTTGTGATATTAAGGTTAAAGAATGATAATGTGCAGCGTTTCTAGGCAAATGTGGAGTTGAAAAAGTCACCTGAAAACAGTGTAAAATTCAGAAGAGATGGTGGGAAACAATTGCTGCCGATATTGCCTGGTTGTCTATTATAATTTAAATGCAAAGTTATGTAGTTGTTTGAGTGGAAGTGGGATGATTTTTGAGGTTCTAGGCAAGTATAAACCATTTCTGGTTGGCTATCTTCAAACGTATAGTAAAGCATATCGATTTGATATAATAGATGGTTCTTAGGCGCTTGGATCTCTTCATTGCTAATTAAAAGTGCAATAGCAAGAACATTATCTTGGTCAATGGATGCACTCCCATAAGATTGAAATAACACTTGACCTGGAGACAGAAACCTGGGTTTGAATCTTAGTTTTGCTTCTTACAAATTCCATGACCTTGGGCAAGTCACTCAACCAATCCAAACATCTGTTAACTTTATTTATGAAATATGGGTGGAAAAAACCTCCTCTAGAGTGGTTGTAGAGATTAAAAGAGATAATATATTTCAAAACTCATTTTAAACTAAAGCATTATGTAAATCTAAATATATTTCTGTCAAATTAAAAATATGAATAAAACCTATTAGAGAATATTGAATGTGAAACCATTTTGGATTAATTTTGGATTCAAAATTAATGATTTAGCATAATTTTCTCAAGGGAAATCATGTATCTCTGCAGGAAAAAAATCTGTATAGTTATTTCCTTACAGTAAGAATGGTATAAAAATCCTTCAAAAATTAATTAATATAATTTAATGAATTTGTGAAAAATCGTTTTCAGCATTTATATAAGACTTTGGGTTATATACATTTTATAATTTATTCCTTGTTAGGCATCATCTGAATCATGTCCATATAATCCTGTCATGGAAAACATTTCCTGTATTATGCCTAGTAATGAGATGGATCTTCAACTGGATTTTATATTTACTTCTGTCTATATTGGTAAAATAAAAGGAGCTTCTAAAGGTTGTGTTACAGTAAGTATATTTAAAAAAATTTTTTTCTTTTAGTTTTGTATCTCGGACAAGGCATTTTCAGATTTTTTTCCCTGATTTTTGTAGTGTAAATGAAAATATAATTGAGAATAATTTTATATGGGACACTTTGGATATTTTTAAAGTTATACCTACTTTGAAACCTGTCTTTAATTCCCCACTCCCAAAATCCTATTTGATCTGACTACTCTGATGAAAATTATGGATGAAAAAAATCACATGTGGTACTGATATACTTTGGGCTCTAAAAGTTAATTGATAGTCAATTTTTTTCAGTTTGTAGTTTGGAGTACAAAGAAGAAATCTCATTTTGGGGTTTATATTGTTGTAAACTGACTTCTCCAAATTCCAAAATTTGTCATTTGAGGATGTCCAGGAACTGATCCTAATCTATTTTTTACTTTTTTTAGTATTCCTCCTCATATACTATATATGAAAGTCAGACTGGATCAGTTCTCTATATTTTCTCACCATTTCTATCTCTTAAAATAAAATCATCTTTTAAGGTTTATCTGAAGTGCTACCTTTTCTAGGAAAC